>CM073759.1:154158042-154535542 GCA_037127475.1 Arma custos
ATTTCATCATATCTAGTCACTATTTTTATCTATTCACTATTTTATCTTTTTACTATTTCATCATATCTAGTCACTATTTTTATTTTCACTCCTGTACCACTTTATATATTCTTGTTACTGCTACGTTTTTATATATTTTTGTTTGTTTCTCTCTCTTAGCCCTGAAGATGGCCTACATTGTAGGCCGAAACGTCGGCACATAATAAATAAGTTTTGCTTATTTTGGTGTTTTCTTTGACTGCACCCCCAACTATTTCTTCCTTAAATTAGAGGTATTTTAAAGTTCCATGTGAGTTTAGGTACGTTGTTAGGTAATGATTAAAAGTAGTTAAAAAGTAAAAATTAGGGTTTTGGTAAAGCAAAGCATTCCTATAGTATTGATGGCATTAAAATTCTTTTTTAAGTCAGCAGAACATTTTTAAAAGCTTGGAAACTTTTTTGATTCTAGCTTACGTCATGATTCACATACAACTTCAAATTCAAACATAACACAACTCAAAATATGACTTTATTAAAAACAATGTTGGAAATCAGAGTTGTCGTTCCTGAATAAAAAAGCTTTTATCACTGCAATTGCTACTGAAGCTAAACTTTAAAATGCCATTTTACGAGTTATGACGTTGTTCTTTTGAAGGAGCGATGTAACTGGTAAAAAAAAATCGAGCTGGTGAAAACTTCTTTTTCTTAGTGTTGTTAAGAATGATAATTTCGTAAAAGATCTCATTAATTAACTGATGTTACAAGTAAAAAGTATAACATAATAACCAGAATGAGTTTGAATAGAGAAAATTAGTGTAGATGAAGGCAGACAGATTCATCATAGATTTACTATTGTCAGTAAATACTATAAGCTAGATCTTAACTCTCAAGAGATCTCTCGAGAGCGATCTAGAGAGTGGTAACGGCTTCCTTCGGTATTTAGCCAAGAGCGAGGGTAACCGATCAAAAAATTATGCAAACTCGCCAACTAATCCGAGCTTATCGGTCTCTAGGCCTCCATCGATTTGCATCCGAATCCTCTTCCGAGCTTAGCCTGGCCCTATCAACTTAGCCCTATCATCTCGGTCCTTATGCAAACTGTCTAACTTTTTATGGGAACGCTAGGTGTTACACTTTTGACGACCCCTTTTGCATGCTAAGGTGGCGATTGTGATCTAAGGGTCTCGACTTTATCCCCTGTCCGAAGGCTTTGAATCGTAATAGTCTTTGATCCTCCTATTGCTAGGGTTTATCCTGAGGTGGTCAGAACAAAACAAGCTGGATTATTTTTAAAAGTGAGGGCCCAGCTCAAACACTTCCAGAAGCGATACTGTCTTTTATAGTTGCTTTCTAAGCAAGTTTCTAACTGTTGTTCTACCAGATAATGTTCACATATTCGAATTAAAGAAACTAACAGTATGTTCTCCTATAAAAATTAACAATAATTATATTGTCAGGGTCATTAGTAACTTGGTCAAACTTTTTTTTTCAGAAAATTTTATTTCGAAAATACTTTAGAAATAATTGTCGATCAATTATCCACAAAATTGATTTAACTTGCACAATACTAAAACCTATAATGCTCAACATGACATATCTTATACATACACATGATATATACCTGTAAGAAGGTCTTGGGCGAATTCATTAGGCCTAGAGAGGAGAAGGGATCCCCTGCCAATTTATCAGCGGACTGATCCATATTTTTCGAATTATACAACTATTTAATAATAATAAAGTTTTTGTTTATTCTGAGACAAGTCCCTTTAGAATAACAATACAAGTTTATTAAGCTAAAATGTATTAGAGTGTAAAATAATTACATTAAATAAGTTATTACAAATAATTTAATAAGTGAGAAAGAATATAAATAATGAAAAACAAAATACGAATTATCTCCAATAACAATATTTTAAAAACAGATTAGAAGAAGGGAAAGAAAAAAAATTAAAATTGGTTAACAATAATTATATAAGAGAAATAATTTATAGTTACATATATATCAAACTTATGCCAAGCAAACAATAAAGAATAACGAAGAAAATTCAAACAGTACCATCAGTGATTTACATTTATTTAAAAAAAATCTAACTAGATTAGTGAACAGCCACATTGCATACATATGTAAGTGGTTTACATCCCACACACTCATAATCACACACACAAGTGTACATTAAAAAAAAACATTATTCTTTCATCGAATGAGAGAATTTGAACTTAAAACTGATCCTACTATTTCCGATTTTTTGATAAAGGGATATTATAGGTGATGGAATATAAGGGATTTGAATGTTGGAAGATTATTGGAACGACGAATGGAAGATGGTATAGAGTTCCAATAGGAGGAGGATCGGATAAGGAAAGCTCTGTCAAACGCTGCTGTTCGGTGGGATACTGTATGTAGATCAGAGAGCCGAGAACGGGTTTACGGGAGTGGACTGTGGTTTTGAATTGAAGGAGATCGAAAATGTATGATGGTAACTTGCGGGATTGGATAACTTGGTAAAGAAAGGATACTAAGAAGTACTCATGGCGATAGGAAGGGTAAAGCCTCTTTAACTCTTCGTAATATCGGGTGTTACGGGCGTCTCTCGGGATCCCCAAGATAAATCGATCGAAGCAATCAAGCAACCTTTTTAATTTTGCTTCGAGATCCCCAGAGATACTCCCTACACTGTACAGCAATATTCCAAATGAGGGAAAATTAAGAAAGTAACTAGAGAAGTCTACGGGTTTCGAAAGGGAACAGGCGAATAAGGTAATTCAGACGCTTTAAGGAAATTTCAGAGATATGGCTTTTCCCGGAGAGGGTTTGATAAAAAATAATTCCAAGGTTTTTGGCAGTAGGGTAGATTTTGATAGGATTATTGCTTATAAAGAGGATTGGACTATGAGGAATAGTTTTAAGGAAGTAGTTCGACCCTGTTACTATTGCCTTGGCTTTGTCCACGTTCAACTTTTATTTTATTTTATTTAATTACTATTTATTTAATTTCACTTCAGTAGTTATTCAACGTTTTAGTAGAGATGCCTCAATTTTATTCTAGAAATTGTTGTTCAGTTTAGTTCTTATTTTTTACCTTCCTAGTGAGCTAATTAAAATACTATATTAGTACTCACTTAGTATGGTTTTATTATAATAAGTACTTACTATTAAATAAAATAATGATTTTTTCAGGCTTGTTATATTCATACATAAAAAAAAGTAATTTACATTTCCCAAGAAAAATGTCTTGGTCTAATTCTGATTATCCAAATAACAATCCTAAAATCGGAAGATGTGAGATAGTGAAAGTATCTTATGGTATGTTACTAAACAATCTATTTGTGTTATAGAACGTTATCTCTTTTTATATCCCACAAGCTTCCTCTTTGTAAAGGCTCCTTTTTGCGAGTTACTAAACATTTTCAATCATTGGAATTTATGTAAATTATTCTAAATATTTGCACAATAATTTCCTTAAATGTTGCAATATGCTCACAGGAGTAAATTCGATGTGATTTCTGGACTTAGTCGGCATGTTTTCTTCCCCTTATTTTCACAAAGAAACGACATAACTCTTGCACTTTTACGCCGACAAGAATTTTCATTCAACGGAGAGCCATATACTTGTCGCCAATGGCACCCTTTTAAAAAGATTTCCAAAGTAAAATGTGTTTAATAAGACGCTGGGAGAGGGACTTAAAGCCTTCACGGGACACAAAGTCTAATAGGCCAGGGACAATGCGCCCTCCGCGCAATACCCAAATAGCGGCCGTATATCCCGCGGCCCCGTTCTCATATCGCCCGTTTTAAATCCTCCCGGGTCGGATTGAGTGGTTGGGGTCGGTTTATGTATGTCGTCCCTCTCACAATTTTTTTTTTAAACCTTTGCTAACCCTCTACTTCCGCGAATTAAAAGGGGAATCGGCAACCTTTTTCCGCCCCATATCAGAAATTGAAAAGGATAATATGTTTTATGGTCCTCCGCTGGTAGGATTAAGGATCCGTCCTCGGCTAAGAGGATTCTCTTGGCAAATACAATAACTCCGACTGAGTCCTCTACAAACAGAAAAGGATAATATCAACCTTGCAAGTCGTCTCAACTGACCACAACTGTTCTTCTCTTGAGGGGTTATAAATAGTTTGTAATTTTTAAGACCATGTTAACACGTGTGGAGTAAAAGCAGAAATGGGTATTATAAACGTGCAGAAGCCAGCACGACTACAAAATTGATAAATGTATCACCAACTTCACGACCGGCCAGCTAGATCTTGGAGAAGTAATCGGTGTTGCTCCAATTTTAGACATTTAGTTTCGAGTTTGATTACTCTGCGAGTAGCCAGAGAGTAACCAACGAGTGCATAGGCCTTTGTTATTGTGTTTGTTTACGTGCTAACGAACTACGTGTTAATGTTATTTTATTTTATCGAAAGAACAGTTTGTTAAGATATTTATTTATGTGCCAAAAATTGCATTTGTATAATTTCTAAAATAAATATTTTAATTATTATAATTTATTTATGTTTCTTATCAATCGTCATGTATGTTTTTATGTCAGCAGTGCCAATGTATATTTCCTATGCTCAATATGCTGCTAATCGCGAGATGGTACAGTGAGAATTCTAAATGTTGTCTATTCAAGTCGATAAGGATAAGTATCTTTATCTGATACCAAAATAGTTATTCTCAAGGAACGCTTCATTTTATGAAAATAACATTGCGTTATTGAAATTAAAAAATGTCACTAACACCCGTGTATTTATTGTTGAAATATTTTTCTGTTGCTCGAGACTGCCAATTTACGCCACCTCCGAAGTAAGGCATAATAAGTATTTTTATCCCCATTAAAAAGTTCTAAAACTGCGAACCGCGATCTAGGGCATAGTCGGTTGTTTGCTAACTCCGCAGGTGACCTCATTTTACTTCAGGTGAACTATCTAAATGTTGCTTACGACTATGAAGGTTTATCGATATATTGAAAGCTATTCTCTGACAACTAATATTTTACCCTGGTTATCTATAATTATTTGAAAAGGTCATTAGAACTCGAAGTCAAGAAATATAGTCAAAAATAAGATTTTAATGTTCACATTAAAACCAAGTAGTATTGTAATAAGCCATTGTCAACAAGATTTTGTATATGCAACATATTGACTGTTGAGCATTTGTTTTTGCATGTTAACATATCAACCCCTAGCCCCTATCCGATTAGGATTAGCGCATAGGTTCCCTTCCGACTAAGCTCCATAAACATTCGACACCGCACACATATGCAGTAGTTTATTACCTTCGGCTGGGAACCATTCAGTCTAAAAAAGACGTCAGTTCCGCCCGATCTAGCAAATGGAAAGCTACTAAGGATGAATAGCTTCCACGGGGTTCCCCGAGGAGTATTAGAGTCGATTCGCGCCGCGGAGATAAGAAGTCGCAGATGCCGGGCATATGCTCATTTGAATACTCCCCTAGATCGTCGTTCGGGGGTGTCGTTCCATCCTAACTGGTTCTCAACGTTTTCGGCGCTACAATTAATATCCTCCTTGACTCCCATTGTCGCCCGCTTGACCGTGTAATGATCGGGGTATCTTCGGCTGTGGACAAATGTTCGTGATCACGAGCGATTAAACAGATTAGGAGCAATGAATGGATGAGCTGGTAGGACAGGATTTGGCGGTCGCGGTTACCTTCCGTTTGTCTGTTTAGTTTTTTTTTGTGTCAGAGATGGCTCAATGGAGTTCGTGGGATTTTTTACCAGTGACAATTGTAACAGCTGTCAGGTAGTTACCACTCCATGAGATAGTGGGGTTTTATTGTTGCTCTTTGTGGTTTACTATTGTATAAGTATTTGAATAATATGTCCGGTGTATAAATTGCAGTTAATAAAATCGTGTAAAAAAATACATCTAAAAAATATTAAGCATAAAAAAAACAATATTAAGTTCTCAGTTCACCCTAACTCAAATAATGATAAATGTCAACATCATTCAGCACATTGCCATGCATAGTATTTTTTTTTACCCTTATGTAAATGTATGAATGTATAGTATTTACACATTGAACTTTTACATAATAACCAGGAGAATTTAAATTCATTTTTCAGCAAAACAACAGCTGAAAAAATAGTTGTAAATATAGGAATATTGAAAATAAATTGATTAAATAGAATTATTCGAAAATTTGATTGAAGCATTAATGAAATATAAGTAACTTTTTCTGTTTTATAAAAGTCCTTATAAAACATAGATTTGAGTTGAGAATGAATAATAATGTACTAAATGTCAAATAATTGAAGCAATTAAATGCCTAATACTTGATGTTGCAATTTGGCACCGGAATGAAAAGTACAATGTACAAAGTTATTTTTAGATCTCAGATGTTATAATCACTAACATGTGTAATGTAATTTGAACTTGACAGAGTTAACTTAAATCTTGAGGATTCATTTGATTTAAAATCCAGACTTTTTCCTTGCTAGATTAGGTTTCATGCCAAAGTCACCTATCCTAGGTCATGCCGTCTTTCGGAGGAATCATAAAAAGGCAGTTCCAAACCTGTGCACTGTCAGGTACTCCTAAAGATCCTTATAATATGTATTCCTCGATAGGTAAAACTTAGGACTCTCGCTGTAGCATTGAACAATTAGTAATGAAAGAATTAAGTGTCGTTAATTGAACGAACAAACAATAAACAATCTTAAGATATAAATGTTCTTTGTATCTCACAACGTTCCCACCACTTACTGTGGAGTTTTGGCTTTTCCAATAATTTTCGCTCTACTAAGTCCGTGTCATTTCAAGGTGTAACACTCATAATTTTTTTTTTTTGTAACAGCATTTTTATACTTTAAATACATTATTATGTATATTATATTATTAAACAGGGCTGAAGTGATCCAATCGCAAGAAAATCTTACAATCCTTTACAACTCCTTTTTCAGAACAACAAATTTTCGTATTCAGTGGAAACCTTCAGTGTAATTGATGGAAACCTTAATGAAGGCAACTTCGAACAATCTCTTATAGGCCTATTAGTCTCTTCATAAGAAATATGTAAAGTTTTACTTATTGATCGAATAAATAATTTACAAATAAAACTCACAATAGCACAATACCGGACCATAGATTTGTATTTCGCTTACAAGTGCTTCTCTCAACCAAACAACAGTAACTCCGTGTCAGAGGTTATTTGTTAGAATTAAAACATTATGTTTCCGGGGCTTTTTGGACATCACCATTACTTTTGAAAATGAGATTGTTACTTCTTCCTACATATTAAAGACCATTCGATCTTTCCTTTTCGATCGAATTATTTTTGCAGCAACTTAAGATAAAACCTAAGGACAACGTAGTTTCTTAATTTAATCCTTTGACTGTAATTCAGTTATTATGAAGTAATGGTGCTGATCTTACGTTTGGTTAAGCCCTCTTACTTGTATGATTCTTCAAACATACACTGATTTTCCTTTTCATTGGTGACGAATTGCATTCCCTAAATGGACGAGCCGTAGCTCTGTACGCCGGCCGACGAATGCCCCTCACTCCAGCTAACCCCTACCTACATCCCTCACATCCTGGCACGCGCTGCCTCCACAGCACGACTGCAACGTCACTGTAATGAGAAGACGTTCACATAGCTATCATTGCCAATCCAACCGCTACAGAGAGTGCCGTCACCAAATTAGCCCTCTACTTATGTAACAACCCCAAGCTGTCCGGTATCCAGTATCCAGGCAGATCCGATTACATGCTTCACTGCTCCATCCATTTGTCTGATTAATCTTTTGGGACTATCCTATACCGATTACTGCGGCAATGCGCAAGCTTTTACTAATGCGGGCAGTTTAAAAGCATGTCGTAGATTATCTTTCAAATCTTAATTATTTTGCATGCCGTTTGAACAAAACAGCCAAATGACAAATAATTTCGGATAAGAGATGAAATACTAAATATAAATTAATTTAAAAAATAAATCTACATGACTATAACCCAGTCTCAGTACATGAATGAAATGTTTGTTGGATAATTGTTGCACAGGGGATCTCTGAGATATCAACGCTCAACCACTAGTCACCCCCCTCAATTATTTCCTCAACTTTATGGAGGCTGGGTGAGCTCCAAATCCGTGGCAGTTAGCAGGTTAAAGAATTGACCTGCCTAGGCCGGAATTGAACCCGGCACCTTCAGCATAGCAAATCAGCACTCTTCACTCTGAGCTACACTGCTCCCCAAAATTAAAATATTAAAGTAGTTTGAAACATTTCATTAAAGGC
This sequence comes from Arma custos, assembly GCA_037127475.1. NCBI lineage: Eukaryota > Metazoa > Arthropoda > Insecta > Hemiptera > Pentatomidae > Arma > Arma custos. The sequence goes on from CM073759.1 coordinate 154,166,272, forward strand.
TTTATACGACAGAGATTATTCGTTTTCGAGATTATACAGGATTCCATTTATAGGAAAAACCACCACTTTTTACCTTATTTAAACCACAAAAATGATGTCTTATGGTACGATTATAACTTGCCAAGAGTAAGGAACTTTAAGGAACTTTAGGAGTAAGTTTCTAAGCCATCGGTTGTGCAGGAAAGTGATTTTGTGGAGATCACGTTCAATCTCGAGATTTTATGGACCAATTATGCGTTCCCACTTCATAGAAACTGAAGATCCCACGGGGTAGATCTAAATTTAACGAAATTTAGTAATTTAGAAATTAAGTAATTTCTGAGCCACAGCCAATATTTATCATAGATACGAGTATGTATCTCAATAATTCAGTGCCCTAAACACTGAGATTAAAAATATATTTTAGGAGAAAACGTCAGTAGTCACAAATAAAGAGATCTGATAGTAGATCCTGATAATCTTAGTGTCGAATATGGTAATACCAAACATCCCAATAACCGAATAACTTCAGTAACTATAAGTGTAACTGCTATAGATCAGGGATCCCAAAATACTTTTGATGATCTACTGAACATTATTTGCCTACGATTTTGAGAAATATCGTTTCACATTAAATTTAAGAATAGCTTGATCTTAGGATTCTAGCTGGAGTTAATTATCATTCTTGAATAAAATCAATTCAAGAGAAAGAAAATAGATCAAGTAAATTTCAATAATTTACTTAATCTTTTAGAGATTAAATTAACGCTAATCTTCTACGTTAAATTGGGTAGAATTTCTGAAGCAGGAATACAGTCAGTAACATAAATGAAAAGATCTCAAATTAATTCTGTAATGTGTTTGGAGTCAATTTTAATTATTTTTCTTTCTGAAACGAATTCAGCTTTTTTTTTATGATTAATCATATTATTAGTATATTAAATTAATTTATACTTTATGAATAATAGAGTTATAAAGGTTTATTCTCTTTATAACGTAATTCCCTAATTTTGTTTACTTAAGTTTTACCATGTCTAGTAAGGAAGTAGCCATATCCTTCATCCACTGTATGTCGTGGAATTTAGAGGCAATCAGCAGTCAAATTATTTGGTCGCAATAAATGAAATTCATATGTTTTCCAAAGAGTTTCAAAGGCCTAAGTTATTTTCGCCTTCCTGCTAGTTTTAAAACATTGTACATGACATTTTGTTTTTAATCTGTTCCTCCTCCATCAAGTCCTAAGAGCAACAGTACCCTCTGGATCCCCTCAGCCGTAGTCCAGTACTCCTCTCGCACCACTGAGCGCCAGATCCTCAAGGCCCTGGAGCGCTCTTGTGTTCCTGTCGTAGCGGCCTCCTGGATTCATCGGAACACGTGCAGTTTATAATCAAATAGTCAGTGGGAGGCTGGGAGCTTTCGAGAGCAATGAATCAATTATATAAATGTATCTAGCCGCGTGGCAGCCCACCATCGCCCCGGGCCAATGTAAGCACGAGGCGCCCGCTTCGCGATGTGTGTTTAATAGACACAGTGTTGGAGCCTATTATTATAGTTGGGGAACAGTTAGCTTTCTCTGCCAGTTTCATACGCTAAGTATTGTGTCTCATCTGAGGGGATGAAAGTAGGGTGTCTTCTACGAGCAAGCTTTCATTATTTAATTAATAAAACGAAAACGGACAAATCGACTTGATAGTGACCGAGCGAATCGATGTTGAAGAGGAAACAAAATTGGCCATATTCAAGTCAATATTCCTCCCTTTTCTCTCATACTTTAGAATAATGAACTCTGGAAGTATCAATTAAGAATACAAGAAGCAGATATTTTTCAAGAAAATTTAATGGAAAATAAGAAGAGACCGAGTCTGTAACCCCAATATCAGGTCTAACCTAAGCCAGTCGAAGGGGTAATAAAGAAAAACCGACGGAGATGTATCCTGCGAATTTGCCCAACAGAATCGCAAGTGAGCCTAGGAAGAGCTGGGAAGAAGAGGTCAAGTCGGATTTTGTAAAGGGGGGACGGCAGTGGAATTGGTGATCACATATGGGCAATAATTAATGAAACCAACTGTTTTCTTCAGATCACTAAACGCTTTTAGAATACATAGATTTGATTAAAAATTCAATTTAAAGCTCACCGGCATACTTGCTGTTAATTTAAATACTTTAACAGTGATACTTATTTTTTTATGTTTCTGATAATAGTATGTTTATAATAATAGTATGATGATTATTAGGAATGATATTGCAAGTAAGAAGTGCTGAATTCTTATCCTGTACATCTGGACTCATCGTACCCTAATTGGAATAGGAAGAGACAAAAACAAGTTAGAGGAGCAGGAAAAAAAGAATCGCCCCACCACCTTCCCCCCCCCCCCCGCGGAGTGAGATACTAAACTGATTAGATCTCCTTAATATTCTCCTTGTTTTCCCTCGGATCCATTTAGTCCTGGCTCCTCCTCGGTAATTTCCAATTTGAGTGGAACCTAATTTTTGGAAAGCTACTCCGTTACATCGGCTCTCTTCGGAGAATGTCTCTTCTAATTATATTCGCCTTCATTGTTCTTCCGCATTTTTTTTTCAGGCCATCTTTATTATAATTTAATCCCAGAAACGCAGGAGGGCTGGTGCCGAATTTAATTTTCAACTTTTTTGTTAAAAAATAGAAGAGAAAAATCAAGGTATCTAAATGAGGTTACATTTATTTATTGGACACCAAATAGCTTAAAGGAAAAATAAGATTTTCGTCAGTAAGTAATTTTCATCGTTGCAAAAAATAAAAATATTTTTCTTAAATATTAGGTTGGTGCATATGAAATATTTGAATATTGAATAAAAAAATCAGCCTTTATTTTTTTAAAACGTATTTATTTATTCAAGATATGTGTCATCATTTTCTTATACATTTCCCATCGATAATTTTATTTTATAATATTTTATTAATAGTTTATTTATCGATAATGATATTTTAATGCTTAGATTGGTTGGTTGTTTTAAGTTTGTGGCGTAAAACCGATAGGTCATTAACGCCTAATTTTAGTTTGGTTTAAATACGTTTATTATTAACTACATACATGTATTTCTATGAGTTTTGATTCGGAATCTTGTGTTTAAGTTTCGTTAGATATTTATTATCTACGATTTTATTTACGATCTACTCTTTCGTTTCGTATTTAATATCTACGAATAAGTTTCGGATGAGCAATAAAATAATCACAAAGTTAAAGTTATACTATTCCTTAAAAAATAATATTTTTCTGAAAGAAAATTATTGGTTTTAGATTCAGTTAAATTAAAATTAATAAGTTCTAATAATAATGCGAATAACACTAAAAGAGAAACTAAAAGTTATATAAAGAGTTTGCGACTAACTGTAATTATTTTTAATCAATTAGATGAAACTTTTGACCCTTAATAATGGGTGGAAGCATTTAATACACAATATAATTCACAAAAAATTTAAATAATTCGTAATAAATATATTATTTTTATTTAATTTTTCAAAGATTATCTCATAGAAAGCTTTATTATAAAATGAGATTTGTTAATCTTAAACCAGTTGAAGTTTGTTAATCAATTGAGATGGACAATTATTTAACCTGTAACTGTTAGGTATAAGAGCAGAATTCCAATAGCTAATTGGAATTTTTTTTTAAAATAAATGAATATCCTTAAACTTTTATTGAATACTTGAGATTGACTACGTCACTTATATCAATATCAAATAATATTTATTTATTTTATCAATATTTATCGACGAAATAATAATCGGTTTTTAAATGAATGAAAATGATTGAAGACAATTTCAACTCAATTGATTATCCATAAGTGCAACAATTTAATTGCATTGATGTAAATTTTTATAAGTTATAAGTTGATTGTAAAGATTATGTTCTTGATTGAGTATGTTCCTATTAATCATTTATCGATTATTAAGGCATACTTTTTATTCAATTATCGGTGGACAAATGGCAACAAAGTTATCGTGTAATTTTTTTATAATGATGTACAATATGTCATGTGTTTCGTTTGTTTTAGTGTTTATTAATGCATATTCAACTTCTTCCAAGTACAAATTGAATTTTATCCATTTTTTCATAAGAATTTAAAATTGTCTGTTTCACATTTAACTGGATTTCCGTCTTACCGGCGACCAGGTTTTCACATTTTTTCACCTCTATTTTCCTTGTTGAAGAAGTTCTTTACATTCGTACCTTTGTAGCAAATAACTTCTTGCAATGATATCTTAAAGACAGATATTATTAGGCGATTTCCGCAAATCTTCTACAAATATCCTGATTATAAATATATAAAATAATGTATTTTAAATTGGTCGTTCTTAGAAAATAACATATAAGAAAACAGGCGCGGTTAGATTTTTATGATCATACTTAATAGCTTCTTAGGATATTTCACATAACTTAGAGTACGATCCCCACAGATATGTCACATCTCAATCTAATGATAGAAAATTTCATTGTAGACTATCCACTACTTGCCACGAAATTATTATACCTGAAACTGCTACAATAAATATCCACCGAACAGCGGCATGTAGGAACACACCGTCTCTTTGGATTCCTCTTGAGCGAGCCTTTGTAGCATTACTGACCTTTCATGAGGGGATTATTTAAATGCTGAGCATTGTAAAATGCGTGTATGCGCCAGGAAGAGAGGACATCCGAGAGCACGGAATATCTCAGACCAATTGCATCTCATTATCGGATAGTTGCGTCCAACAAAAGTTGGAATAAATCCTTCTCAAAGAGGGAAGAATCCTGCTAATAGCCCATAATGGTGGATATTATCTTGGCCTCCAAGGAACAGGACTCGATGCAGTTACTGATCCGGGTCAACGTACTAAGGAACTGCATAAAAGATGCAATTAATTGATCCTTAAATGTTCCACCATCCGGCATAGGCCATGTCATTCTACCTCTTACTTTCTTATGGGATATTTACGACCTATTCGAGTCCATGTTTAGAAGAGGCTTAGAAGTATCGTCTTAACTCCATGGACTATTAGCTTAAATGAAAAAAAACCTTTCGTTTTTTAAAGAAAAGGAAAAATTTATAATTCTTACAAAACCACGCTCTTATAGAATATTTACGACCAACCAAAGTTGACCACTTTTGAATTCAATCAAAGAATCTTGGAGAACAGTGATAGGATGAGTCGAGCTAGATAATTAGTAAATAAACCACAATAAATAATAACCTACATTACCGTAAAAGTAAATAATTTCGAATCGGGAAAAATAGTCCATTTGACCACTATCAAATAATCAACATTATTTTTTAAAGAAATACATGATTTATAAAAAATAATTTACAAGAAACCCAACATCAGTTTTAGTGAACAGAAGCTAATTAATTAGTTAATCACAGATTGTTGGTTTTCTTTGATCCTCTGCATTGGTAGAAATACAATGAATCCCCGTGACCAATATACTAAGTACCGCTTGATTATAGATATACTTGGTAGCGACAATGGCGAGTATGAAAACATACAAGGATGACTCCATTGCTTATCTATTGGTGCTCAGTTGTCACTGTTCCTAACCGCCTAGTCAGTGCTTTCACAGCGAGGCCCCCTGGAACCAGCGCCGTCGAGCCACGTGGTCCTCTGCCCTTCCGACATTGTGTCAATATTGTGTGCTCTACCCGCCGCTCCGATATTGTCCTGGGAACGTGGGCGTCCGGAGATAATGAAGAGGATTTCCCAGCGTGGATCCTATTGTCGGGAGGAGAAGAGCACCTGGTGCCCCGAACAGGAACATTGTCGTCCCAAAACCGGACCCTTAGAAGAGATTCGAATTTAATTGTCTAATCGAGAAGGCTGCTACCGAGTCGGAGTCAGAACAAAAGAGAATGAGAAAAAAACAATGAACCGATAGAGACAAATAGGAAATTGTTTAAGCAGATGTGTTGATGTTCCTTTATATCGTTTGTGCAGGTGGAACATGTATTATTGGTCAATACTGCTATTGTCTTTGCCAAAACATGTAATGAGTATGGTAAGAACACAAGCTTTCTTTTGATATGTTTCATATCAATATATACTTGATTTTATTTAATTTATGTCTGTTAGACACCTGGGTCATCAACTCACAATCGTTTTGTAAACATTTATCGGAAAACGGTAAATAATTATTTTATTTATTGATATTTACAACTGTATTACAATAATGCAACAAGTAAATAGGCTAAGTGATACATAATGACAAGTAGAGAAGCTACCCATTGGTTGTACTCAAATCAAAGTTCAACAAACTAGGTCACGTGGTCATCTTCTTTTCAGACGCCTCGGAGGATTATCAGGAATTGCAGAGGTTGCGAGGTTTGAAACTAGTGGGTTTGAGTGGAAATGAAGTTTGTCATGAAAAGATTGATACCGGATTTGGGCCAAATCAGGACATAGGAGACATTAAGGTCGTTATGGATGACTTTATTCTTAACAAAATGAGGAGCATTGAGGATTTTACGAAGGATTTTGGATTGTATACGAGAGGAATTCGATGGCTCAGTGGAGCCCCAAAGCTCTACTCAGTAAGCCCAAATAGGTCGTATGTAGATGAGTCTATTGTAGTTAATTGGTAGCTTAGAATGTTTGTCTAGTAAGTGTTGAAGTACAATGAAACGTCGAGTGGCTTCTTATCTTTTCAGTTTTGTATGAGGATTCCAGGTTAATCGTTTGTCGAGATGCAACCCTTAGTATCGGATCTGTTCTACAGGCACCAATGGGATATTATTAAAAGATACTGAAGGGCAGGAAGTCGTTGGCTTAGGCCTTAAGGTAAAAGTCATTTGTTGCGATTTTTGATAACTTATTTAATTCTCCAGTTTTGATACCATTCTTCACAATCAGTGATATGGGATTGGAGGCTTTGGGATACAATAATAACTGGATCGACGTGTTGACTGATAATACACATGTATCATCAGCATACGTGGTAAGGATAGTATTAGGATGAGTTGGGATGTCAGCTGTATGAACTGTGTAAAGGATTGGGCCAAGGATACTTACTACCTTGAGTGGTAAATAGTTAAAAAAAAAAATATTACCCACCTCATTAAATTTCAGACGTCAGATTACGTTTTTAAATTCATTTTGGAACCTTCTTTATAGAGATCTATTCTTTCATCATTGCTACTGATAATGGAAGGAATTAATATTTGAAGATTTCAAATAAGAAACAGCAATGACTGATGCTGAGGAGTGTGCACTTCACTACCTGTTTTTCCTTGGAGATAGTTCTTGTATTTTCTCATTAGGTGCAGCACAAACGTGACTGCTATATAGAATGGACTTGGGTCCTTTTTTGTTAATACTTTCGTTTTGTTTAAACTGTTTTTAAGTTATTCCAGGAGTATTGAGATCAGAATCCTGTGGGCAGAATGGTAAGAAATGCCAAAAAGTGGAATTAACTTTATATAAGAAGTGTGGTATTAGAATAAAATAGATTAGAATCCTATTATTATCCTATGGCTGAGTACTTTTAGAATAACAGACAAGAACAGAAAAAGAAGCACAACACATATCTGGCCAGAAGGCTACATAATACAAATCTTAAAACCTGTAACAAGTGACAGAAAACAATAAAAAAATAAAATAAAGTAAATAAAAGGTAAGAATCCTGACGAAAGATATTAAGCAATTAAAGAGAATAGATGTGTCCAGGATAATATCCTAAGATATAATCCATCTTAGTCTAATATCTTCTATAATGGTTCAACAGTCCAATACTGGTCTCTGACCTCCTTCAATAATTTCTTTCCTGCTGTTGGGCAACCGACCTCCAGTCCCTGACTCTCAAGATTCTCCGGGAATCCTTCATTCATCCATCTATGTGGTCTTCCACGCCTGGTACTATGAATGGCCTCACTCTTGGGATCTCACATTCTGAGCTTACCTCAATCTCCCCAGCATTATATGGTTTACAACGTGAGGTTCACCAAGGAGGTTATATATTTCTTTATTGCCTCCCCTGAGGCATGTTTAGTATACTATCCCATATCCATAAATGACTCGCGGGATTCTCCTCTCAAAAGCCTGTAAACTTCACTCGTCCGACCAATATTACCTATGACTCCAAGCCTAAAGCCAGAAACATTCTCATCAATTTCTTATACAGATCTAATCTCACTTGTCCTCAATAATGCCACAATGTTATACACAATACACTTCGAAACGTCAATTATTAAACCAATGATTTACTCCATCGTAGGCAATGTCACCTGCGGTAATAACCCTTGAAGCTAACTGCTCGGGCTCACACAAGGATTGGTTCTGGCCCAATTTGACTAAATGACCGCTTCTGGTTTGTCACACCTGGAATTACGACTGAATTTCCTTGTTACACCAAAAGTGCCCGTGATCGGATAACCACTAACCACGACACGATAACATCCTCTACATCTGCAGCGGCCGAAAATAGGCGGTTCGCTAATGACCGCTATCCAGAGAGACCGATAAATCGGCGCGGGTTCGATTCCTATCGAATCGCGTGCGAGCGGTAGCCGCCTGCGCGACAGGTTCGCTAGGCTATCATTATCCTCGGATATTTATGGTCTTCCTTCACTCCGTTTCCTTCCGAATCTGTTGCTCGATACGTCCTGTGAGATCGCTATCTGGGTAATGGCTTTTTATTACTCAACGAAAAATCTTTATCTACATATTCACTATTTCTCCTGTTTAAGTAAAATTACTCTTCGATTTGATGTTATTTAAGTAATTGCATTATTATGTTTAAAATGGGATATTTAGTCTGGAAGCTTCTTATATTGTTACCTCTTTTCCTGGTTTAAAGAAGTGGCTCTATAGGCCACTTTAGGGAACCAGAAAACCCATTCTATAAGGAAGGAAATGAAGTAGCTCCTTCCGCCTGTGCCAGATTGCAGATGTCCATTGCAATCTGCATAATTTTAAAATCTTAACCATGTCAGACTCAGAAAATACCTGGTATACTTCTTGATTAGTCTCCAAATCCCGTCAATGAACGCTCCACCAAATATTCTTCGACAATATTAAGTATATAGTAAATGAAAATATAATCCGAGTTTTACATAGAAACATAGGCTTTAAAACTACCCTCAGTTCTTAAAAACCAGTCTCACTGATTGTCCTACCTTTGAAGTCTACCTTTAAATCACCGCTGCATGCTGATCAAAGGAGGAATTTTAAGATACATCCCTCGCAAGTACAAATAAATTAATATAAATTGCACTCTGGGATTCTCAAGAATGCAATATTCCCAGATTAGATATCGACCACCATATGTATGAGGTGTGTATATTAAAAAATAAATAAATATAAAAAATGTAAAAAACATTAAATTCATTACACCAAAGTATAACTTCAATTTTTTCTTCATTTCTTTTTTTGACACGTTGAAATAAACATTTTTATTAATTTAAAATAGTGAATCGGTCTTCATTGATAGCCTCAATAAAAATTAAGAAATATAAACTATGGAAGAATTAGGTAATTTACTAAAAGATATAACGTAAAATATGTTATAACTGATTAAAAATGAAGATGAAATTAATTATTTAAGTTGCCTGATCAGTTATGATGTTAATAAGAAAATAAATGGCTAGGGTGTAGACAACGTTTCGTCCCAAACTTGTGACACTTTAGCAGTGGTATATTATTTTAGGATAGTCATTGAAGTTAGAACATTAGGTATAGATTTTTTTAAAACATTCCCTGATAATATAAAGAATCAAAAGTAATGGAGGCTGGCGAAAACATTAACTTAAGCTAGATAATTTAATAGATACTTATTAAATTCCTAATCGAAAGAATTTTATTTAAATAATAATAGTGTGTGTAAATTGAGTGATGTGCCAATGATGATCATTTGAAAGTTTTCTTTAAATCGTTGTGATCTGTGTATTTATAATAAAAATAAAATTTCCAGCCAACATAGTGTTTAATCTTTTTTTTTTGTGTGTGATCTACGATTACAAAAAAAAAATTATTTTCGCCATTGGAAGGTTAAACTGAAAGTACTATCCTCTTAAAATAATTAATGTAATATTTTATTATCAATCACTTAAAGATTCGTTCATGAAAGATAGATGACAGCACAGCCTATTTTAGGGAATTACCAAATACATTATTAACTCCTGACCCTGATAAGAGCTCTTCATATTTGGTTTATTTGTTTCTTTTTTTTACCAATCTGTTTACAGTGATTATAACATTTAAAAACATCCTTAAATAACATTAAACAACCTTAAAAAAAAAGGAATAGTAATATGGTACATAAAAAAACTGTGTCACTGCAACCTTCGAAGATTTTGGAGTTTAGTACATGGCATGAAATGGCAACTTAGTTTTCCAAAGTTAACGGTTGTTGATTTCGCCGAGAGCACGGTTAACCACTACGTCTTTCTACCAATTGAGGGTACTGACTTATTAAGGCTCAGGTGGTGCGGATGAACCCCAGACAGTTATCTAGATCCCATAGACTCGCTTCTAGGTTGTTAACTGCATAAGTAATTTATATGCCATTGCCGGTGATGAACTCAGGATCTTGAGATCACTAATTAAGCATCCTACATGCTGATCTATTTCACTCTCTAATGGAATAATAGATTGCATTAATTAATTCATTCTGAACAAGAAAATGAGTCTAGAGTTTTTTGTTCAACATTCAGAACGTGGTGTGCCATACAGTAAACCACAACTGCTCGCACAGAAGATTGTTCGGTATACAGTACATATGCGTTTTATTGTATAAAAAAAGAAGCATAGCGGGGTAGTGTAGCACATAAAATCTATTAGCCAAAGATATTTTATAGATGTTCTCCTGACGAGCAAGATATTCTTTAAGATTGCATACGTTTTCTCCAAATCCTACCCAACTTTTCTTCAAATTTCAGTTTGCCTTTTCATAATTTGAACACCCTTATTATCAGTGTGATCACGAATTTAATGGGGAATTTCTTGATTGACTTTATTTTTTTTTAAGGTGAAACTGATTTCTGTTTGTAAACTATACCGTGGGATTGCACTGCCAAATCACTAATACAGTATAGAATAGTAGCGGAACACTAAACCGCAATCGGTATTAGTGAGATGATTCATACCACGTCGGTGGTACAGCAGCATCAGACATATTTACAGGTGGCATCAAGTACTTGTTTTAGACAGAACCTTTGAGGACAGTGAAGAGTGTGTACCGTTAGCTGAATCACTTCCTCAGCTTTCGGTAGAGGATGGGAACAAACTATAGGCTAAAAGAAAAAAAAGGCGGTTCCTGTGGGCCATAGAAAGACGATTAGCCTGGGACCGTTGAAGTGACTCAGAGCGAAGACTATAGTTTGTGTACCCGCGGGTACAGCTTCGGGTTCACACGTGCTCTGACTCACCTGTGACTCACACCGACTCTCTTCCGATACCTGTGCTCTTCTGCCCCTGACCTATTTCATCCTATTAGTCATCCATTATTTACTACATCCACTTTCTAAACCACAACCTGTTGAAGTCAACTTCGAGCTTAGTTAATCTTGAGAACAGCTCTAATGAAAGAAAAGACTCGGAATATTTTTGTTTATCGGTTTCCCCAGATTGAGATTTCCTACAACCCAAAATTTCTGATTTCGTTTTTATATTTTCTTCTATCTTGTACATCTTCCTCCAACAGACCATAACCGTGCATTTTTTTCTCAAATATACAAATAAGAAATAGAATTAGAATCGATAAAGATCTTGTTTTTTTAACTATATGATATTTAATTATATAGATGCTCTTATGAAGAATATTATATAATTAGTCAATATACACACATTCGAAAATTATTTACAAACAAAAATTATAGGGGTATCCCTCTTAGCAAATTTTGATTGAAAAAGTTAATTTGCAACACCTGATTGGAATTTTTAAAAAAATAATATTTGAAAAACTAAACAATTTTTACTCATTTGTATTTATGGGAATAAATCCAAAAGGATTGGAAATAATCATAAGAATAATGCTATAAAGCAATGTGGGAAGCCGTTAGAAAGGTACTTTTCTTATACAAAGTGTGGTTTGTTACAGTAATTTGTAAATGAAAAATCATGTTTTCCTCCAAGGATGTATAAATTTAAAATGCAACAGTGTAGGCTGCATTTGGGATGCATGCGGTAGCTAATCGGAATTACAGTTCATTGTAAGTATCGCTCGAACCCGCATCTGTAATAGATTCAGATAGAGGCAAATAGAACTGGAAATTTACATAGAGATAGATGTCAGTCGATTCGATCCGTACAAATGGCTGCTAGGTTTTACTACATCGGCTTAGTCACAACGGGCAGGAGAAGCGACATACGGCAACCATTTGTTCGAGCCGAGCCAGTGTCACAAAGTTCACTGGCATATGCCAAGTCCGTCTTACGTGTTAACTGATCATAAAACTGTTTACACTTGACATATAAGTGAAGCATTAGTGTTGTCAATGGGTTGTGGCACGGCAGAGAACAAATCAGGTACAGGTAATTGCTGGTTCCAAAAAAGTCGCACCTGCCTCCGGTAGGCATATGTGTGTAGGGTGTCTCGAGGCTATTTACATATGGACATGGACTGTCACTTTTCCTAGGTATTTGTTTTATTCATTTAGAAGGTTTAATCGAGTTGATTGATCAATAGGAGGAGTAGAACAACGCCATTGGACCCCATCAGGCAGATAGAGACACTAACATATCGCAGGCAGTATGTAGTACACGTGGAACTCAGACACGTGGGATATGTCGCCGGTACGAGTCGCAATTAAACACAGTAAAGATATTTGTACCAATCAGAGGCCACATTAATACAGCTAAAAGCCTTCGCCCTAATTCCACCAATGGCAGGCGCTCGCTCATTCGAAGGTGAAAAATGTCAGTGGGATTTATTGGCGGCTTGGATCCCAATTATCACTCTCCGTCAGTGAGTAATTGCACTATCATTTGGTTTTATTAGTGTGCAAAAGGCTTATAATACTTTTCCTCTATGCAAATATACATACATACAGGCATATATATCTTCATAAATAAATTTGCCAAACGGCCGCTATCTATGACGTTAGACATACTTAAGTTATACGCATGAAGGAAGGATGAAATAAAAAATTCATTTCTCTCAAAATGTCAATTAAGAATGATTGTATGAGGAATGAATTTAAAAATGTATTTTTAATGTTGAAACCTCTCAAATTTTATCATCATCTCTTTTAAATTGATCCTTAGATTATCTCAAGTGCAGAAAGATAGAGTGAGTGTTGTTTTTTTTTTATAGAGAGATTTTGGCATTTCGTTTTCACTGAACGTTTTATAGTACTTAAATATTAAATACTTTCGTGGTAATACAGTTACATTTTATTTACTGTTATTTTTAATTGGATATTAATAGAAAAATTCTCCTCTGTGTGTGAAAATGACACACATTCGCCTTGCATTCAATAATTTAATTGATTGAAGTATTTGATAAAAATCTTATCCTGAAAACCTCTGTTAAGAAAAGTGCCATTGATTGTAAGGATATATCTAAACGTAATAGTAAAGATAAACAAACATAAGATTTCTTGTTATTCGATATATTAATTAATTTCCTTAAGGCGCAGATATATTAATTGTGTTTATCAACATATCTTCAAGAGGAATGATGCAATACCTATAAACGTGTTATCTGTATGAAATATGAACGTGAAAAAAAAAATCCTTTTAATTTTTTGCTCACCTAAAACATAGCTTTTAATTTGTCAATGGAATAAAGATATATTTGTTTCTTTTTGTTTTTTATTTAATTCCCATTTCCATCCCGAACCTGGCTTCGATACCTCAATAAAATGTAAGATAACTTTGATCATAATAAGGACTGTGGTGCCTGGCCTTGCTATTCATATTAATTCGTAAAGATAAATGTCTCACTGTAGATGCCCAGTAGTCAATGAAAAAGCTGAATAATTTCAAAATTGTTTTTATTTACAACGACTTCCTGCCCTCCTGTATCGTTAAATAACATCCCCATCACACATTCCTGTAGAACAGGCCCGGTAATTAGGACTGCACCTTGACAAACGCATAAACTTGGAATCCCCATACTAGACTGAAACGACTGGCCAGGCTTATTTTGTTTTATATTGACTGCACCCCCAGACTATCTATACCCCACATTAGATGTTGCAGTCAACTATTTTCCTCTCTATAAACAAATCTTTGTGTGTGGAAACAAAAGAGTATCATTTGTAAAGTATACTTTTTGCAGAGAATTGTTAAATTTCAAACGATAGTCTGTTTATCTCATTCAAGAAATCATTGAAATTTTCAAATCAATTTAACAATAAAAATTAATTAAATATTATCCATTCACCATTTGAATAAAAATGTTTAGTGACTTTTTGGTTTGAAGAAGGTTGGAATGTTTTTCGGAATTATTTCCTGATATAACAATCCATCAATAATCTATACCAAACTAAAGGTTAATACCAATGGTCGAAATACCAGACTGACATGTTTGATTGAAAATGACTTGAAGTAAATATTGTTCGTCTAGAACACTCAGTACGTTTGACAAGCATCAAATGCTATTTCATCTTTTCAAGTGTTTAATTATTGATGTACGTAATCATTAATAAGCTAAATTAATCAAAGCATAATTACTATATTAAAAATATCAATATTAGAATATAAAAATAACATCCTTTCTCAAATGAAGTCATTTCTTTTTTAATTAGATGTTAAAAAACGATTTATGAAACAATTTACCTTGGATGAAGTACAACTTTCAGGAGGTCGTCAGGATAATTATTTATTTACTAAATTTTAAAAATGTGAAATGGAAATAAAAGGTAGATAACTATTTTTCATATATTTTATATTTAACAAATCATTATTATCTAAATAATATCTTCAAATAATAATAATAACTATAAACGGTTTTTATTATACATATATTACATAACTTTTGATTATTAATTACAGTAAGTACGTAATACTTTTGATTTGAGATTATTTTAGTTCTTTGCATTATACATAATTGTTTGAAAAAATATATAACAAGAGTACTTGCAGGTGTCACCTGCAGAAAAATATAACATACAAAATTTTGTTTATATATTTTTTCAACCCACTCTTCCCTAAAAGATTAATGTCAAATATAGTTCAGATAAAATACAACTACAAATAAAAAAAATCAACCTTATTTACAATCCATTTGAACACATGTTAGTAATTCTCAAAATGCTATGTTGCATTATTGTTTTTTACAGTAACGTGCACACGTGCAGCTAAATATCATCAGTACCCAACATTGTTATTTGTTTCTCTTAAACACTAAAATAGGAGGGTTCATTAAAAAACTAAACATAAAATTAGCAAAATAACATATTAATTTACTTTTTGGACGAGATGGATATACTGATGAAAATTAGAGATATGCGGCTATCAGCTATTACTAAGATGTTTTATGATTTATAATGATTCATCCATTTAAAGAACGAGATGTATGTTCATAAAAGCATAAACTTAAATATTTCTTCTGTATATATTGAAATTATTAAATAAAGTTATTCAAAACATCAAATACAATAAGGAACAATATTAACTGGTGAGTTGTTCAATCTCAAAAATGAGTAGTTCCACTTTTTGAAATGATTCAAGATTATTTAGATACTAATGTCGTTGATTTTAATAATATACTATGTGAGTTACAAATATAAGGAAAAAGATATTTTTTTCATAAAGCCTAGATTAAGTAAGTAAATTAATGAATTATGAGAGGCTCTTAGGCCTGCATAGGCTAAACCAATATATTTTTTCTTCATCGTAAGTTTTTCATACGGACAAATTTGATGAATCAGTTATATTTGTATAACTGTAATAGAATATAGAGTATGTTGAAATGTAAAATAAAAAAATAATGAGAACATGAAAACCGAAAATGAAGAAAGTGAAACTAGATGCTTAGAATAATAACATTATTGTATAAGGAGATGTCACGTTCAGGCTGAATAATCACGCAATCTATAACATCGGAAGCCGTAAATTTTTTTCTTTCTTAAATATATTTATTGAAATTTACAACTGTATACAGAATACATCAAGTAAATATAATGAAAAATCAATCATACCAAGAGACACAGGCAAGTAGAGAAACTACCCTGTGGTAGTACTCAAATAAAAAGTTCAGCTTAGAAGGTCACGAGGCCATCTTCTTTTCAGACGCCTCGGAGGATTATCAGAAATTGAAGAGGTTGCGAGGTTTGAAACTAGTCGGTTAGAGTGGAAATGAAGTTTGTCATGGAAAGATTGATATCAGATTCGGGCCAAATCGGTACATTAAGGTCATTATGGATTAATTTGTTCGTAACAAAGTAAGGAGCATTGAGGATTTCACGAAGGATTTTGGATTGTAAGGATTGAATACGAGATTCCGTAAGTCAAGATGGGTCTAATAATTGTCATGTATATGAGTCTTTTGTAATTATTTGGGAGCTTAGAGCGTTTGTCTAGTAAATGTTGAAGTGGGCTGTCTAGTTTACTTGAAACCCGTTTCTTACATCAAGTATAATGTAAAATAACTGGTATAACCGATAACTGTTATTTTAGTTTTGTTTTAAACCGAAACTCCTCCCAGGAAATATGGAAAAGTACTGTATAAAACTCTAAAACTTGTTAAAATTGCACAGAAGTTTTTAAGTGCTAGCAAGTCGGCTGATAGTTATACATATAACAATTAAACTTTCTGAGTTGTAAATAGAGTGAGAGATAAATTAGCTCAATATGTAGAGCGCTTTATTTCTAATCTGAAGGTCAAATACTGTTGTGAAAGATGAATTATTTAATTTATTTATGTATTTAGAAATGTTATATAAGTTCGTAGTTTTTTTTTATTTTTTGTAACAAATAAATATAAAACAATCACGAGATTCTAAAAACTCTGTAAAATCATTTAAGAGAGGAATGTTCAAGGTTTGGAACCAGAGTGAGAAAAAAAAGCGATATGAAACCTAAGTGAGACAAAACCACTTGACTCTTGTGCACAATAAAAGGTCCGATAGGATATTAAAGTACTCTGCTCTTTTCGTTGTGCCAATGAAGAGGTTAATACTGTTTTTTTTTTCTAAAAAATATATTAATCGTAGATTGGATTCGAATAGTGTAAACGAAATTCTGTTAAAATAAGTTGTTTAAAACCATTATTAAAAGACTCATGATGCCATTGTCCTCAAGATTGCAAATCCTCCTGACAGAAGGACTTGGAGATGTTAATTTGGTTAATGCGGCGGAAGAGCTGGCCATCGATTGAAGCCCAGAAAGAGACAAGATGTTAAGACCCTCTTCCTCTTCACTTCCGTTCCAAATCTGATTAGGAATAATGTGCACTATCAGTCAGTGGCTAAGCGGCTCTATGCCTTCCTTATCTCCTTGTAGGGTGGTCCTTTGTGCGGTCCATTTGCATTCTCGGTTCCTGTTGAAACATTATTACAAAAATGTATTCACCAGTATAACACGGGAACTAACTCTTGTTGAGTATTGATGAAGACCCAAAAGTTAAAAATGAGGCGTTGAAGATCAAAAGTGGTTAACCCCGTAATTTCAAAAATTGACTATTTCACATTTATTGCTCGTGCAGTTTAGCAATTTTGTCTAATATACTTTATAGTCTCATTTTGCATGGTTTTATTGCGGTTCTGAAGTTTCGGAAGAATAAAGCATTGCCCTACTAAACTAGCGAAAGATATGTTACATTCAATTATTATAACTTGGAGTTATCTCCTTTAGATCCAGAAATAGTTGCTTACTATTTGAGAATATATTTTGACCACCACCCGGATCGTTTCTATTGAATATAAATAATTTTAATCAATGAAGATTGGGAATCTTTCTAAATACTGCCACATGTGTAAATAACTTCGTCTAGAATAAAGTTCTTTAAGCTGCAAATTAGATATATACGCCTGTTTAAAATATGAAACCACAGAACCATGTTTCGTTTAATATCAAGAACCATATAAAATATTTCTATGAACAATTAGAGGGATGCCATTCGTGGGGCTAAAAATTAGAGTTGGATTATGTGTAATTGTCAATAAAATTAAAAGTTTTAATTAATTAATAAATTATTATTAAAATAGCGAATGTGATGGTAGTTTTGTGGTACATTCAGTGGACGCATATATGCTCTCATAGTTTCCACTGAATGCTTTCGGCAGACACAAATATGCGACCATAGCACATTAAGGATTTAAAGAAAAAAAAATGTGGAGTGACAACAAGAAATTTAAATTTTGAATTAATTAAAATGATCTAATCTTGTAATTCTTATTAAAAAACGGCTGTGAAATAAAAGAGTAGCTTATATTACAGCTTTCTTGCTATAAAAATTGCATGCAATTAGGCCTTTTTTTGGTTTTATCTTTATGCCTTCAATAATTTTTATTGAACCTATCATAGTTGTTATGTAGTAGTTATAGATTGGCACAATTAAAAAGCGTAGTTTAAGCTCCCAAACATGTTTGGAGTTTAACAAAATGTTCTAAATAGAGCAAACTTCATTTATAAAATAAATAATAAGAAGAACGTCGTAATGCTGTAAACAAATGAGCTCGTTGAATCACTTTGCAGACAAATTTTAAAATCACAAAGTATGACCTGTTTCGAATAATTAATTACCAATCTTGAAATTGTCTAAGGTAATATGTATTTATGTGTATGCATATATTGGTGAAAAAAATTTCAAGAAAGTACGAAAATCTGGAACATGTATTTGTTACTACAAGGCTAATAAAAATTAATTAAATTACCTTACTTTCGTTAATGCAATGGTTTATAGCAAAAGTTCCTCGAACACCTGGTTGATACCGACCCGTAAGAGTTCGAATGCATTATTAGCAGAATTACACAATCAGCAGTAAATATCGTTTGGATTGTATCTCAAAGTGATATTTCAAAAACCAATGTTGGTTTAGTAGCATAATAATAGTATTCTCAACTTCACCATTAGTATTGACAATGAGTCCTTTAATTCTTGAGAGTCGTGGGAGTTGGTGGTTCTTGGGAAAGAAGGAAGTATTCCTATATGTTTATGTAAGCTTATACATGTTTATGTATGGTTACAATGGCTACTGAGAGAAACCCACTTTGTATGGTAATGGTATAAATATATAGAGATAATATAAGCTAAGATGGTAAAAATTAATTACAATTAGCAATTTATTACTGAGTATTTATGCAAGTCGAAAGGGAAAACATATCCTATTTTTAGCACAAATATTTGTTTTTTAAATATCATACCACACTTTGACATTTTGAAAATAGCATAAATTTTAAATGTATAAGACATTTATATACCATAGGCAATCAATAAATAATTAAGGTCACCTGTGGTCTATTGGTTAGCGTAGCCAACTACTAAGCCCAAGATCGCGGGTTCGTAGCTCGGCAGGTGGCCCTAGGATTTTTTTAAGGGAGTAAAAAATCCTTAGTTACGCCGTCCTTCAGAAGGGACGTTAAACGGGGGGTCCCCGAGCCTGTACGATGTCAGGTACTCGTTAAAAATCCCTATCCTAATTAAACCTGGATAGGCAAAATTTAGAGCTCCCATTGTAGCATCGTCCGATTAGCCATAGCAGCATAAAGTGACGTTAAATGAACAAACAAACAAACAATCAATAAATAATTCAAGAATTTTCAAAGATATTTTATTTTATATATACCGGATGGGTTCATGCCCCAGAGTACTGTATACAAAGTTGTGGGTTTGTGACTGAGGAAATTATTCCTTGTGTACAGCAATGTAAACTTCCATGAACTTCACAGCACTTTCGTAAATGTGTAGGTATACCCGGTATGGGATATTGTAAGAGAGAGAAGAGAAGGAAGTATAGTATGGAAAGTTAGGATTTTAGATAAGAGAATAAAACAATCACCATGTTAGTTAATAAATTATAATGTTAGTTCATAGCTATTAGTTAAGTAAGATCGTATCAGAAGTTCTTTGTTGTTTATCCGTATAATAGTCGATTAGGCAATAAATAAATTTTCTTCTAATTGATCAAGCCTCTGTTTGTTAACACTATGAAATTTTATTACTTCACACCGTCATTCTATTATTAGGCTTTTTTTTTTAGGCGTACAGACTGATGTTATGTAACGCCATTACCAAATTAGGAAAAATTCTTCAGTTTTATTTTCCGGCATTTTTGAGGATTCATTAATCACGTTACGCTGCAAAAATAATGATAAGTAATTAACTGTTATTGAGATGTCTGAGAGATAATTTTTATATTAATATTATTTATTTATCAACAGAGTCTTGGATGATAAAGCATTATTTATGTCATCACTTCGGAATGTGAGCATTTCTTCGCCATTGAAAATCGCCCAAATTTAAAAAAATGATTCTACAGAAAGGAAAAACAACTAAGTAACACAATTTTCACTCTGGAGTGTTTTTTTAACATTGTTAATGGCAAGAAACAATAACTACTTACATGAAATTAACAGATTTTATAAAATGTTTACAATTACTTTGTTTTATTAATTCACCAAATAGGTGAGTTGAAAATGAAATCGTATATACATACATAAACCTCGGGTTACGAGAAGTAAAAAAGGCCGAGTCATATAACAATTATAATTGTTATATGACTCGGCCTTTTTTACTAAATAATTATCCAAATAATTATTTGGACAGGAGATTTTAAAAGTAAAACGTAAAACTTCTTTATTGGCTTCTAGAAAAGTAATTAAAAACTCGACAGATTTTTCGTCATTTTACTTAAGCAATTTTGTTTAAAGTTGACTTTCTTGGCTTATTTCTCATGGTTCGAGTCCGGGCCAAAATGTGAAATTTCGGAAGCATAAAATTGTTTGATAAACCAGCGAAGAGATGCAAAAAATATCAATTTCTGAATTTTTGGAGTTTTCAGCTTTGGAGTTATCGGAACGAATTATGTATTTCATTTCTTTGATTATACATGGCTGAGATGGCATCACGTGCTTCAGTTTATTAAAGCTGACCACATTCATATTTCCACGTATGCACTTCGTCATTAAATTCGGCATACATATGGTCAGGTACTTTATTAATCCTGAAATGACTACCATATATTAAGCGGCCATGGCATTGCTGGCATCCACACACGCATATTGCTTGGAATTACTACTACAGAAACTCACGTATTTGTCACGATGATGTTCCTAAATGTCTCCAGGTTGGACCAGTGCTATATCTACCATCCTCAATCCATCGGGTACCTTTACTTATGTATATTTTATTTGAACAATATTAAATAAAACAATACATTTAGCAACTATGATTTAGGAGTTATAATTAATTGTAACATTATTAACAATAAACCGCCGTGACTGAAATCACGAATCCGGCTGTCGTAATAATCTATTAATTGTAACTTCTATTAGGGTTATTTATTTAATGGAGGCCGGACGTGCTCCAGGGGAGATTCTCAAGCGCAGATTCGGTTTCAGGTCTGTAACGGTAGAATAGATAAATTATTATAATGACTGGTTTCGTGAATTCAGCCAGGTCTGTTTATTATTATTATTTTACAACGATTAACTGTAATATGATAATTTGCCGATCGGTGTTTGTTAAGTTACGTAGATAGTTCAAGTACTTCCTTGGATTTTTTCGCCAAGTCAATAACATTGATAAAACATTAATATTACGGACAATGTTTATCAATGCCAAAAAAATTGTTTGAAAAAGTTGTGAAATCAGAGGTTTAAGTGTAATAAATTTTAAGATAGTATAAACTGCAGGACAGGAAAACTTTCCTTTGATTACTTTTAACATTTTTCACTTAAGATATAATAATAAATAAAACTATTTATTTAAATATAAAAATAGAAAAATTATCATAAGACAATCCTACTAATATTATAACTGCGAAAGTCTGTATATTTGTCTCTCTTTCAGGCAAAAACTACTGAACGGATTTGGACGAAACTCTACTGTACTATAGGTTATACATCAGAATAACACATAGGCTACAGCAAGGGTGGATTTGGGGAGGGGGGCGGGAGATCGGGGGCGCGTGCCCACCCCAGTCAGTTTTTTAGGTACTGTAGAGAATCCATGACAGTACATAATTAAAGGCAAATCATCATCATCATGATCATAGTTGTTAAAATAACAGAAAGAACATGAGTGAAACTATTGTTTTGATATCCTTCCATCCTATAATATTATAAGTGCGAAAGTTTGTATGTATGTTTGTTACTCATTCACACAAAAACTACTGAAAGGATTTGGATGAAACTTTACAGTAATATAGGTTATACATCATAATAATACAGCAAGGGGGGGTAGGCAAGAGCCTTAGCATGAGGAACTTAGCATCTTGAAATTTGCAGATAGGTTCTTTGTATAATTTAAGAAAGAAAATGGTTAATTCCACCCCAAATGGGAAATGAACATTGCGTAATATCATTGCCTAATGACTGTTTTTGTATTCGTAGAGAAAAAAAACAGAATAACCAATTTTAAAAGAAAGTCGTGTAGAATACAGAGAAAAAAAAGTAATTTGTTTTCAACTAGTCCTTAAAATTTAAGAAAAATTTATTTTTAATGGGGAAACATTCTAAAATGTTGCAAATTTCAGAGTGTGTTAAGTGTGTTAATCGTAACTTAATTGCCTACACTACTATAAGTCTATTCTTTAATTATTTTGAATAATATAGTAATATTAGTTGATATGGGGAAGAAAATAGTTTGGGTTGAGGTAAAAAAAAATAATTCCTTTAATAGTTATAAAATATTTGTCAGAAGTCAGGAACACGTTATTGTCCTTCTACCCAATTTTTAAATAATATAATTTAATAATATAGTTTAAAAAATAAATTTAATACAGTTAAAAATGTCGGGTCAAAATTGTTGGGAAACGTTAAATTGTTACGTGTAAAAACGTACATCAATGGGATCTCCAATGGATCAAATATTTTCTCAACTCGAGATTTATGATATGCGATTAGTAAAAATGTTGCCAGGAAGATGTAACAGCTTTGCACATCAGTTTTTAGAGTTGATTGAACCGCCCCGTCAAGTTGAGAAACAACAATTGAATTAAAACGGTTTCCCTAATATCTCCATTACATTTGCAGTATTGCCAGAAGCTAAATGAATTAGCAGATCCACTAAAAAATGACTCCTGACAAGAATACTAATGTTGGAGAGTACGGTCGACGTAGCATTTTAATTCGAGCAAAGGAAGATATGTCATAGGTATTGGACCATTGAGGGCTCCAGCCCTATGCAGATTAGGACGGCATGAGAAATGAAGGGCATTAGGTGCTGTATGTCCGGCCCTCAGCGGCTCTTTGTCTAGTCACCTCTAATCGAATTCCGCCACACCCCCTCTATCATTCTCTCTCTCTCTCCTATCATTTTATCACTCCCCCTCTCTCTCTCTCTCTCTCTCTCTCTCTCTCTCTCTCTCTCTCTCTCTCTCTCTCTCTCATCTCTCTCTCTCTCTCTCCTCTCTCTCTCTCTCTCTCTCTCTCTCTCTCTCTCTCTCTCTCTCTCTCTCTCTCTCTCTCTCTCTCTCTCTCTCTCTCTCTCTCTCTCTCTCTCTCTCTCTCTCTCTCTCTCTCTCCCCCTCTTCATCATTCTCTATACCCCTCCCTCTCTCATCTTTCAATGTGATATATTTTTCTGTATATTCACTTTTCTCCGCATACTACACCACTCTGTCCTTTTTCACACCTTAGCTAAAAGTAATATTAAAATCAGTTAAATACTTTGTACATAAAATACAATTAATTTTACATTTGTTGGAATTCAAGTTCTGATTAAAATATAATTAAATATCTGCAGCACTGGTGAAAAAATGGTCAAGTCGAGTTAATTGTTGTGAGGAGGCCGGGTTCGTGCAATTGTCGTTGTGCATAAGTGACAAGTCAGGCCTTGGCTTGAGGTAGAGTTCGCTTATGTTTTAACTTCACTTATTCACCGTGCCTGCAGATATAAATATTTTGAGGAAATAAAAATATCTTTACTTAATAAAACTTTATCACCATAATCGACTTTTACATACTGTGTCAAGCTGTGAGAAGACATGTAATGCAAACTATTTTTCGGTATGGATATTGGCTGTTTTTTTTTCGAAAGTAGAAAATTAGGAATCATTGAACTTTCCCTTTTATAATCCCGGTGTACATAAATAGATGGACGACGTGTTAAGGCCTTCGAAAAAAATATATTGCCTAGAACCTTCTCATCTCAGCCCTGAGGAAGTCATCAGCATGGTTGACGAAACGTTGGCGGAAAATTTATCTACACGGCCTAAACCAGAAGAAATAAACAAAGTCTTTTGTAACTTTTATTTATTTGAAATTGATTAATGCTTCTGCTTTCGATATTTCAGTGTCATATTGTCCCCGTACGGGCTGAATTAAGATCATTAAGAGCACAGTAAGCCGACACCTATCTTCGACAGGACACAATGGCCAGGATGGTTATTACTGACCCACAATCCCCCAATTCAGAGACACCCTTCCCCTAGGGAACGTCCCCAATCCCGGTGGGACAGATTTATTTTGAATGACAATGGGTTGATGCCTCCCGCGGTGATCAAACCCGCCACGGCAGTGCCTTCTTTATTTTTATTTTTTCTCCTTCTCCTCGGAAGCCTCCTTTATCTGTCACCGCCACAAAGGGTCCTCTCCTATCCGTCATCCTTTTGTGGAAAGAGATGAAAATGCTTTCCTAAAGTAAATTGCTCCCTACCCATCTTCCTATGAGATATCAGCAATTTTGTGTATCGATTCTTCTCTCTCTTTCCGGTTCGTATTTCCACAAAGGACGGAAGGAAGAGAGTTTTTTATACATCCATAACGGAAAATGACTTTATTATTCATGTAAACTTTACTTCAAATTTGGTTTAATTTATAATAATAATTAAAATTTTATTTATTAATAAAGTAAAGAGTTTTCATCAAATAAAACTTTTTAAATTAAATTAAATCTGGTGAAATGTAATGAGTCCCGTGTAAGTTTGGTACGGAATGACTGGAACATTCACTGTCCATGTAAAAATTAGAAACATTCAGGATATGGGTGCATTGCTGTATTTTCCGAATTTCGTGAACTTACTACATAACCAACAGAAAAGTTCCGGTCGCAAAGCATTAAGAAACCGCGTATACTATCAAAAAGAGGAAAATACCTGGGTCAAATCATGAGATATGACATATATCATCTCCTGAAGTTGGTAATTCAAGGAAAGATTGGTAATAGGAGGGGACCAAGAAGGATGAGGCACTTCTGGCTACATAATTTAAGAAAAATACTGTCCTGTTATTTAAAAGTCCTGCAAACAAAATTAAGATCGCCATAGTAATAGGCAACGTCTGAAACGGTTAAGGGGGAGAAAAAGAAGAAGCTTTAATATCATATTAATATCTTAGATACATATTAGAGAATAAAACATTTAAAGAAAAGGTGTCCGCTCTAGAAGGTCGTGAAATATCCATAAGTTTAGATCTAACGCTAGCCTTTTGATAGCAACTATCAACTATGAAATATCCATAGAATTGAATAATTGAGGGAATTTATTTGATTCTTAAAAAGTTTTGCAGAAGTAAGAAAAATAGGAATTTTTAGATTTTCAGCAGTATACATTTTCATTGTCCTTTATTTGTTAATTTCTCTCTTGTATATCTTATATAGTTAAGTACTCTTTTTTTTTTTAAATTATTTTATTGAGTTGTATAACTGTAACATATACATCTAGTACAATAGCTATAAGAATAAATAATACATGATAGGACATGTAGAGAAACTACCCACTGGCAGCACTCTAATAAAATTTCTATAATAGAAGGTCCCGAGGCCATCTTCTCTTCAGACGCCTAGGAGGATCATCCAGGATGGAATTGGATGCAAGGATGGAAACTAGTGGGTTTTGATGTGTTTGAAGTTTCTTATGGAATTATAGGTATCTGGAATGGACTAAATCGGTAACATATGGAACGTTAAGGTCATTATGCATGGTTTTATTTGTGACAAAATAAGGAGCGTTTAGGATTTTGCGAAGGATTTTGGATTGCAAGGATCGGACACGAGAGGTTTGGTGGAGCCCCTTAGTTCAATTCCATAAGTCAATATAGGTCTTATAACAGTCACATAAATAAGTCTTTTGTAATTGATCTGAAGCTTTGAGCGTTTGTCTAGTATGTGTTGAAGTAGTAGGAAGCGTCTAGCTGTTTCTTGTCTTTTCAGTCTTGTGTGAGGTTTCCAAGTAAGACGCTTGTCTAATTCGAGTCCCAGGTAGCGAATCTGTTCAATAGGGATAAGTGGAGTACTATTAAAGAATACAGTAGGACAGGAAATCATGGGTTTTCGGGGAAGGGTAAAGGTAATTTGATGGGACTTTCTGGAATTGATTTTAATTCTACAATTTCGACACCATTCTTCGAGGGCTGATAGGTGGTTAAATACTCTGATGTATATCTTATGAAATTCTATTGTTTTCATTCTTTTTTAATGTTCTTCTTACATCGTCTGCTATATTGCTATCTAATCCTACATTCTGAACGTAAAAATTACTGAGAATCTTCTAAAATGTGGCCAATTGTTAGCTGCGTACTGGAAATTTTGAAAGCGTACATTTATCAATAAGGAAACGGTCTGTAAGTGGTATTTAACTATTCTATCGTCTCGTCGCTTTTTGGAAATTTGGATTCTGGTTTCTAATTTATGAGACCCCCAACATTTCTTTTTTTGAATAGTTTCTGAAATTTCAGATAGTTTCTTAGATCCAACAACAAGTTGTACAAATATGGTTCACTATTAATTATGACACTGCTACTTCTTAGTCTGCATCCTCAGAAGCTTTATTTTCCTTGATTCCAACGTGTGTAGTTCCTAAACCAGTAACTGGTTCCCGTTTTAAGTAGTTGGGTCAACAGTGGTGCAGTGGTTATGTCCTTCTATATCCAAGGTAGCGGGATCGCAGCCCGGCAGTTGGCCCTAGGATTTCTTAAAGGGAGTATAAAAGCCTTGGTTATGCCGTCCTCGGAAGGGTGAAGTGGGGATCCCGAACCTGTTAAATGTAAAAGACTCCGAAAGGGTCCTAATTATACCAGGAAAGGTAAACTTCAGGGTTCCCATTGTTGCAGAGTAAGATTAGCTTAAGTAGCATAAAATGAATAATCAAGTATTGCAAGGTTGGGGATGATAAGTGTAAATTTGGGGCTTCATTAACACATTGTCAATTACAGTATCTTCCTGGATATCACACAGGACAAGACAATTTCTGCATCTTCACAGTGCAGAACAAGTTACATCGAAGAATAAATCGCCTAAAAATATAGGTTAGGTATCAAATTAGGGTTCATAATGTACCTATTATACTTTATTTATAATTTTATTGTTAAGATATGCATTCTCTCTTCCCCAACACATTTCGTTCAGTTATAACACTTGAAATGTGAGCTGTTGATATTCAAAGGGCATTAAGACCTAAAGGGTTAGCGAACGTTTACTGCGGGTACGTTATATAGCCAAAATGAACCGGACTTGAATTACCTTCCGGACATGAGTTACGGGCTAACGATAACGCTTGAGAAGGCAATAAAGGACTTTGAATAGTCCAAACACCGGCCGGTATGGAGTGGTCTCTTTTCTGCCAGCCTTGCGATCATAAAGGGATAAAGACAATTTTTATTCTTGTCCAGGGTCGTAAATATCCCGAGGACAGCGGGTGTCCGCAGAGTGGCCCTTAAGAGCTTTAGAAGTGGAGGATTAGCTAGGCCTTGCGTTAGATAAACTAGAACTTGTGAAACTGCTTGGCTCTGCGGCGAAGCTTTGTGCTGGGACCAATTAGAGCGCATTGAGGACCAGTAGCCGATGCCGGGAGTCGTAAAACCTGAAGCAGAGCCTAATGCGTTGGTAACCTCCCGCCACAATTAGCTCAGTCCTAAACCGTCTTATCTCGGAAGGAAACTTTTTTAAACACCCTTAGGGCCTCTTTTCGGAATCTCTTTCGGGTCTTTAACCCTTTCTTTATGGTCGTGGCTTATGAGACCCTCACTTCTGTTAATGGAAGGTAATTTAATCTCGGCTGTCCAGGACCTGTTAGCACTGCGTTTCTTGTAAAATGTACATCATAAAACAAGACACATAGTTTCGGTGAATAAGTTGCTAAGTCGAATTTTCCTCTAAAAGTTTCTTGTTATTTTCCTGCTGTATTAGGGGCTATGTCGAGCATTGGCTTAAAATGGAGTAATAGCATTAATTACGAAATTCATTCCAAGCCAAAACTAAGAGAATGGCACGATTCCATTTCTTTAAGTAAAATAAACTCATTTTCGAGAAATTTCAACTTAACCACTTACTCACCGAGGCTGCGGATATACCTATATATATATATATATATATATATATATATATATATATATATATATATATATATATATGCGGAAGTTAAGAGCGAACAATTACCACAACTACACAGGTCTTCATCCTGTGATCAGAAGGCTTGATTAATTTATTTTTTCTTCCTAATTAAAAAAATACTGTAGTATTATTATTTTAATATTTTAATTATAAATAATTTTAGTATTATGTAAAAAAAATATAAAAGTATAAAAATATACATATACGTACTTATATTCGGGGAAATATACCATTTAGACATGTTAACCAATAGTATATAAATATATCCTTTTTTATGAACGAAAATAGAAACTTTGAACAAAATTATTTTGTATGCGTTGTTATATCACGTATGGGCTCCCATATGGGCGTTGTTATATCCGCTCGGATTAGCTCAGTGGTAGAGCACTGAGTTGCCATGCCGGAAATCCTGGTTCAAATCACGCTGCAGGGCATGATTTTTATTTAGTCTGTTTGCAGCGGGAGATGGATCGTATGGGATCTAGGACCCTCCTGGGGTTCACCCAGCCTCTATAAAATATAAAAATAGGGTACCCAAAATAAGGGGGAAAAATCTGGCGGTTGAGCGTGACCTAGAACAAGTCATCTCACCTAGAACAGTTGTCTATGAAACAGTACAGTCTCTACCATGAACTGAACCCCCAGAGCCTTCATTGGTTGTAGTGGTACAGGTTTTTTTTGTTTTATTATGAACAATTTTTTTTGTCTACATTTTATTTGAATTGATTTCAAAGTTCTTTATTACCATTCTTTTTTCCTTTTAGGGGAGCAGGGTAGCTCAGTGTGTAAATCACCGAGTCGCAATACTGAAGGATCATAGTTCCAATCCTGCTGTGGCAGATAAATTATTTAATCTTGTAACAGCCAGGAGAGATCTTCAGTTCCTCCTTGGGTACACCCAGTCTCTATGAAGTGGGTACCCTTAATTGAGAGGAAAACCTGGCGGTTGAAAGTGGAATCAATAGATCCATCCACCAATTATCATTGTAATGTAAAGGAGATAGTTGTGGGGTGCAGTCAATAAGTACACAGAATAAGCGATGAACTTATATTATGTGCCGACGTTTTGACCTACAGTGTAGGTCGAAACGTCGGCACATAATATAAGTTCATTACTTATTCTGTGTACTTATTGACTGCACCCCCCAACTATCTCCTTTACATTTGATCATCCAGTCAACAATTATCATTGTAATTTCAAATGGCTTTATAAAGTCAAACAGAACGTGAATATGGGACCCAACTCAGTCATAGTATTCAAACCAGAATATTAGATTTAAAATTAAACGTTTTAGTTTTTATTTAATTGTTTTTAGCAGAATATTTCTAAAACCATATAGTGATTGATATCATTTAGTAAAAAGAAAATGTAAGAAACGTATCACGATACGATTCTGAAAAAAATATGAATGTTAAAGAAAAGAAAGGATTGAGATTGATAGGAAAAAAAGCAATAAACGGGCCCATTTCACCCAGGACTTTCCCATGAATTAAATCAACACAATCTAAGACTTTCTTCGATGTAATTTAATAACGGAAATAAAAATCACATGCAGAACTAACAAAACGGCACCCAAATCCTTAAAAAAAACGTTCATCATCAAAATATATTTGTGTGATTTGAATTTTACAAGGTGCAATCAATATCGAGCAAAAACCAAAATACATTTGCTTAAATATTGTTTGTTTGATTATTTTTTTAAATATCCATACTGATTTATTTTACATTAATTTGATCCAACACTATTCATTTGGTTGAGCAAAACTAGAAGGAGGAAATTAGTTTGGTTCTTAAACAGTTTTGATATCTAGAGGGAAAAAGAAATCATTAGGTCATATCTTAAGAAGTTTACGCTTTTTTAAAAGAAATTTTACCTTTCTTATAGTAATTTGCTGCTCTTCTAAATTTGTTTGGAGAGAGCTATCCATCCCTAAATTCTGAAAATAAAAGGTACGTAACTAAGATTGTTTTAAAGTGTTGCCAATCACTAGCTGCACACTGGGCATTTCAAGAAGTACTTCGATCAATAAGGAGCTCCTTGTAAGTAATGTATGAACAATCTTATGTCTTTTCTCCTGTTGCAGATGAACTTTCTATTCTTGAATCTATGAACTTTTTTATCAGATGAACTATATAAACTTTTGGTTTTTAATTTATTTGGTTCAAAAACAGTTTTGATATTTTGAGGAAAAAAGAAATGGTTAGATTTTCAGTAAAATTTGAAGTGGACATATTTATCATTGTTATTTCTTTTATTAATTTATTTTGATTGTTCTTAAGTGTGGCGTGTTGTTTTACAATAAGGCTATATTTAAAAAAAAAACTCTTCTGTTTTAATTTTATATGTTTTTCTTGTAGTAAAAATATAAATTTAATTTGTTACGTCTATAAATATTCAAATAAATTCCCACATGTAGGTATTATATTATTCAAACGAGAAATGCTGCTACGAGAAAATATTATATTAAAAGGGTTTTATTAGTATGCATCATACACTTTTCGTTTCGAATTAACAATGGCGTCCCCGAGCATAAATTATCCCGGGAGAAGTATTAAGTCCAATTCTTCCCTGGTCCGCAAATGAAGCTAAACCCCGGTGCGAACCAGGGGCGAATTATGGCTATTCATTACCTCCGTGTCAGCCCAAGCTCCAACCCTTCTAATATTCAAAAGTCGTAAACCGGCATTCCGGTGAGCTATTAAACCGAGTTAATTCGTTTTATTTCGGAACAAACCGCAATTAGGCCTGGGTCATAAAGTAGCCCTGGATCTCTTTAATTCCAGCCGGGAAGGAGAAGACACTAAAGGTCGATGACTGGAGAAGAGGAAGCCACAATGAGCCCTGATTGGAGGATTGGCTAAAAAAGCTCTTGCTGACTCGGACAGGAAGGGTGCCGTCTTTTGTCCATGAGTAATTCCAGCAGCTGGAGAAGTGTCCACTCCAGGGCGGCCATCTGCCCAATCAGTGTTCCACTCCAGTGGGCTGGTCAATGTTGGAGCAAGAGCAGTTCTTGCAGGAGAAATAATCCTGGAAATTACAGAATTTTCAGCCTCTCACACTGAAGAGGCGTCTGTTCTTGACTGATCCCTCCCAGGCCTGAATCACGTAATACCTGCTCATGACTGTTGTTTACTGCCTTGTTCTTTCCTCACATTTATACTGTCCTCAAGTAAAGCATATGTTTTATAGGAACAAACTTCTATATTTTTAACACTTCTGTTTAATCCTCATTCGTCTATACTATTTATAAACCTATTTCATATTTATTACGCACTAAATATTTTATTTAATGGCATTCGATGTAGTCAACACATCATTAACTTTTTTTTATACTTTTTGGTACCGCTATGTCGAGAATAATACCTTTACCTTCAGATAGATAAATATACAAATATGTAATCTTTGCCAACATTGGAAATTAGAATTTATTTTAAGAATAAAAGAAAATCTTGAAATAATATTTAGAATATCATTTATAATATAAACAACAAAGTATATAAATACAACCCGCAAAGCAATTGGAATGCTTAACTCGGTCAGTTTAGGCAATAATGTGACGAAAGATACCAAGAATCTCCATATACAAGTCCATAATTTA
The DNA here is from genome assembly GCA_037127475.1 of Arma custos. Lineage (NCBI taxonomy): Eukaryota > Metazoa > Arthropoda > Insecta > Hemiptera > Pentatomidae > Arma > Arma custos. Next base: position 154,198,239 of record CM073759.1, read on the forward strand.
AAGAATATTGCTATATGGAGCAGGGACTTGGACGATAAGCACTGATTTAGGAAAACAGCTACTTGCTACTGAGATGAACTATTCCAACAAAATGTTCTTCAAAATATAGAGAAAAAATATTGAAATGTTATGGTCATCTCAAGAAGAAAGAAAGATTGCCCTATTTAAAATTCAATTGGAATGCTAAAGGGAGGAAACGGTGAGGAAGACAACGAAATAGATGGATAGAAGGAATTAAGGAAAGTATAAAAGGTCAAGGTCAGAGGGTGAAAGATATACAAGGTAGAAGAAAGGAATAACGAATTGAAAAAAAAATTTGTGGAAGAAAGTGTTCCGGGTAGAGTTCAATGATATCTCTTAGAATTGGAGAAAAGTTTATTAAGTAGCCAACGTTTCGACCTACTTTGTAGGTATTCTTCAGGGCTATATGCAAAATACCGACAATTGAGAGTTAAAAAGGGGTACAAACATATTTTAAACATAGGAAATATAAATAAACAAAAGTATGGTGAATACAGGCAATTGAAAATAAAAATGATAAAAATTGCAAGGCATGGTAAATATAAAGGTTACAGTGTATGCAATACAATGTAAGTGCCAGGAAGGTAATACTTAATAAAGAATGAAATAAGTATACATCTTCGTCCCCATTGGCAGTTAACGGTATCCCTCACTTCCATTACTTATCATCATTGTTTCTTATTTACATTTTATTTTTATTACACTATGTCTATTTATTATATTCTCTATGCCTATGTATTTTTATTACTTTATTTATTGCATACTGAATTTTTTATCTTTTTTTCTGGATTTTTTTATAATTTTTTATTTCTTACTCTATTTCTTATCATTTTCCATTTTTAATTTTTATTTTACTACTGATACCTGATACCCAGGTATTTTAACTTTTACATTTACTCATTTTAATATTCAATTTTTATTTTTTATCTTTATTGCCTTATTCTTTATTTTTCAACCTGTATTTTTCTTATTTTCTCCAATTCTACGAGAAATTCATTGACCTCTACCCAGACCACTTTCTTCCACATATATTATCAAGGTCAACTATTATCATTCAATATGAAAACAAATTTATTTGAACGAAACCTAAATCTGTGAAAACCCAGAGGAAAAAAATACATAAATTATTATTTATATATTTTTAAATATTTAAAAATTATAACAACAAAAAAAAATAAAATAAAAAAATTATAATATTATTTATATAATATAATTTATACATAAGGGAGCAGGACAGCTCAGTTTGTAGAGAGTTGAGTTGATATGATAAAGGTTCCCGGTTCAAAATCCAGCTGCAGCAGATGAATTATTCAACCTGTTAAAAACGTAGATGGAACCTGTGGGATGCAAAGAAATCTAAAGACCCTCGCGTAAAGATCTGAAGACATGGAACCAAAAGACATAAAGTGTGGCTCAGCCAGCCTCTATAAAGAGGGAGGCAAATCACCTCCCTGTACAACCGTTGCATTCGAAACATTACCAGTGCTAACCAAAGACCTTTCATAGGTTGTTGGTACAAGCTTTTATTATTTAAATAGTTTTCTTACCTACATCTTCTGATATATATATATATATATATATATATATATATATATATATATAATATTAATATTATAATATTATTCTTTCAGATCTATGCCTTCAGAAGGCACCAAGCACTTTCTTTAAATTATCCATTTCTTTTCTGTCTGATATGCTATTAGCGATGCCAATTATTGTAAACAATTTGGCGCACAAACAATTAACGTAATAAATCTGCTTTTAGCGCCTGAAGTTATATGTTTATAAGAGTGCATAAACTATATAAAGATGGAAAACCGTTCGGTGTTAAAACAAGCCATAACGGAAATTATTGGAGAGCGGTGATAGCCTCAGGGTTGAAGTATCATCCTATGAATATAAAAAAGGGCCAATATGGGGCCAGCTTCGTAGGAATCGTAAAAAGGGGGTCATTATTATTAAAATAATAATTTAAAATAAAAGGAATTTTATCGGCGCTGTAAAACTGCGGATTCAGCACGCATTTGATGGTGTATTTTATGAGGTTATTAACGAATGATTTACATTTATATGCCCATTTAGCAATTAGGAAAAGGTGGAATAAAGGAAATAATGGAAAAAGGAGGCTCCCGATAAATTCATATTTTATGAGAATGACATATTTTGATTTGATAAAAACCTCGTTGTTTATGGTTTCTTCTCTACACTCAAACCTTCTTCAAGTGTTTATAAAATAGCTAGAGATATTTGGTGCAAATATTACAGCATTTTCAGGGTAATGTGTTCTCGTAAAACTGACTACATGCATTTCTTATTGATATTTTCTTTATGATTATGGATTAAATAAATGAAAAATTTAAAAAATAATGTAAACAAGATTCATAGTTTGCTTCAAAATTTTCTTTATTAGTTAAATAGGGATTTTCTTCCTACCTTATTCAATATTTACTGTAAAGAAATTGAGTTTATGTTACTCTATTTCTTAATAGTAGTATTTATAATAATAATTGCTTAAATAAACTGCTGTCTTAATCGTCTTCTAAACAGAAACGATTAAGACAGCTGACTCGATTGCAGTCCAAGATGTATAGTAACACGAAAACATTCTCAAGTTTTCGTATTAGTTTTATTCAATGTTTGGAGAACCCACCTTATTCATAAAATTTAAAAAAGAATTCTATTCAAAAAAAAAAACTTCGGCTACGGATACAGGAATTTAAACTGCTAAGAATAAGCATACTTGAGATGGCTTACACAGCAGCAACTCACAATAACACTTATACAACACAGAACAAGTTTGGTTCTTTGTTCTTTCAACCCATCGTCCTCCAGAATTAGAAAAAAAGGACACATCGAAAGTCAAATTTTTATATCGATACTACGACACAATATTAAACTTATCGTTACGTACTTGCAATATTCGCACAAAGTTCTAATTTATTATTTTTTTATATATCATTAAAAATATTTCAAACAACTAACAATCCAGAAGTTAAATACTCTTTTAGGTTTCCATGGCCACTATTATTACGAAAGACTTTGTTGATTTCTTCTGGTGTTGATAAAATTTTCGCCAACGTTTCGCCAGCCATCCTGCTGACTTCTTCGGCGCTGAGATGTTGCCAACCTATACCAATAATAACATAATGACATGGCCCTTAACTTGGTGCATTAAACTTTCATTTTACTCAGTTTCTCAGAATCAACATCTATTATTTTAATATTCTGTTAATTTTTGTAATATTTACTGAAGAAAAAAAGAATTATTAAAACCAAAAAATGTATGCGACACATAGTTCTACAAAATTTTCATCTATATATATAAAAGAAAGTGGCGTTAGTTACTGGCCTAATAACTCGAGAACGCCTTGACCGATTTCGATGATTCTAACCATTTAGGACTGGAATTCGGAAAAAAAAGAAGAATACCCAAGAAAAATCGAAATCGGTCTAGGCGTTCTTGAGTTATAAGATTATTAATTAGAGTCTCATTCAATCAAATGCTAGTTCCAACATTGCCAGTATATAGCGCTGTGTGCATCAAATGCTGGTTCCAGTATTGCCAGTAGATGGCGTTGTGTGGATCACAGCTGGTAGAAGACATAGAATGTACCTGCCACATCTGTTCCCGGATCTAGGACGCACATTGGACCAACCCGAATATTTATTTTTTATTTCAACTATGTAGAGTTATTTATCGCTGGAAAGAAATTATTAAAAACTCGAGGAGTCCATTAATAACTATTTAACAATTTTATTATTCTAAATTCGCTAAATTCAGCTATCCTATCATCTCATACAGATCCCGAAATGGCTTCCTCGAACCTACAAAGCCACCTTTCACTCCTTGAAATTTGGTGTAACCAATGGCGGATCAAAGTCAACGAGGAAAAATGCAAACACGTGACTTTTACCCTTCGCCGGGGAACATGTCCTTCTGTCCAATTCAATGAAACCATCCTACCTATTCCCGACACAGTACGATACCTTGGCTTCCTCCTAGACAAAAGACTTACATGGAATCCTCATACCAGACTCAAAAGACACGAACTTAACAGACGATTTAGCCAACTATACAGATTACTATGTAGGACCTCCGATCTTTCAATAGACAATAAATTACTAATATACAAGACCATCATCAAACCTATTTGGACCTATGGACTAGAACTGTGGGGGACCGCAAAACAATCGAATATCAGACGCATTCAATCCTTTCAATCCAAAATCCTGAGAACTATTGTCAATGCTCCTTATAATGTTTCCAACAAAACCCTCCATAATGATCTCAACATTCCTTTCGTCCTCGACCTCATCCCTACTAAATCTTCAAACTTTCACCAAAACCTTGCCTGTCATCCCAACCCCCTGGCTCAGTCATTATCCAGTTCCACACATCCATATAACCCACCCCGCCGTCTAAACCGGCAATGGCCCTGAGACCTGTTGTAATAAAGTTATTTGGAGTACTGGCACTGGCCAGATTCTCCACTCACGACCTGTGTGTGTGTGAAGCGCCCTTAATCAGCTTCCATTGGCGTTTAATGCCAGAGACGCGGCTGGTAAAGGGGGCTGGGGCTTCCCGGACTCCTGCTTTGCCCTCATTCCTGGGGAAGAAGCTCAGTTCGGGGACCCCAGGCAAATTGTAAATAGGGTATGAATGTGTACAGTTTATTTTATTTTTATTATTAGTATTATTATTTATTTATTTTTTACTTTATTTTATTATCATTTCCGCATTAATTTCTTTCTGTTACCGCATGTATATATTTTTCCGCATGTATATATTTATTTATTTTATTTTATTTATATTATTGTTTTGTTATGGAATGACTGTAAGCTACACAGCACTATTACTTATTGCCCACAAGTGGCAGATTGTAATATTTCAATAAAGTGTTAATATAAAAAAAAAAAAAAAATTATTCTAATATTTCTCAAACAAACAAAGAAAAGGCATCGCTTAATAGAAATTCTTAAAATTATATCAAAAATAGAAAAGCCAATTTAATAATAAATAAAACTTTAAAATTTGTTGAAGGAATAAATAATTTAAAATTGTACCAGAATAACAAACCTATCAGGTAGTCTTGGAGAGATATATTGGGGTCTGAAAGCTTTGAACAAAAAAGGTCAGTTCAAACTCGGAAATTGGAAGGTCGAGAGACGTGCCAGGGCGGCCGAGATGGTTGAGGCGTCACCACGGAGAGGTGAAGGTCCCGGGTTTGAATCCCGGTCCTGGCCATATCTTTTCTTTTCAAATAAAATATTTAAAAAAATATATAATATAAAAATAAAATAAATTATAATCAAAAGAAAAATAGTTTGTTGAGATCCCTTTCTTAAGTAGGATCTTTTGAATTCTCTTATGCCTATCCCAGAAAGGTGATAGCTTATGTCCAGGTCTCATTCAATACCAAGATCAACTCTGTTTCATGTTAATTAGATATTTTTATGAACTAGAAATAAAGAAATACGTGTTTTTATATTTTTTGAAAATCGACTCTGAAAAGTTTAAAATACTGGAAATCGTATCATGTTAAGTTAGAAATGTGAATTTTAACATAATAATAATTGTATTCATGATTTTGAAAAATAAACCCCAAGATATTACAGTTTTTGATATTGTATGGTGGATTTCAATAGAAAACTTATCGATAGTAATTAAGCCATTTAATATTTAATAGGACAGTTTATTAAAATCTATTAACAAAGAGATAAGCATTGGTAGGCTGGCTGAATTCACAAATGCTCTAAGTCATTGTTTATAAATGGAGTTCAATTATGGAATTCAAAATTCACTCTCCGTTTAAACTCAACATAGATTTCTATTTAAAATCAACGCGGACGAAGTCGCGGGCAAAAGCTAGTTATTAATTAAATTGATATTGGACCCAACGAGAACTCCAAGAAGGATGATGCTTGAGATACCGAATGAGGGTTCAAGATTAAGAGAGGAGTCCTGTCCTCGATGATGTGGAGGGTGACCTGAAGGCGAGTGGTATGAACCGCTGGAGGCGCCTTGCGGCGGACAGAGGCGAATGGCGGAAGAAATTAGCAGAGACAGGGGTTCTTCAAGGACTGTAGAGCCCAGTAATAAATAAATAAATACTATATTAATAAGTGACATATAATATCCAATTAACTAATGACACCAGCATATTGAAAAGGAATACATCATAATAAACACGATGCGTCCATTGTCCCAACATGAAATATGTTTAATCATTCTGTTTTTTTAATTTAATAAAATGTATTTTAATTTGTGGAAAGATATACAGGAAAAGCACACTTATGAATTTTTCCGGTTCAGAAATCAATTTATGTCAAATTGATTAATGAGCATTGATGTCAAAAGTCATCGAAAAACTGTCACGTCAACGGTCGATAATAATTGGAAATCGTTCTACGTTCAATACGTGCAAAAAATAAAAATATTTTCCAGTTAACATTTCTTGATTTGGCGGAAGAATACCAAGCTTCCTGCAAATTGGCCACTACTACCAAATTAGTATTCAGTCTCAATGGGCTACTGTTATTAACTAATATCCTAATTAAGGCGGTCGCAATTAGTCCAGGGCTCATAGAGCTTTTGATGTGGTCGAAGGATAGGCCCCTTCCCTCGGGGCACCTCCTCCTATCTTAATAGTGGTCCATGGAGGGCGGGTTTGTGGGGATGTTCCTTATCGTTCTATCTAGTTCATTTGGCTCAGTGTCAGGTATGTGGTTTTGTCCCCAGGCATCTGTCTATCTGGCGTTAATTTGCTGAGATCAGTAGAAATAAGGATTTCCGGGAAATCATGGCATGATATAATTTATCTTATCTTAATGAAGACATTGACGATTGTACTATTATGTCGTTTCATAAGAAATGTCTGATTTTATTATTTCTAAAATTCAAACTTGAATTGGTCGACTTCAGTTGTTTACCATGTTTATCATGGCTGTAATGATCTGTTCACTGATAATTCTCTCTTTATCTATTTAAGAAGAAATATTTAAAAAATTCCGTAAAAAAATACTGGTGAACGCAAACTTTGTGAAACATAATTCACAATAGGATACATTATAAAACAGTTATTAATCGATATGACTCCGGCAAATTATATTCAAATTAACTGAGTAGTCGTGATTGTGTTTCCCAAGTCTAGTAGAGGGAATGGAATTAGGAAGGGAACATCTTGTAGCGCTAATGTATGTAACAATATGCCAGGCCATCAAGGAGTTTCCTAATGCAAATCCTTGTACAAGTTGAACTGCAAAGCCAACCCCGGAGGTGTACACACTTGTAGCTAACACTGTTAGCCTAATGGCTCCCGTTACATATCAAAGTCAGTGCCTGGCGCTGCATTAGTTGCCACAATGCTCCGAGATGAAAGGCTTAATAACTGCAAGCTTCGGATCTGTCGCTGACAACATCCCGGTCGATCCGCCGGCGATTGTGGCCTTTGCTGCGAGCAACGTCAAAGGGTGATGGCTTTCACACGTCAGTTAGGTAGGTGTAGACCCGTTCGGTTTTGTGTTTAGTGGAAATTCGATAACGTGTAGAGGGTTGTTCGATCAATCATCCTTCATTGAAGTAAACAACTTCTTAAATTATCAAAAAGATGATATCGAAATTTAAGAATTTAATAATTTTTCAACACAGGGTAATTTTTCGATCTTTAGCCTTTCAATAAGAATTATCGCTGGATGCTGTTATTCTTCATGCCTCTCGTGTCATTTTTTGTAATTTTACCTAGAAAATATCTGCTGATTGTAAATTTTTTGGTAATTGACAAGTGTGGATAAATATTAAAGAGAGAAAAAACTTAAATTAATCTTAAAATTGTATGTCAATTTATTAAAACTATATTAAACATTGGATAGTTGACGACGTACAATCTTGATTGGAGAAATGGTTCATGAGATAGCCTTTCTTCAGACCTGCAAGGAGCGAAGTGTATGTATCCTTATTGCTAAATGGAAATTAAACATTACATCAAAATTAGATTGAAACGTTGAGTTTTTGTTTTGTTTTATTCTCATGAATAACCAATAAACGACCAAGAACCAATAAAAAATTTACATAGTTGGTTTAAAACGTATTCAATAAACCCCTTGACCATTTTCAACATTTCTACAGATATATCCCGTCAACCATCTCCACATCAATGTCGAGCACGACTAAAGAGTAAACAAACAGTGGTCCCTCGATTCGTTGCTAGGCAAGGGCGATTTAATTTACACCACTAAAAGCATTTTTATAATGTAGAGAAATATTTCGCAAACGATAGCGCAAGAACAATTTTTCTAATGAATTAGAAAATTGGTTATTGCGTTCGGTGCTATACTTAAAGTAGTACTCTTTGTTAAGGATTTTCTGCAGAAATACATGAACAGCAATATTCTATATAGTTTTATTGTTTCTTGATCACTTCTTATTCACTTGTTATTTTATTTGGTTTTTTTACTATCGTTAAGGTTACATTTTTTATTATTATTATTTTTATAACATCAATGGAAAGAAACATTTGAAGAACAATGAATTCCTGATCTGTAGGCTCTAGGTTTGAATTCGGCTCAGTCAGATAAATTATCTAATCTGTATGATCTATACACCTATAGACCGCTCCTCCCAGGGCTAACTCAGAAAGACGGAAAACAACCATTATGGGAAAAATTTCCATTCCACACCAATCAAGAAGAATCTCACAATATCGTATCGCCCAGGGCTCCACAATATTTAGAACCACTCCTGGATACCCTTACAGTCTAATTGTTGCTAGGACAACCCAGAGTTTTACATGATACTTTAAGGTCAAAATGGCTAATTAACATAACATTGTCCTTCTCTACACAAGTCCACATTTTTTAACTTTTAATGTTTAATTATTTAATGAGGCGTTGTTGTAGACGAAGATTGTTATAACAGAAATGTCGAAAATCTTAAATAAATTCGACGCAGTATCGATAAGAATAAAGTAAAGGACAAGGTTTTATATAATTTAAAAGATACACTTATGATTTGAAGAATACTGGTCATGATAACGTGAAAATCAAAATTAAAAAAAAAAAAAACATTACTTTGCAATCAAACTAATCTCACCTTCAATCAAATGATCAAATATCAATTACTTCCTCGTGCGCAGTAAAGGAAGCCTTGTATTAGAGAAAAAATTAGTTGGAAATACCCAAAATTATGAAGTTAATTATTAATAAACTGCAACGTTGGTCGTAACGTAAGTTTCAAATAAATCATCATCATAAGTGGCGCAACAAACCAATTATTGTACCAAGGCCTCCTATTCTCATAACTATTTAGGGTGTTATTATTGAGCTCCTTTCAGTCTAATTTTTCTCCACTTTTATACGTTGATCTAATTCAAAATATAGAAAGTTGAAGAATCTCTCTCATCAAAATTGGCACTCTACTTGATCCTCATAATAGATGATTATGATAAAATTATGTATATAGCAAATAAGATTCTCAATTTAATATTTCGACAGTAAATTAATATAAATGTGCAGATAATATTTTTTTTTAAAGTAAACCGAAATCGTATACAAATTAGTATTTTAATCGGTTTTTGGAAAAAATATAAATGTTTTGAATATGAGAAGTAAAATGACTATTTATTTGAAACATTAAAGAAATATTATAATTTAAATTTGTATCGCGAGCATTTTTGAGCTATCTATTTTTGTTTATTAGACGAAGGTATAAGACCTGTAATGTCAACAAGATCAAATATTTAAAAAAAATAGTTGGCGAATACTGCCACAAGCACTTCAGCATTGTCTTAATAATTTCCATCTCCCAATTAGATATTACAAACAAAATACTTGTTCAATTTACTTCAAACATCGATCCGACATAGGACATCATCCATGTTGGTTATTAGTATGCTATTTTTCACCATTGGTCGAAACGAACAGACGAGTGTTCTTTTTATCAATAAAATATAGTATTTTATATTTTTAATACTAATATAAAATAACTAATAGTATATTCGTTATCTTAAAAAATGAATAATTTATAAGCATACAATTTTGTTCATTGCCGCTGTTCGGGTTATGCGTACAATAAAGCATATAAAGGACAAAGAAGGGAACGTTCTCAGCAACCCAAAAGACATAATGAACAGATGGGCCGAGTACTTCGGGGAGCTACTGGAGACGGATAACAGCCATCAGGAAGCAACAGAACTGAACCATCTTCTACAATCATGCTGGGAAGAAGAGAAATTCATTAATGGAGATGAAATAGCAGAAGTATTAGCGTCTCTCAATCTAAGAAAAGCCCGAGGAATGGATCTTATCACGCCAGAGATGATGAAATACCTGGGGACCACAGGAGAAATGATTTTTGAGCATCTCCTAAGCTTGGTATGGAAGAACAAAGTAGTAACAAAAGACTGAGAAAGGAGACAAAAGAGATTGCCACAACCATAGAGGAATTTCGCTTCTTAGTGTACCCAGTAAAATATACTCCAAAATACTAGAAAGACATCTTAGGAATGCAGTAGAACCAATGCTGGGGCAAGACCAATATGGTTTCAGAGAAAATAGAAGTACCTAAGACCTTATCTTCGCACTGAAACAAACATCTAAAGAGATCATAGAAAATAACAAGGAAGTCTTAACCTCTTTCTTCGACCTCACAAAAGCCTTCGACAGGATCAGAAAGAAAGGAATATTATAAAGACTCTCAGGGAGAAAAAGGTCAATATGGGACTCCAGAAAGCAATCCAAACTCTTTTCAAAATACAGAGAAATGTGGTGAGGACATGTAATGAGACATTACAGGAATTTGTAACAACCCAGAGGATCAGGCAAGGATGTAGCCTAAGCCCTTTTTATTTTGACATTGGACACGGCCCTGAAAAGAGCTAAATCAAAAATGAAATCGTACCTTCTAGTGTACAGAAACTTTAGGCCAACCCACCTCAGTATCCTCCCATCTGCCGATGACATAATTGTTTTTGCAAACAATTGTTGGAACCTCCAGTTCAATTTACGCATCCTAAAAGAAGAGTTGGAGGTGATTAACATGACAATAAATACAGGGAAAACCAAAATCATGAGAATAAGAAGAAAAAGTGATCATTGGGACCTATAAGATTAAGCAACACGAGGTTAAAGCGAGTAAGGGATTTTAAATATCTCGGTGAACATAGATGGCGAAATAAATGAACGAATAAAAGCTGCCAACAGGTGATTTAATTCCCTCAAGAAAGGATTTATCGGAAAAAATAAGTGTCAAAAAAAGTAGTTTATATTAACACTTTCATACCGATTCTCACCCGTTCAAGTGAATCTAGGACTTAAATCAAAAAGCTCAAGAGCCAACTTCAAGCCTTGGTGATGCGATATCTAAGAAGAATTGAAGAGAAGAACAGAAGAGACCGATTGCGAAACGTAACGATATGGTCAATTGTGGGACTTCGGCCAGCTGGGGATATGGAAGAGATGGTTCGGCCATGTTTCCAGAATGGCGGAAAACAGAGTGGCGAAGGTCGTGTATGTGACAAAGGTGGAAGGTATAAGACCGAAAGGAAGACTTGGAAAGGTGCAATCCAAGAGGCCTTTGACAGCAGAGGTTTGGAATGGAGAAGGAGAAGACGATTGGTACAGGAGAGGGATTCATGGATCAGGCTCTACAGAACGGATCCTCACACCGTTGGCAGTAGAAGAGGAGAAGATTCAATAAATAAATCATATTACTGCATACATTTCATTTTTTTTTACTTATATATATTTGCATTATTTATATATAACTATTTATTGTTAATTTATATCCATATTCACAACCCTTCTTTACTGCTTTGCTTGGTATTTTGATTATTACTGACTTCTTTGTCTTCGGTTTTATTTTAACTTTTTTCTTATCATTTCCCCTTACATCCTATACTCGGGTGTCAGTAATGAAAAGTGACTGCTACGATATGTTACATTTTTATTATTTATCTTTCCAAACTCTATTGTAACTATAACTGTCATCCTTTTATTTTAACTACTAATTATTAGATTGTTATAATGATTTTAGCTACATATTGTTACTAACTTATATCCCATTGTTTTAGTTTAAAATTATTTTTTTTATTTTATATTTTAAATTATATTTTTTGTATCTTGTTTATTCAAAGTATTTTATTTTTTTTATTTTTTGCATCTTGCTTATTCAATCCTGAAGTATACCTGCAACGTGGGTCAAACCGTTGGTTTAATAAGTATTTAAGGAATTATTTTCTGTCATCCACCAATTTGGATTTCTATGGAAATTTTTCTTTTACTCAATTTAGTCCTTAACTTTCATGTCCACCTTATCATAAATACATAATGTTACAGTTATATCCTTAAAATATCAATGGAATCTGTTTATGAATAAATCGGTTATCTCTGGTTTTTGGTTTATTAACTCTCTTAATAACGATAATTATGCTTACATTATTTATTTTAGTTAGCTGATCGAATTTAGTGGTTATTCTATAGTGTTGAATGTGTCTTAAGTTAACCAGTCTAACACCACTTACTCAGCAGAGTTATTATCATTATTATGGAAGACGTGCTAGCAAGATATAACACTTATATTGAGTTCTGTATGGCTACTACATACACGGCAGTGAGGCAGTAGAGGTTTCCATTCTCCCAGCGGATGGAGCAGCAGCAGTCAGTGTCCTGGTCCCAGTAGCACTGCGCCGAGCTGTACAGCGCCGAAGACCCTCTCTGGACGATGGCGCAGGTCACCACGAATTTGAAGCCCTTCCTGGACTTGGTCAACTTATTTAGACAGGACTTGATAATTTCCTCTGTCCACTGTGGCACCTTGGAGTAGCTGTACTTACTCGCTCCTATGACCAAATCCACCGACTCTCTGATGATGTTGGCTACTTCTTCGATTGGGAAGCATCCATCATCCACTTCGGGAGTGTGTTCCATCTCGTCTCAAAACATCATTACGTACTTATGGTGTATTTATTTCTTTTTCTCAACAAACTTTAACAGATAAAACAGTTAAAAAAGAGGTTTTTGTTTTGTAACAACAATGATTCCACTAATGATTATAAGCATATGTTTCTTTATTAGCTCTGTAATATAACGATATGGAACTGTCTTCCTATTTTTTCTAATAACCCAACAAAATATTTTTTTAAAAACTGAATGTGATATTTAAAAAGTGTCTTCATGTTAGATATAACAAGGACACGTTAATACAATCACGTACTCAGTAGCACGTTTTTTAAATTTCAACTTCTTTGTTTGGTTTGTCATTTTGAGGAATTTGAAGTGTGATGAGCTGGCTTAATGTTTTTTTGATTGTTTAGATCTTGATGATGTCTGAAAGGCTTAAATATTGACCCAACACTTTTTAATGGGTTTTGAGACTCTTCAGTTTTGATTTTCCAATGATCGCAATTATTTAAATTATCTAAATCAAATAAGTTACAATAAAAATATAATATTTATAATTGATTATTATTGTTTGTGAAAGTTTTCTTAATTACTTCATTTTATTTAGATATTTTTATTGATCAATTCATAATTAGCGATGCACCTTTAACTGTTGTATATTTGAATTTATTTTTTCCTTTTAATAGTAGCATCTCTAATGCCCAAGTAAGGATAAATTATTTAATATATCTAGCAGGCCTTAAAGGATTGCGAAATATAGGAACCCCCCCGAGGCTCAACTAGCCTTTATAAGGCTAACTTAGCGGTTGATCGCCTTCTTACTACTAAATCATTACTGGCTAAGAATCAGTACGGTCTCGACCATATTCTGAAACCAAGGAACACCATGGGTTGTCAAGTATAGGGTTTTCCCTATTAATTACAATATTTGTTTACTCTAATTAAAAAAACTTTCTTAAAATATAGGAAAACCTTTGATGATTTGTTAACTACCTTATTAAAGTCCCTCACATAGCGGCTTATGTTTCTGCATTGACATTATTTTATCTGTTTATTAATTTTATTTTTCCAATCCAGTTTCTAATATTTTGTATTTCTCCTAAAGTAATTTTGTTATTAATTTTAATTTTGTTGATGATATATGAAGCGTTCAGGAAGCGGATAACTCCAAAATTTCAAAAATAGCCTTTTTTTTATTTTTTGGAAATTGCCTTTCCCTAAATTTCAGATTCAGATCTGGCAAACGGCAAAGTTTACAATGCAAATGACAAAATTGCTTGAATACATTATGGGAAAAAAATGCGTAAATGTCAAGTCTACAAATTACGGAGTCTTTTGATCCTTACCGCCTCATATATTAAACCACAGGCTTAGTTAACAACTGTCGATAATTAATAGTTCCAATGTACTTGTTTAAATGAAATCTGACATTCTTTGCCACTCTCTCACAATAGATAACGTTAAAGAAAGCTTTCTTTTTTGCCTATGACAAAGATATTTTCTCATAGAAAAGCGAATTTCCTCGGAATTTCAAATCGCTAACTATGCATCTCCGTTTGGACCGGAAGTTAGATGAAGGGTTGAAGCCCACTTACCGAGAAGAGAAGAAGGCTACGCAATTAGATCTCTCGTTGTCTAATTGGCCAATTGTTGACAACTGAATCGGAGCAATTGCTGGGGAGATATCTCCAGTTGCTCCTATTAACCATCATTAGTTGAGGGACGGGGTATGTTAGGATCTTAATTAATTTATATTTTTACTATAATTATAATATTAATCAAATATTTATTAGAGAATATTCTATCAATGCCGTTTGATATATGTCTTCTGTACATGTCGGATTCTATGGTAGTGTATATGTCCGTAGTGTTTTGCACAGGTATGTATGTATGGAAGCCCAGCAATTCAAACCCTGGTATTTGTGTAATGCTTTATTAATTACGTAGAAGGGTCAATTAGTAAAAGAATAATAATAAATATTTATTTGAAAATATTATACAGATGCTGTTTTGCATGTAATGTTTCTATGATCTTCTTTTGTAAATCTTCTCTCAGAGATTGACCTGGAAACTTGAACTTAGAAATCGAATCTCCATTGCAGGCTCTTCTATCGTGATTGATCTCTCTGTAGTGGATCTCATCAGAGTTTCAGTTTCTTAGAAAGATTCTGTCGTATTATGTTTGTCAGTAATATATCAACCAATATGTTTTTGAGTTCTCCAAATTACTCATGAATGTTTTTGTTTCTTAACTATGCCAATCGCCAGTGCATGTTCAGATCTTTGTGCGATGATTTTTTTAGTTAAGTAGAATGCGAAAAGAATACAATAATAAAAAATAAATCGACTGAAATATTTGAATGGTCAGTATGTAGGAGTGGCTTACATTTATATCGGTTTAGGTAGCATGTTGTATATACAAATTTTGTTAGGAAGTGATAGTTTATTTTAATGATTCAGTAGTCGGCTTAGGAGTGAGAGTTGTTGATACATACACATGGTATAAATAGGTTATATGATGGAATTGGCAAGATATTAATTTCAATGTTTTAAGACTTGTTATAAAATAGATTTTAAAATGTGTAACTATGATTTTTATGGATTCCAAGACCTTCAATATCACTTTATCACTGTTTATTAAAAATTCAGTAGTTTTCCAGAAATACTGGAAACAGCTTCTAGAAGACCAAATCCTATACTTAATTGTTAAACAAACTTCAATTATGAATGAAATATCTTCTTGTTTATATCTTTTTAAACAGTTCGATGGCTATTCAGGTGATCACATAACTTTTCTTCCAATCTTGACAATTTTCCGTCCCATTCGTTTCCCAGCTCCTCGGCTGTATCTGAGAAGATGGCTCCCAACAAACATTCGACAAAAGGTGATAAAATTTTTATTGCGATGTCAATAAAATGAGTCATATCGGGTTAACTGTTGCCAGTTACTACCGGGGCCGTTAACCATAAAATGAGTGGATAACATTTCTGATGGCAACTTACATCTGCCATAGGCCTACAGCTGCATTCGCTCTCGACCAATCACGTCGCCCGTGTCATTGAAGAGTTGTAATCGGCCAATCAAATAGATTGAACTGCAGTCATTGGAAATATACCTATCGTTAAGCATAAAACTTCGGTAAAAGGTTTTATCATGATTGAATGTGGTAAGGAATTAATAGATGGATTAGGAACTTGCAGCATTGTGAGAGGTTGTGTATAACACGCTTTAGATATATGGAGGATTAAGCAGTGTGTATGTACTATTTTAAATAGAAAACTATAAAAATGATTAATTTGGCATTGGATAATCATTTCTCTGGGTCATGAATAATTATTCATTCGGATCATAACTTTAAACATTAGACTGAATTTATTAGGGGGACAGAATGAGCTTTGCTGAGCTTACCACATATACATTGGTTGCAGTTCAATAATTTTGTAAATGTATTTTTTTTGTATATTTTTATGTTATTTAATTCATAGAATTATCATGAAATTATATAAAGTTATCTAATTTAAAAATACTTTCGTATTTGCTTTATTGTCGCAATATTATTGGATTATAGGGATTGCATATAAAAAAGATTGACAACTTGACAACAAAACAAGAAATAAGCTGGATCTGATTCTTTTTTCTTGTTAAACTCAGAATGAATCGATGATTCTATGATGTTACTATAAGAACAGTATGAAACTGTCTTATAAACAAATGTTTATACTTTTTGTTAAACCATATCATTCAATAAGGTGATAAGATACTATATTTTATCTAAGTGTGGCACAGAGATAAGATATAATTAAGATAACAATACTACGCATTACCCTATTGATAATGCTATTTTTGATTACTGAGGCACAAATTTGTTGTTGTTTATATTTATAACAGTGTTACACATGTTTAACCTTATAAAATAAGACTCATATCACCTAATCAAATGATATGGTTCAACTATAAAACTTATTTTTTTTCAACTGTCTCGGTATGTTGTTATGGTACGTTCTAACAATGATTTTTTTAAACCTCAAAAATATTTTTATTTTTTTCAAGCACTCAGATTTAATTCACAGAAATACTTACAACTATATCACCATCGATAACATGTTTCTGTTTGATTTCACCGTAAGAACAGCATGAAGTTTATAAACGACTTTTCAGACCCTTGATGTTCATCGTTACTCTCATACTTTTATATTAACTTAATAATATAATAACTCTATCATACTAAAGAGTTATTATATTATTAAGTTATGTATTACCATTTGTGTACAGGATCAAACAATATACTTTGTGATTAAGATATCAAACAATGTATCACCTCTACAATGCGATACAACAATGTATCTATTAATTGGCAGTTTTATTTTAACTTATTGTATTGCATTTTTTATTTGATACTTGTTGCACAGTATCATTATGTACAATATTCTTACAAAAAATAACTATACACACTGCCTGTGTCTGCGTCAGAAATAACTGTTCATACTCTCTTTTACACCTTGTTTTAAGCTATCAATCAATATCGTGATAAGATCCTTTATATTATCAGTTTAAACATGTTTAATTACGATATTTGATATACGAATATGTTGTTGTATATCATTATTATGTACTTAGAAAAAAAACAATTATATGATTGAAGGCTTTTGTATGATTTCACTTTATGATCCTGAGGCTGTGGCAGAAACAACTCTTTTTACTCCCTTATATCCTTGTTGAACCCTTTCATACTATAGGGTAAATGGATACTATCTTTTATCAGGTTAAAATTTGTAATAATGGTATAATTAAATAAACAACAACATATCTGCGTCTCAAACAACATAACAAGTAATAACATTATTGGTAATATTAAATGTGTAAAGTGCGTTATATTTATTGACTGCTCTAGAACTAACTTAATGACTATTCTCTTTACACAGTGTAATCTAAAAACGCCATATCCTCCATTCCATACTCTCTCTTTCTTCAATCTATTCTATAACTTAGAGCTGCTATATGTAATGAAGAGGGGAGCAAAATAAATATTGCATTGCTGACAACACGGAAACATTCAGATAATTGCTATGTTCTGAATGCCTTCTTGAATATATTAATTACATTCTATTCTGTGATTATACGTGTTAATACATAAGCTCATTTCACCCTACGGTACGTTCGTCTAGAAGTTAGCTGAGCAGTTGTTTCTAACAAAGCCTCAATATGATCAAACAATGACATGAAAAATGCTTTTGGTATACCACAAAAACGAAAGGATTCTCGTAAAATACATGTTTTTTTTTTACCAATCGCTCTTTTAACATGAAAAAAATATTATGATAGAGCAAAGGGTACGTTAGATAACAGACCTGCGAAAGGAGGGGAGACACGACACACTAACTTATGTAGTTTAGTGATTTTCACGTGTCATCATCGCCATTACAAATTTGGGCGCACCTGGCCTCATAAAGGCTAATAGCGGCTAAAGGGCGGGCCGCAGGTGCCCTATGATGCTGCTCTTTCCGTCCTTTCTTCTGCCCCGGTGATTGACACCGATCGCTCCTGCGGCGAGGGACATCACAACCCCTTCGGTCTATCGGATCCTTTTTTATATATGTATACATACATTGTGAGTCCGTCTGTTTACCTACCCGCAAGTCATTGCTACGCGAAGCGGAAGGGCTGTTCCCTGTTTCGGGATCTCCTCTTTATGTACCCCGTGACGGATAGTCGTTATTTCACAGTCATAACACATCATTGTGACCCGCCGGTCCCAATGTAACCTTTTTTCCCGTCCCGTGGGTTTTATTAGTAACGGAATTTCGAGAGCTGCGATCAGAAAGTGGGCTTAGGTGGGCTAAGAGGATAAGGGAAACGTCGTAAAATTTAACAGTCGGAGGAAAAATGAAATAAAATTTACCGGTGCCCGTAAAATTAACCCTAAATGAGGGATGATGGAATCGCCTGAGGGCCAATCAGCAGTGATCCGTTCGGGGACTGACACTGCTGATTTTTTTAAGTAGGGGATCAGCGGGATAATTTAAAATTATCACCGATTACCACTTATTTAATCTTATATTTCCAAAAAATCTTAATCTAAAATTTTACATTAAATACTAATTATAAAGGAATCAAATTATTAAACGATTAGTTATTACTAAAAAATTCCTTGTGACTTTCCTAATTGGTTTTACTTTAATAATAATAAAAACATCAAAGAAAATTAAAAAGAGCAATAATCAGTCTTATATTAAACAAAAATCAATACAAAAACGAAACGATCGGTATATGTATAATTGAAAACCATACAGAGAAAATTTTGAAATAATAATACTAAAAGTTTGTTGAAATTATATTTAAAAATTGTTGGGTTCAGTTGTCATCATCCTCTTCTAGATTAATTCAATATACTCTAGAATAAAAATTTTATTTAATTAATTAATACCATGTCCACATTTTTGCCTATTGCAACACACATACAATCATTGCTAATTTGCTGTTTTACAATTTTACTAGCTTAATTTTTTAGAACATAAATTACTAATGAACCAATTGTTAGACGTTTTACGTACCTACCTGTGTCAACAAAAAAACAATCTTCGTCGGATATTTCCATAGATAATATCCGACTATGAGAGTACCTAAGATAATTTGTAAAAAAATGGCACATTTTTCCGAAACCCCTTTAAATAACTATGATCGATATTCTTTTTCTTCTTCTTGTGTTGTTCTGTTTCATTTGATGTTAATTAACAATAATCTACGATGGAGCACGTATATCGCAGACTGTATATTTATATATTATTTATATAAATAAAATTTTGGATAATGAGAAAAAATAATAAATACTAGCTTTGTTGTCCATGTGACCATAAATTCGCCTAGCAACAGCAAAATGAGTAGTCCCTTCTTAATATCGCTCTTCGAAAACTAGAATATCTTATTAATAATGTATATTATTATTTAGGGAAATACAAATGAAAGTCACAGTAAATTAAAAATATTATAAATAAAATTGTAAAACTAGCTGTAGTTTTTATTACAGCCTATAAAGGGTAATGGATTCAGTTCAAAGTAGGAGGTGTACTCTTACTGCATCTAAGACGTTCTCGCATGGTTATTTGGTCGACATCACACACAACCGCAACTTTATTTAGACTAAGTGAGCCACAACAAAGTCTACTTATCTACTCCTTCTGCTAACTTACTAAACAATTCATCTGCAAAAGGTGGGCTCGTGCTAGAGATCAGTAGTCCATCGTCTTATGTAGAGAGTATCCCTCCATAATTATTACATAAATAAGCATTATGGTATATACATTTTTCAATAAAATTTATTTGCATTACATTTATTAGGATTGATGATTACAAGGAAATTGTTCATGTTGAATCGTAATTTTATTCTTTGCTTTATTAAAGTAAAGTTGGCTAATAATGAAAAATTAACTTCACACTAATTTGAAAACCAAAAATGCACCGTAATATAAGTGAGGAAGTTTTTTATTTATTTACCTGGGAATGTAATTAATTATCTAGGAAATTTGTCTTAACAGGCAAGTTCAAGAAAACCTCCAAGAAATACTTAAACTACTTTGAATTCCTCGGGTTGTTCTATCCCCTGATCTAGTAAATGTCCTAAATCTAATCTAGTAAGTGCAATAAATATAGTCTTTGACAAGATTATTAGATAATTATATATTTTAAATTTAATATTTGATATTTTTTTTTGTTTTTTTTATTATTAATTTCTTTTTACAAAAAAACCCCGCAAAACTGAGATAATTAATCATTACCTTAATATCAAATTATGCTAGAGAAATCTAATGTTGTCTAGTATCAATACCTTGTTATTTTATACTGTCTTCCCAAATTTAATGGGGGGTTTATAAGTTTGAAAATACAATTTATTCACAAATAAAACAAAAATAAACGTCTTTTGCTTTCATTGAATTGGTTTATAGTAAAATAACACATAAGTAGTTCAAATATTTGTGAATAATTGTGTATCTTTAAGAGTATCAGTAATTAAAACTCTTTCAGTTTATGAACAAGAATCGTCACCATTTCGCACAGTTATTTTTATATTAGTTAGCAATCTATATTTCAAATGGCTACGAGATTATAATTAAAATTCTGAACTGACGCAATCGGGACAACAAATCTGCCGATTAGTTCATCTGTATTTTAAAATAGAAAATGAATATGGCCAAAGACAATAAACTCTTATGTAACACTTATTACTCATTTGTTTCAATAGTCGAGAGATGGTGAAGTAAGATCATCTCTTATTTCAAGCATTATAACAAGAATTAATATATGAAATGTTATATAAAATAGCAATTGAAAACTGTTATATAAAACCACCTAAAAAGCGCATTTTTATACCATTGTAAATATATTAATACATGAAAACGTGCTTCAAAATTGGCTAGAAAAATGGAATAATTATTTTTCTACATATTGAATAAAAGCATTGATTCAATGATGCACATATTTAAAACAATTAAATAAATCATTTAGAATCAATCAATCATTTTTGGTTTTAAGGTTTCCTACCAACAATTAAAAATGAAAACAAATCACGTTATTGAAATAGGAAAAAGAACTGAATGTTTTAAAAATTTTACTGCTGAGAAAACTGGAAAAAAATATAAAATGTGATTAGAATCTCTATTGATTGGTAGGCTTAGTTTATTTTTATCATAATGTTCAAACAACTAATATCTTTGATGCTTCTAATTATACTACTTATAATATTTAATTATTTATTCAATCTTCTCCTCTTCTACTGCCAACGGTATGAGGACCCTCTGTGTAGAGCTTAATCCATGAATCCCTCTCCTGTACCAATCGTCTTCTCCTTCTCCATTCCAAACCTCTTATGACTAAGGTCTCCTTGCGTCTTCCCAAGTCTTCCTTGGTCTTCCTTTCGGTCTTATACCTTCCATATTTTCTAATATACGACCTTCGCCACTCTGTTTTCCGCCATTCTGGAAACATGGCCGAACCATCTCTTCAATTATATCCCCAGCTGGCCGAAGTCCCCCCACATTTGACCGTATCGTTACGTTTCGCAATCGGTCTCTTCTGTTCTTCCCTTCCATTCTTCTTAGATATCGCATCTCCAAGGCTTGATGAATCCATTTTTGAGCGAATTAAAACACCTGCTTTTATTCGGTCATTTATTTCGCCATCTATCCAGCCGTGTTCTTTAAGGTTTGCACCAAAATATTTAAAATCCCCTACTTGCTCTAACCTCGTGATGTTTAATCTTACGACTCGGTCCACATGCTCGCTTTTTCTTCCTATTTTCATGGTTTTGGTTTTCCCTGTATTTATTTATAGGGTATAGAAACCTCAGGCCAC
Organism: Arma custos; assembly: GCA_037127475.1. Lineage (NCBI taxonomy): Eukaryota > Metazoa > Arthropoda > Insecta > Hemiptera > Pentatomidae > Arma > Arma custos. Next base: position 154,220,500 of record CM073759.1, read on the forward strand.
CCCACCTCTGTATTCTCGTATTTGCTGATGACATAATTGTTTTTGCGAACAATTGCAGGAACCTCCAGTTCAATTTACGCAGCCTGCAAGAAGATTTGGACGTGATTAACATGAAAATTAATACTTATAATATAAATTAAGAAATACTCTAAAAAAACCAAGCTATCTTTGTTTTCAGGTGAAATTTAAAAGAAATACATCGCCTTCGAGATGTATTAGTTAGGATAAAAAAAGATTAACAAATATCTGTTTACATCCGCTAAGTTGTGAATGAACGTACAGAATAATTTGTTGTTAACCTTACTCCTTTCTTCCAGTCGGTTAGAAATGAAGAATAACTAAAAATATTCTTACAGTTACGATCTTTCAAAGTAACTGCTCAAATCGAATTTTATCTTTTAATGTAGAGGAATACAATTGACTTCGATATGTAAATTCAAAAGCTATACCCGAAAGCTGCTTCAGCTGCTCTCTATACATTTTAAAAATATGTGCCATAATCTTTTCTCATTCCAGCATCCGAATGCTCTACTTATGATAATAAACTCTCTCCAGGTATCAACAGTTCATAATAACAATGCTCAAATGACGGCACACGGCATTGTCATCCCAGACCACACGTAGAATTTAAATAGGATATTGAATTTAGATGACGTGCTTAAGTGGATCGGTGGCAGTATGTGTTTTGTTTATCTGTTCCGGGGACATGTCGGATACAATATTCCATCAGCCGGAGCTAGGGGAAGTGGTTCCTATTTAATTTTAGAGTATAGCATTTCGAATGTTGACGTAGGAAATTATGATGTTTTCATTGAACAGTTCTCCGGGATTGGGGTCCTGCCATATTTACGACTGGAGCTAATGGGGCGTTGAAAGGGTAACGCTATACCTGGGCCCAACAACCAATCGGAAGACCTCATTAGGGTCCTGGTCCTCCGAGGTCCTGCCAAAAGATCCTGTCCCGGCTCCAACGTATTATGCAAAATACGATCACAATTTGCCCCCCTCCAGAGGAAGCAGATGAGGCATTTATAAACAAATATATCAGAGCGGACTGGACCGGTGAATGGACGCATTATCATAGATATTGCCGAGTAGCTCTTTGTAGGAGACAAAGCTGGAGCCGATGCGTATGGTAATACCCGGCCTCTCGCCTAGCCTCTTCTCGATTTATTTATTGGGATATCTTTGAGGAGGAGGTCACGGGCTGTTGGTAGCTCCCAGTTCCCACGTAACTCTGTCAATGTTGAACAGCGAAAAAAAGTGCGTACCAGTCCCATAAGTTGTGGACCAGATAGGAACCTTGGCAGCTTTGGCCGTTCGCGCCATTTATTTTTTGTATTGATGCAATCCTCCCCTCTCCTTGATATATTCATTCCAGCATGAATTACAAAAGCCGAATTCTCGCAGTTATGAAATTCAAAAGTTGGCATGTTAAACCGTGTTCAAATATTCTGCACGGATTTCCAATGGAGCTAATGTTTATAATGAAGAGTATTATGATGCATAATTAGCTCAAAATGAATCAAGTGAATTAATTGAACTTATCTACAAGCATGAGCAATCATTTCACAAAAAATAGACGAACTATAATAATCAAATTATTTTAAGACTCTTTGCGTAGTTTAATTTTTGATAAAAAAGAAATATTCTAATTTCTAAAAATAAAATTATCATTTGTTAACCGGGGACATTACTACATTCTCTTTCTTCTCTTCATTTGTAAATAAACACCTCCGAACTGCCCGTCTAAGATGATCGTCCATTCTTGTACGACCTTTTATAATTTTACATGCTTGAAGACAATGAAACTGGGTGGTAAAAAGTCAAGAAAAAATTATGTTTTCGTGCAAATTTTATAAATGTGATAAGCAACAATTAACTTAATTAATTAATTAACAGAATTAATTTAATTAAGGTACTCCGTACTTTTTGCATACTTTTATTCGCTTCATCAAAATATACTCCACAAAGATGAATAGCGATTTTGAAGTTTATATTTTTCTCAGCATTTATATTATTATGTTTTTAATAACTACATTAATATCTAATGTAGTATATTTTCTAATAAATATTAATGTTTTTTATAGTAAAAATAAAATTAAAATTGTAGGCAAAGTAAATACCACATAATTAGTGTATCCGTAATAATAGGTTTCCCTATACATTTTTGCTCAGTTTAGTTTATAGAACTGGATAGATCAGTTCATTTAAAAAAAAAAATTAATACGAAACCGTAAATTTTCGTTTCCTTATTTCTATTTTTTTATAGCTGGGAAAATATTTCTCCTGGCACACTTTTACAAATATACTTATACTATTGAAAATCTAAAAAGGGTAATGAATATAGAATTTCTCGAACGTGTGAAAATTAGGTGATTTACATATTTGCAGAATTGTTTTTCTTGTATATGATATTGTACTAGGCTTTGTTGTAGTATGAAATTACTGCAAAGGTTTCTTGTAAATATTCTAGAAAACTCTTATTGGATCAGCCTATTTTTTCAAGGAATTTCTTCCTTGAATTTTGAACCAAGAATTTATCAAAATTTTCTTCTAATAAATGGTTCTGTGGGAAATTTACATTGAAAGGGTTCGAGTGAATAGCAATTTATATTATTATTGATTTTGTTAGCTGAGTTACGTCTCTCAGTGGCCTTTTTTGGATTCGTTATCTGTTCACAATCCACGTTACCAACAAGCTATAAATAATAACAACTTGCCATAAATGCCAAAGAAGTTGATGAGCACTTAGGTTTGGCGGCCGAGGCAATCAATAATGCCTTGAGAACGCTCGTCACCCGAAATTCCTGATCCTCCATGGACTTCATCAGGAGCGATGAGAGCACTGGCACAGTCAGATTTATGCCCACTTAGCTGTCACATGAAGCGACACCGGTTCGTCACGCGCTCAATTTTCATTATTCCTCCGCGCTTATAAAAAGGACAACGCCATTAGGACGGCGGCCGGCAAAGAGGTCCTCTAAGGATCTCATCGCTCCAAGAATCTTCTTTTGTAATTACCATCCTTTTGTTTGGTCTCATTTTTCTTCTTGTTTAGGTATTCATTATTCCATTCAGAAGTTGTTAAAACGTTTCATCTTACAAGAAGTTGACACTCGCATCAACATATCGTAATCCAGGAGTTCCACAAACCCTTAACCAGGAACTAAGGTACTTGAATGAAATAAATAAATACAATAGTTTATGGTGATCGTCGTTTTATTATTGACTGGAGTTACTAAATAACAATATAAATAAATAACTAATAAAAAAGAATATGAAAATAATCTTATTCCGGGACCTGATTCTTTAAGAATAACAAATGCGTGCAATAATGATAGAATATATTTCTGGCCATGAGGCTACATAATAAGTGTCATATATTAATTACATTGCTAAAATTCAGACCATTCTAATTGGTTCCAACACCCTCCTTAAATCCATCAACTCTCTTTCCCAACTAATCTTAAATGATCACCCTACTACTTTCAGTTCTTCTGTTAAAAATCTCGGTATCGTTTTCGACCAAACCCTGTCCTAGAAACCCCACATTGCCCAAATTTCTCGTCGATCAGTAAGCTCCCTAAAGTTATTCCTAGCATCTTCTAAAGTTATTTCTTAGCATCTTCTAACACCACCTATCCGGAAGCTCCTCATCACTTCTTTCATCATTCCACACTTTGACTATGGCTGTGTGGCTTATGGTGGGCTCTCGAACAAACTTAATGAAAGACTGAGTCGAATTATGAACAGCACTCTTCGGTTTGTCTTCGACGCCCCGAGGAAGTCTCATGTGTCCCACCTCTATGATGAGTTGAGGTGGCTCTTTCCTTCTATCCGTAGACTCTATTTCCTAGATTCTTTCTTGTACCAAACCATCATCTCACAACATCCGTCTCATATCTATTCAAACCCTCTATTCAATCCCAGGGCACAAGATCTCTTCTTTCCGATCTTTATACCCGCTCCCACAGAACCAAAACATTTGACCGCTCCTTTTTCACTCGGTCCACCTCTCTTTGGAACTCCCAACTCATACCCGCCACGCATCTTCTTTATCCTCATTCAAATCCAAACTATTCCAACATCTCCTTAGTTCCCAAACAAATTTTTTTTTTTTTTAAATTTATTTATTCATAACTACAACTGTATTACAATAATACAACAAGTAAATAGGCTAAGTGATATATAATGACATGATAATGAAAACTAGAGAAACTACCCACTGGTAGTACTCAAATCAAAGTTCAAGTAAGGAAGTCACGTGGCCATCTTCTTTTCAGACGCCTCGGAGGATTATCGGGAATTGAAGAGGAAGCTAGGTTTGAAACTAGAGGGTTTGAGTGGTAATGAAGTTTGTTATGAAAGGATAGATAACGGGTTCGGGCCAAATCAGCAACAAAAGGGACATTAAGGTCGTTATGGATGACTTTATTCTTAACAAAATAAGGAGCATTGAGGATTTTACGAAGGATTTTGGACTGTAATGATTGGATACGAGAGGAATTCGATGGCTTAGTGGAGCCCCAAAGCTCTACTCCGTAAGTCCAAATAGGTCGTATGATGGTCATGTAGATGAGTCTTTTGTAGTTAATTGGGAGCTTAGAGCGTTTGTCTAGTAAGTGTTGAAGTAGCCTGAAACGTCGTGCGGTTTCTTGTCTTTTCAGTCTTGTATGAGGATTCCAGGTTAATCGTTTGTCAAGGTGCAACCCTAAGTATCGGATCTGTTCTACAGGCACCAGAGGGATATTATTAAAGGATACTGAAGGGCAGGAAGTCATTGGTTTACGACGTAAGGTAAAAGTGATTTGATGCGGTTTTTGAGAATTTATTTTAATTCTCCAGTTTTGACACCATTCTTCAAGATCAGTGATATGGGATTGGAGGCTTTGGGATGCAATAACTGGATTGGTGTTGACTGATAATACACATGTATCATCAGCATACGTGGTAATGATAGTATTAGAATGAGTTGGGATGTCAGCTGTATAAACTGTATACAGGATTGGACCAAGGATTACTACCTTGAGGACCCAAACAAATGCTCTCAAATCAATAAAATAAATAGCTGTATTAACCACAATTGATTGAGGAAATAGTGTAAATATGCCTCACTCATTACGATACTATTATTCATATTATTAGATGTTCTTATCTACTTTTTTATTTTCCCATTAGCCAATTTCTGTTTGTTGTAAATTTATATTCTATTATTATTTTTTTTTTTATTTTATACATTTTTTTATTCTCTATCAGAACATACGTTTTAGTTCATATTTAATTTCGTGTTATTATATAAATATTGCAGTATTCCAATAATGTAGCCAGATATATTTTTATTAATTTCTGTACAATTTTGTATTTTAAGGGACCTGGTCCCAGAGTAAAATTATTTTTCTATTCTACATTAGTACTTAGCAAATAATTATTACTGAATAGAGAAAACTTGTTTGTGCATTAAGGAGATATTGGTGAAATATGGGTTTGAAAGGGGATTGGAAGGAGCATGGTGGATATTAGGTGGGAGTGAGTTTTATAGAATACGGGAGCTTAGGAATATACTTCGGTAATTAAATGAGGAACTGAGAACACAAAAAATCTAGAACATTCCTTCATTTATTTATTCGTTTCTTATTCTGGCAAAAATGTCACAACAGCTAATTGGAAGGTCAATATTCTAATGTCAGAACGAATTTCTTACCCCTGTAAGAGGGCATATACATGCATTATCCAGGGTATCCATCATCACTGGCTATGTATTTGACAAGTCAAAAAACTAACGTCTAATTAGCCTCCCTTTATCCCTCTATGACCAGTTTAGTAATGAATGTGCACCATGGCCCCACCCTCTTGGTATCGTTAGAGGACAATCAGAGGCTGTGCAGAGAGGTCCTCCAGTTCGCCTCCGCCCTCTCCTATAATCAGCGACCATCCCCCACATCCTACCCAGATCTAGCCCAAAAGTCCACTCCTGAGAACATGTCACCCGCCCTGAGAGGAGAGACATTATCGAGGTCCGCAAATAATCTAATTGCCCTCACGCCAATTAACAGAGTGACTCATCGCGGCGGGCACGCGACTCACAGTCGCTGGGATTGCCCCGGGTGTCGCCTTACCCACCAAATACCGGGATTAGTAGCAGCTTGTAATACAAGCTCATTGTTGTAATGTAGCGGTGGTTGAAGGAAAGCCGCGGAGGCGCCTGGCTGTCATCAGATACCCTCCTAGTTAGCAGACAATGGGCTTGCTATTAAGTGCCATTGAAGCCCGCTTCCACGCCACACAAGTATCGTTTCGTTACCGCTTATAAGAAGCTTAGGGTTTAACGTTCGTACCATTCTTAAAGAGTGGGATCGAGCCCATTCAACAGTTATTATTAACAAACAAATTCAAACATGGCCCATATTTTAGGCCTTATCATCGGCAGAATACTCCACCTCTGACTTATTATTAAGTTTTTAGTGAAAAATGTATGGTGTTTACAATTGCTGCCTATATATTGTCATAAAGATTGAGAGAAATTTTTGGATATTTTGCAATACAAAAGGAGAACTGCTACAGTATATAAAAATAAGTGTTCAAAAAAGCTAAAGTCATTTTTCTTATTGTTAGTATTGAACTTAAAGATCTGTTCCTAAGTGACTGTGCACTACTTCAATTCACAACCGAAGTCCACTTTGAATCAACCGAACAAATTTCTAGTTCTATTTGTTTTACTTGTATAATAAACAAAACCAGTTGTTCACTAAATTGATCGTTCTATCTAATAATCTCTTTCGTACAAACAGACTTATTTTTCTTCTTAGCGTCAATGACTTTCTTCTCTGGGCCTTGGTAAATTTCTTTGAATCTGCTAAACTCTGGATGGATGATTGGTCCAGTAGACTACCCCTATCCTCGGGAAAATTGGTTGTTAGGCTATATTGGGGTATGTATGTATTGGGTCTTCCTAGGGTAGGCAATTCCGAGGTGAGAACTGTATATGTCCTTTTGTATGAATAAAGATTAAAGTTAATTGTTCTGTCCTCTGCGGTAGTACCTTAAAATGAACTCAGGAATCCGGGTGATCGTTATCCTCCACTAGTCTTGCACTAGTTTCTGCGGGAAATTAAAGCAACCGAAAAACACCCCTGCATTAGTAATGGTTTATTTAATATATTAGAGTTTGACGTCCAAAAGAACTCGAAATATGGCTGATAGCACTGTGTACCATGCTGGTTAACAACTAATTGTAACTAGATTTATTCCGTAAAGTAGACCTATAAAATTTTCAAACCGCCCAATCTGAATAATACTAATCTTTGATTCCTGGGGTGATTTGTGAACCTGGAAACTGAAACTAGTCAACCACAACTCTCGTAAATATGTAACCGTAGACGTACGTAACTAATTTGATGAATCGTGTACCATTTATATTTTATATAGACCTCCGAATCATAACTTCTCTTGGTTTTGATGATAGCTCACCTTGCGGTCAATTATGCCAAGGCCCAAAACCACCGTTAGTGGTCTGGGCTTGGCCACTTTTCCCTTCATATTTAATATATTTTTTCTCAATAATATTAAGATTGCGGAACTATCAAAACGATGCATACTATTAGATTTTAATAATTGGAACAATATAATTATAAATATAATAACAAATGATTAGAGGATGATTTTATTCCTACTCTACAAAAATTATTCACAACCATTTTTACTCAATCCGGTCACCGAAATTCATTTCTAATGCACATTCTGAATCTTTTAAGTTCATCAAGTTACAAAAGCTAAATACAATAATAACTTAACTTGCTGTCTCTTGTTAATTTCTGTTAAGTGGGCATTACATTTACATTTTTTTTTTGCCCACCAAAAAAAAATCGAGAAAAGAAAGCTTAAGTAATATAACCATTTCTGCCGAATGGAAGAATAATGAGAACCCAGAAGCTTCTATGATCCCCCACCATATGAAAAGACCTAGACTGTTTTACAAAGACCACATATCCAGACTCGGAAGATCACGAGGGATAAAGATAGGAGAGATGAGAGCATTGCAAGAGATTGGTATGGATACTCTATGGTATGGCTCCATTTGCAATGGCTGGACGAATCTCTACGATGAGAGGCATAGGGAGAAAGAAAAAACATTATTTTTTTAGACAGCTCAATCTGCCTACGAACCTTGGACCCCGAAAACTGCATTCATCAATTAAACACAACAATGAATGGAAGTTGTGCCAATTTAGAACTATTAAAATGGCCGTCGAGATTTCGGACGTTAAAAAAACCATTAGGGTGAATTAAAAATCCAAAATATTATTCTAATTCTTAAATATTTGTAGATGTTTTCTTTACTTTTATGAGAACCTATACTCTGCTATAACCAACGAAAGGTTTTTGGTTCAATGGGTAGATGGTTTTAGGACCTGTAAGGTAGAAATTGTGGTAGCGCACCATGGCAATAAACCACCAGATTTTACCCCAATTAAGAATAACCGATTTATAAAGGCCGGGAGAGCCCTGAAAGAGCCTGTAGAAACCGCAAGGATGAAGCACAGCTATTAACAGAATGAATAATTTATCTGCTACAGCCAATTTCCAACCCATAACTTACAGCTCATTTACTTTTATTCAAGCAATTATTTTTTAAAATATATTTTACCTTTGTGATTTTTTTTTGGTATAATATTAATAACCATTACACAGCCAGTGTTTTATTTATTCCTTAATTTTACCTTTCAGTTTTTAACCCCGTCATAATTTAAATACATATGACATAATTTCAAATGATTTTTGCTAAATCTATCAAACACATAGTAAACAATTACTTGTTTTCCCTCTTCCAATAAGTTAATTCTTCAGCTGTTTCGTAACTTACCAGTTTTAATAACTGACTATCCTATCTTCTATAGTAACTAACACATCACTTCATATTTCATGTACCGCTTTGCGTGTCCGATTGTGTTGGTGGTCGTCCGGTCAAGAGACTAACAGGAAGGTCATCAATAGCTAAGAGCGCTAAAGACACGTTTCATAAGCTAACTCTTCAATATTGCAACGGGCCAAAACGTCACCGTCAAAAAAACCAGCAGGTGTAGCCAGGTGTTCTGTGCATTCCAGATTTGTTGTGTGAGAATCTCGACAGATGTCCCAGCTCGTCATCATTAAAGTCACCATCTATTATATAGTTAACCACTACACTGTTCCTCGTGTGGATATACAACTGTTAGCAAGTTGAAGATTACGGCCATTGTGGAATAACAACTTTTGTACTGATAATACTTTATTCCTATAGTTTTTAGGGTGCTGAATCCAAACATGATATTAAAAAAGCTATATCACCCACAATTTCTTCACATTTTATAGTTAAATTTATTAAAATTTAGAGTGCTGCCAGTGGGTAGTATCTCTACATGTCCTATCATGTATTATTTACTCTTATAGCAATTGTACTAGATGTATGTATTACAGTTGTACAACTCAATAAAATAATCAAATAAAAAATTTATTAAATTAAGCGATTTTCAAAGAATTGAACAGCTTTAATATTAAAATAAAATAACTGAAAAAATAGGTCTATTGGTGTGGAGCTATAGCACTGCTGATATACATTTGCTGGCCAAAAAAGGTTGATTATTTTTTCTGTTACCAGCTGATGTTTCGTTTACTGTCAACCAAACCTCACTTTCACGTTTCCTGTACATGTGCTCAGTACAATGTCTAATTACGGTTGTAAAAACTCTGCTGACAGTTTTTGTTATGTTTGTGACTAAAAAACACCAAAGAAACATTACAGACTTTGTCAAAAAATCATACCTTCTATTCGGTTTATCTATCATACCTTGGAGCTAAACTTGGTGATTAGGATAAATCTTGGGCCCGCACAATGTATGTTATTTATGTGTCGAAGATCTAAGAAAATGGTCGAAAAACTTTAAATTTGCTATTCCTATGATATGGAGGGAGCCAAGAAATCATTCCGATAATCGCTACTTTGGTAGTGTTGATATTACTGGTCATAACTCAAAAAACAAGAAGGTAATAAGCTACACTAACCTTCCGTCCGCACGGTGTAGATTTACCGATCCCTGAACCACCGGATGTTTGAAATTCTATTCCAACGGTAGTATTTTCTGATGTACAATCGGAGTTAGATGAACAAGATTATGAAGAATTCCAATGTATTACAGAAAATGTAGAGCCTTAAACTGTTTACACAAATCGAGCTTAAAGAATTACTTGGCTCTAGACTAAAAGAAAAGAACTTGATGGCGGTAGGAACCAGCATTTATTTGTACAGGAAGAGAGAGCAACAATTTTCCAAGTTTTTTTAACAAAAGTGGTGGTGGAAAACTATGGGTGATACTAAAAAACTGAGGCCAGATTTAGATTCAACACATAAAAATCTATAAAGATCAACTATTAAAGTTAAATAGTTTTAAAAAAAAAATTTTTGTTGGCCTGTGCAATTGTTATTCAATAGAGGTGTAGACAGATCTACAAATGATCGGTGTGAGGAAAATTTGTTTCTAGAATAAAATGCATTAAATAAATTATGATAAAAAATAAAATATTCATATATTTGTCCAATTAAACAGTGCATTAAATTTCAATTTTTGTTTCGAATGAGCAATACCTTTAATCCTGAGAGCTTGCTTTTTTAATAAAATTTTGGTTCTATTAAAATAAAAATTATTAAAGTTTTAATAAAATAAAATAATTAATGATATTAACATCCAATAAGCCTTCAGAAATACTGCAATTGTGTCACTCATATTTAACAATGTATTTATGATTCTCGCATACTTTTTTTATTTTCAATTGGCCCATGTTTATTCTTAGGATTAATTTAGTAAGTATTTAAAAGCGATAATAAAAATACTAAATTTAATACCGCAAAGCCAAAAAACTCATTCAACTAAATAATTTCTAATATTGGTATATAAAAAAAAAGGAAAAAAAAATTTTAAGTTTTCAGTTGTATCTTACATGACTTAACTTTTCACAAAATCTATTACAGATTGAATGATTCTGCAAGAGTAATCTTTTCAGTTTTTAAATAATTCACTCTTACACACACACACACACACACACACACACACACACACACGGAGGCAAATTTTGATTAACCTTTTGAGGTATACTTTCTTCATTCTGCAATATCCTGGTTAATATCTAATAACATATGCGTTTTATTTCAGTTCTATTTTCTTATAATATTTTATATTTACTATAGCTTCTATTATTACTTTATAATTTCACAAGTAGACATTTCAAAACAACATGTTCATAACAGTAAACACTACTCATTTATAGCTGCAGCTATAAATAGTATTCATTAAGAAGCATTATTTCAGGGAAAATAACACCATTCTATCTCAAGTTACCCAGTGGACTTGCATAGTAAACTCCTTTCGTATCTCTTCGAATAGTTTAATAATTTTACATTTATATTTGTAAGACCCTGACTACAAAGGCTCCTTTATCTATTCATTGTATGACCTCCATCCTGCTGTTGGGTGTGTAACCTTTATTAGATAGATTGTTATAGATTGTTATAACCTTGATTGTCAATACATTAGGCTGGGTATGTATCTTGAAATTTAATTATTCTTTTCAGGTATATACTTGATATTTGTTTGGTATATCTTTTTGAGTAGTATTGTTAATAACCATTTTCGGTTATTTATTATCGTAATTATTCTTTTCAGACTAATAAAATCTGATATTATTCCAGCCTACTTTCATTAACCTTTACACATTTTTTAACAGATAAAATTCATGAAAATAGCATTCTGTATGAAGGTTGACAAGTACTAGGTTGATGATACTCTGTTCCACAGCATATTCGTACACATAAGTTTCTAAAAGAATTTCTCATTTTATATCCAAATATCTGAAATTACTTATTACTTAATCAGTAAGATCGTAACACTTGTAAATATATTTTTATTGAAAAATAAAATATAATAATAAAATTGTGGTTGCATATTTAAAAATGTTGAAATCGAACAATTCAGGTCTAATAAAAATATAACCAATATCATTCTGCTTAAGATTGTTATTTTGTTCGTATTGCTCAAAGAAATGTATAAAAATAAGATAAACGTATTTGTATACGAATGGCTTAAATGGCTTATAATAAACACGTTTGGTATATTCATTGAACACACCCCATATTATTATCTACTTCCCTGATTTATTTTGTAGTTCGATGCAGTTAACGAACTAAATACTTTGTCACTATAGAGACCGACCATCACACCAATAACCCTTCCAGTTGCAAGGATCGGACTCCAGGCTGCTGGAAAACCGCACGGCTGTGTCTATTGAGAGTGACATCGAAATTAAACGTCGCTAACTGGCCACCGCCGGTATTTTAATCAGGCAGATCAAACAGCCCGCATGTTCTCACGGTGACCGATGGTCAGCTGCCGGGACAAAGGATTGATATTGGCAGCCAGCGACTGCCGCAGCGAATGAGAGTTCAATCACTTGTGCGGAGGTGGCAGCTGGGGCGGCGACCCTCCGGTGCTACGAGGTGTCAGTTCCTTGTCAGGAGGTAACTGCTACTACCTTCGGTTATCTCTGAATGACAAGCCAACAAGTCTATACCGGAATCAGTTATAATAGTTATAACGATATGGAAATGGTTGGTAATCGATGTAGGTAGAGGATGGAGACATCAGTAAAACTATATACTGACAAAAAAATAAATGAAAACGTTAGTGAACCCGAAGGCTCGATGCCGATACCACCAACCTCTGCTTACAAACCACGGACCACTTCCTAAACACCAATCCGCTTGTTCACTCATAACGCAATCTTCCCACCTATGCCTCTGTCTACCCCTCAAACGCTCACCATATTAACTTTTTAGTAATTCGTTCGTTACTCAGCCCAACAACTTTACAAGTCCATTTTAATCTTCCGTAGAGAAGTAAGTAATCCGTAAAGAAGAGTTGGAGGAATGATGGCTTTATAAATTCTGATTTTTAGATTTCGGGACAAAATATGCGAGCTTAGTAATGTTGAGAACGAATAATAAGCATTTCCTACCTTTTTATAGTCCTTTATTTCCTCTTGAATTTCGATTTTTCTTAAACTTCTTGCATGTTCAAACTTATTCCCTCCTAACACAATATCCCTAAGATCTACCCTGTTTCTATTACTCACTATGTAGTTAGTCTTATCCGAATTTATTTCCAGTATACACTAATAAGTAAAATTTATTATTTATTTTGTGTTGACGTATACCTTACAGTTTATTGTAAGGTCTTGTTATTTCTTCTCCTGCAACATTCCTTCTTCTTTCTGGGTCATAAAATACTAGACGAGGTAAACCTCTCTATGTTTTGATTCCTAGACTACGTTTCTTAAAACCACAGCAGACAGCTAGCAGAGTAAGGAGCAACCCGAGAGCCAAGCAATTCCAACATTTAACTGTTTATTTATTTTTTGTTTTGTTTTTTTGCATTAAGTGGTTCATTGGCTCAAACAATTAAAAACAACAGCCAAATAGATCATTATCGCTTTTTTAAAATAAACTTTTCACTTTGATAATAAATCAGTTATAAAAATATGCCTACGGCAATGAATTTATTTTTGAACTGCACAAGTAGAAGTTGTACATGGAATTAAGACCAACGTTTGTTCTTTGATTTTGTAACATATTGTCGGGTAGAAAATCTCGAATATGAAGATAATTGTTTTCATCAACTAATTATCAAATTATGTTTAGAAGAATTGATTTCCCTATATATTATTCTCTTTTCACATGTCTATGGGCCTGCAGATCCCCGGTGTTTGGGTGGTTGGGTCGAATTTTGTTCTGAGTGAGTTAATAGTATTGAGTGAAGCGGAGTCACAGAATTCTCGGAGTTTTAGCCTTGAAATACAATTATAATGCATTAACTCTTTTTCAAGCCAATTCCTGACTTCGGCCCTAATTCACTACGAAAATAACACGATTCCGCTAGCTTAAGAACAACATAATCATTTTGTGGAAAATTCGATTTAACCACTTGTTCACAGGGGCTGTAGATATTTTTAATGAAATGTATTCCAAAAACAGATGTATTGCTGTAATAATGAAGACATTATAATTTTCCAAACTAGAGATTTAAAAAAAAGTATCACTATGTTTATTTTTTCTTTAACTCTAGAACCCGATGGATGAAATATGTCGAATTTATATCGACACAGAACCGCTCAATTAAGTTTGAATAAAACTGGGCCTCCTCTTGTGAGACCAATAAAAATACATTTGATTAAATGGTAAATATCTTTTTATTGTCCCTTTTTCTTAAATCGGCATTTCATATATTTTGAATTACTTTAAACATGAGTAATTTGTTAATTTGTGAAAGTAAAGCTAAACCGAAAATAAGGTATGGAGCACCGTCCTATATAAACTTTCCATCAAATCAGATTATTACTTATTACCGATCAGCATTCTATGTATTATGCTCGACTAAAACGATTCAATTTTAAGTGATGAATAATCCTCATTATTCATTATGGGGATTATGAAGATTTATTACTGTTCTCCGATTTCACACCATATTAATAACTCAGATAAATAAATGGTTTTAATTTCCTGTTTTTTTTTCTTCCTCCAACTTCCCATTATTTCGCCATAAGTCAACACTAGGCGATTGAATATGCAGAGCAAATATTGTCTTGACGAAGGGTGATTATTTAAAAATTAAAAAAGTTGCCGTTACTTTTAATCCCGCGATTATTAAAGGGTCAGTTGATGGAGATACCACACGGGACGGACATGTGTACTTAACTCTGTTTGCCTTCCATATTGCCCCGGGCCTGTGTGCTCTCGCTGGATCCGTTCCCATCCTCGTCCGCAATAATTGGGAGCTGGGTATTGTCCTGGAGTTTTGTGGTCCGGGAGAGAAAAAATGTCCACTTGTGGTTCATTAAAACAGAATTAGCAGCTAATCCTCCGCTGCGAAAGAAAAGCTCCACCACATGGGAAAGAAAAACAGAATAAAATTCAGTTCTCATATAAGTAAAAAAAAAATATGAAAAGAGATAATGGAAAACTTTAAAGGTTAATAGAAATATAAAACACTAGCAGACTCGACAGACATTGCTCTGTTCAAAATATTAAATCTGAAAAAAAAAATTGAATAAATTGTTATTATTTGGACTGTTGTGATCAAAATATCTGTAAAAAAATAAATAAAATACCTGACTCCTCCACACGTACTGTTATCACAACTGGGCCTATTAATTACGGGTAAGTATATCTGTATAATGCAAGCTTAAATATGCTAAAGAAAAGTACATTTTTTAAATAAATATTTTAACTAAAATAACATTACCTTTGAACTCGTACAAAAAAATTCATCAAAATCGGTCCAAACGTTTAATAGGAGTTCAGTGGCATATTCACAAACTATAATTAGCAATACTATAGGGTCTAGTGTTTAGCATAAACTAATAAACCCAAGATTGAGGGTTCGTAAACCGGCAGGTGGCTCTAGGATTTTTTAAAGGGAGTAAAAAATCCTTTGTTATCCCGTCCTTCGGAAGGGACTTTAAGGGGGGGTCCCGAGCATGTACGATATCAGGTACTCGTTAAAAATGCTTACCCTAATTAATCCTAGATAGGCAAAATTTAGAGCTTGATAGAGCAAAATCGTCCAATTAGCCAGCATAAATGAATTAAATTAAATGAAAACATAACAACAAGCTATACAGTATTTCGTTTTAAGCATAATTGTGTGTTAGGCATAAAATTATTTTAAAATGGAATAACAAATTTTCATAATTATTTGTTTGAGGTAGAATTCATCACTGAGCAGTCCTAGATCATCGTGGTATTGGTAGAGCTGCCAATGAATTGTTGAGTTGCTTTGCCGAAGGTTTCGGTTTCAAATCTGGCTGGGGTAGATAATTTATTTTATAAGTCAACGACCAGGGTTCATTCAGCCTCTACAAAATGTGTACCCTTAATAGGGAGAAAACCCTAGGGGGTGAGCGGGATCACGAACAACACTTTTCCAAAACAACCGCACAGTCTCTACCACGTTCGGAACCCAAGATTCACAACATTCGGAACCCAAGACGGTGGTGCAGGTTATTATATAATTAAATTATAATTTTAAGTTCCATCATACTAATGATGCTGCTAAATACAGCTAATTGATCTATTAGAAGTAATTCCGTGATCATTATATATAATTTTTTTTTCTTCAAAGCCCTTTTGGAGATTATTTTGAGTTGGATTTATGGCATTGAATAGTAGTTCATTCTATAACTATGTATTTATCTTTGAGAAAAAAAAATCTGCTTCCAGTCAATTATTTTATTGTTTTATAAAACAAAACGTTTCGACACTATGGTGTCATTTTCAATTATTTCTTTTTCTGCATTCCTTAACTGGAAAGTCAATACTTTTAAAAATAATTTTTAAGGAGATCTCTAGTCCTCCATAGTCAAAAATTATATAATGCACTATAATAATTACTAATGCAATATAATTTTTGACTACGGAGGACTAGAGATCTCCTTAAAAATTATTTTTAAAAGTATTGACTTTCCAGTTAAGGAATGCAGAAAAAGAAATAATTGAAAATGACACCATAGTGTCGAAACGTTTTGTTTTATAAAACAATAAAATAATTGACTGGAAGCAGATTTTTTTTTCTCGAAGATGAAATTTACAATAAATCTAGTTTAAAAAAAGGAAAAAAATTATAACTATGTATTTATTTAAAAGGTTGTCTGTGGTGATGAGAATTTAAGAATCATGTTTTTTTATGCTAGTGATGAGGTTCTCTATACATTTAGTTGTGGATAGCAAATGCATTAGAGTAGCGTCGTACGGTAGTACAGTAGTTGTAATACAGTGACAGTTAGTATTGACAGGAGCAGTTACTATTGACAGGAGTAGTTACTATTGACAGGAGCAGTTACTATTGGCAGTGGCTCTGATCCCGGTCGACTAGACTCGCCGTTATAGGGCCACTAAATCCTCGCTTTACTACGGCCGAATTACTGGACGACGCCTACTGTAAATTTCGCCTAATCTCTACCCCTCTGCTTTACGCTTATCGCCTGACTATTAACTTTAATTGAACTTTTTCGTTAACTGCACTCCACTTTAACGATGTCCATATACGTACCGCAGGCTACGCTCCACTCCAATTCGGAGTGCCAATCGACTCTCAGTTCTGATTGTTCCACATAAACATCAACCCCGCTAATGTTTATCAATTCTGTTGTCCATTCGTCCGAAACGGGGGAGGGATATCGTTATGTCTCGTCTCTCCTATGGAGGGATGTTTATCCAACAGGAGATCAGTTTTCAACTAAATGCACGTTATCTTTATTTCGAAATACGTCCTTTGCAGAATTAAAAAATAAATCTTACTTTTAAAACAAAATTATAAAAATTTAGAGCTCCCACTGTAGCATCGTCCGATTAGCCACAGCAGCATAAAGTGGCGTTAAATGAAAAAACAAATAAACATTTCATATGAAATGCTCATTAATGTATTAAAAAATGAGATAACAATCAGCCATATGACCCCTAAATATAAGAAATAGGGTAACAAAAAAAATTATAACTCAAATCATTCAATCAAAGGGTCCTAAAATGAGAAACGCCCGTTTTTATTATTTCTAAAATTCAAAGTGGATTTCTTTTATTTTTACAATATTTATGTATATAGACTATGAAGACCTGTTAATAATGCTCTCTTTATGGATAATATTTATTATCATTACAATTGAAGGAGCATTGTTTAGTATATTATTTATCTTGTATAGTATGACTATGTAAATACGCGATAAATGAGTTGAAACTTGGATACTAAGGAGCCCATGCTGCAAGAATCATTACAACTGTGTTCAAATCGCCATTGGCAAAACTAAATTCGCACCCAAAAAAATATTGGTTTTAGTGTGGTTGTCAATGGCAGAAGTAATACAATTCTACTTTCTATCCAGAGGTGAGACCATCACAGCCACATCGTACTGCAGTGATATTTACATAATGAAACAAAAACTTATCAAAAAACACCCTGCATTTACTTTTACAGGGCAACTTCAGACCTCGTGTTTCAAGACCTACAGTGAAGAAACTAAACGAGCTTGTTTACAATGTCTTTCCAAACCCACTTCATTCGCCAGACTTTATCTACAACACATATTCATTTGATGGGAAAGTTCAACAACTTCCTTTAGAGTAAAATGTTTGAAAATGATTCTTAAGCAAAAAATGTATTTTCAGACAATATTACGCCACAAACCCCTATTTTTTTTTCAGTTTAATAAAAATTTTACAACACTTAGGAAAAATGTATAAAAACTAGGGTAATTATTTTGAAAAAAAGTTATTTTATTTCATAAAGTTCATTTATTCAATAATCTTACCTTTGAATAAGGAAATTTCATTTGAATAGTCTCTTAATATTGAAGAATTTATTTTGAACCTTGTATGGAACAGTTCCTCCTACATACATACGATCTCGTATGCATCGTATGTTTAGGAAAACCCACGCAGTTCTAATAAAGTGCCTAACTTAAATGACAAGGAAAAATCTGGCGGTTGAGTTAGATCTCGGCCAACACACTTCCTTTTACAAACAGTTTTAGCTAAAAAATAGTACTACTTTGTACAGAACCCAGTGCTCAGATGGAATGTAGTGGTACATGTTTTATACATATACACATTTCTATAAAGGTTATGTAATAGTTTAAGAAACATAATAAGTTAAACAATAGTTATTACAAATTAATTGTCTTTCGTTCTCCTCCCTTTTACCAGAAACATAAAATGAGTATAATTTCTGAATAGAAGAAGTTCAGAATAAAAAAATTATAAAGCACACACATAAGACTCAAAAAAGTATATCGTTAGTAACTATATATATTTTAAACTAAAATAAAATAGTGTTGAAGCATGTTATTTTGCAGGGTGAGCGCCAATTCTCGTGACTCTTATAAGTTCCTACAGCCTCATTTGTTTTAGAATATTTTTGTTAATTTAGATTTCTACTTTATTACTCGTAACTTTTTTTGAAAAAATATTTTAATATTTGTAAAGTATGTATGTCATTTTAGTAATTGGTTGGGGAATTGATTTAGTTTGCTCCATGCTTTATTTTTGGAGTAGTTGTTATTAGAAAATAATAAAATGATTTTTTTTTCTATTATGGTATGGAATAACTGGGTAGTTTTCGTTAAACGGTGCATTTTTACTTATTTTAAGGAAAAGCACTTGTAAAAAATAATTTTATTTTCTTAATTGATTTTTCAAAGGTTGGATTGTTAGTTCATTATCCTGATGCATTTCTTAGTGAGACTTCAATGAAGTTTATAACAGTTTAAATTTATAAAACTAAAATTTATTATGAATTATTATGAAGTCAGCCCCATAAAATCTAAGCTCAATAAAAATAAATGAGCTTATTATATTTTTTTATTAATTTCCCCTTTCCGACCTTGTATGAAAAACGATGGTTTAAATTATTAAAACAGTAGGTTTCCACGGCCACTAATATTACAAAAGACTTGTTTGATTTCTTCTGGTTTAGATAGTGTTGATAAATTTTTCGCCAACGTTTCGCCAGCCATGCTGCTGACTTCTTCAGGGCTGAAAGCTTTAGTCATTCTCATTTTAGCCCTGAAGAAGTCTTTTGAAATAGTATTTCATTGTGAACAGTGTTGAGATGGTATTGGAAACCCATAGGTAGCACGGTTCTTACATTTATTACCAATTATGTTAGCAAACGCTGGTCTTAATCGGACTTGGTTGGGCTTATCAAGATCTGATATTCGCTTTGTTACGCGCATAATGACAAAACAACACAATAACATTTCCTTCGTGTTAATAACGCCACAATTTGATCGTAGGCGAGGTTACATAAGTGTTTCCATTATCTTCAAAGTGGAGCCTTCACACGCAACCTCACGTTCGCGAACTTCGATCATCACGACACCATCTGTATAAGTCGTTTCCGTTTCCTCTAGTAGGAAACATCGAGCCAATAAGAAAGTTGTTCATAATTTTAATTTTTATCTCAAACAATAGTCACACTTCTTATGCCTTTAGGAAAGAGTTCTTGAGTAAAGTGTAACATGGGCACCTTTTTTTTTCCTTTTTTAATGTTATATTCATGATTGATTTCTTCACTGCCATTTATCCTATCCTCCAATATAAGAATTATCGGTTATATTGGTCAATTACTAGCTATTATTAATAAATAAAAAACGTAAAATATTACTGCACTTAAGATATACTGATAAATTTTATTGTGACAAAATAAGTTATTCTAATAACTACATAACTTAATAAAGTTTAAAAATTCTAATTAAACATAATCAACAAAACTAATGTAGTTTTAGAAAAATTATTAAGTTCATCTCTTTTAATTTTAGATTATTAAATAAATTAAATTCTCTTCTTCTTCTTTATCTTCCCCCTTAGTGCCCCTCAGCGTGGAGGTGCCCAATCCACGACTGCCAATCTCCTCCATCTCCAGCTAGCGTTTTCATGACATTCATAGACCTACGCTTCCTTTCACCAATCCTTGAGATGTGGTCCATCCATTGCAGGTCTTCCTTGAGGACGGCGTCCGATAGGCCTGGCTTCAAAACCTTTTTGGGACCCGGTCCTCATCCATTCTGCTCAGATTAACAAACCATTCCAACTGTCTACTCTCCCCTGTTTCACTCAGTGCAGTTTAAATTAAATTCAAATAAAATAGAATTCACCTATACAACTTCCATTGTATTTTCCGGCTTTTCCTAGTGTAGGGTTACCGTCAAGTCAATTGTTTCCTTAGGTCCCTATATTCTAAATTAAATGTAATTATTAAAGAATAAGGTACTTATATATGAATAGCATATACTTTAACTAGACCTACCTAAATATTAAGATGGAAAAAAATAATGTTTTCTAAAAAATAAAAGTTGAGTGATATTATATCAGTTTTCCTTATGTATATATGGGGAAGAGAATGGTCCAGTGGAGGTCAAAGAGTTCTCTTATATAGGGAGTCTTCCAAAATAAAAAAAAATAAAAAGTTGATGTAGATTCCTTGTCCGACTATAGAACTATGAATCGGCTACTTAAGCAGTGATCCTAAATCAAACAAAATCTGCATATAAGTACACATTAGTTATTAATAAATTAATAAACTTTAATTTTAAAGTTTATACTTTATTACTTTGCGTACATAAAAAATGATAGATAATATCGAAGTTTAGTCAAAAAGGATTCAGGGGTGGTATAAATGAATGTGAAAAAAGAGAACATGGCAAAAAAATGGTGATTACAGCAATCTTTACTGCATTTTAACTAAAGCTTTTACTTAACATTATTTATACTATTTATTTGGAAGTAAAATAGAGTTAATAGTTTTGAATAAACCATCATCTCCGATGTATCTGATACAACTAAAATGTAATGTTTTATTTTCATTCATATAAAATTGTTAAACACTAAATTTGTAAAGAAGTCGTTTTTATTTAAATACATTTTTTGAAAAAATAAATTTTTTGATACGTCAATGAAGTATCAGTTCCCGTTAACTGTTAACATTTAAAACCGTATTCCAATTAATGATATAATCGTAAATGCCAATTTATATATTACAAAAATGCTCTTCCGAAGTTTTGGGCTCAAAAGAGGTCCCACTTCCAGTTCGTTAAATTTGATTAGGAATCATACTAATTTATAATTTTTAGTATTAGGACGACAGTCACATGTGTAGGCAGGGATTCTGTAGTGATGTAAAACATATACGTTATAACTCAAAGCATCATAGTCTCTACTATATTAGGGTAGGGTGAGCCGATTTCATTTTTGCTCTTTTTATCCTGTTGTAGGAATTTGGGCGTTATCCTATCCTGTCTTATAGCGGCAGGCTAATTGTTGAAAAACATTTATTCAGCAGAGTGCATAGCCGAAACAGTTTAGAAAATATCACCGAAACTATCCTAAGTTGCTTTTCTTTAAGTACTTAACTATCCGTACAAGAACCTTATCATCTAAGAAAAGACAGGATTTGGGGAATTTATAAGTTTCTCCCATCACTTGGGAAGAAAACTTTTCCATGCGAATGCATCGCAATCAAAAGTCTTCCTTATTCGTCATTTGAAAGAAGAGACTCAACATTTTTCTTCTTGCTCGAAGGATCCTTTCAGCCCAAAGGCTAATCAGAAGCCGGCGGTATTGTGCTGTTTGGGTGCAGGTAATGAGTGGCTAGATGAAAGGTGCATCGCATCCTCTGATTCTCTAGGGTCTTCTCAGCAGTCCATGCTCTTTTGTTTCATATCTAACAGAAAAGGGCTAATTTACCGGCAGAATAATGCCTTACTTTTCAAACATTGTATGCCAGAAACACATTTTTTTTTTTATTATTATTCAGATGATGGTAAATTTTAATATCTTCTCCATTTATCTTACAAATTAAGAAAATTGTCTACAAATTATTCTGAGTTATAACTGATCGGTTCTCTTGTCCTTTACATTTGTAAATACTCTAGACGAAATTGACGAAAGTCATAATTTTTGTAATTAACATAAATGATATGGCATTCCTCCTATGCCATTCCGAAAATGACTTCCTGAAATCTTAACACCCCATAAGTATCAGAACAAGCCCAGATGGAATCAGATCTGATAACTTTCATATATCGCGAAATTAAATACCGTCAACACTAACTTCGGAATTTAATTTGGCTCTACTTGATGATCCTGGGATCATGTACAATCCGCAGCGTCACCATAAGCGCTAGTGTTGCATTCCCTTATTTTTGTATTACTATCATTTATTTTACATGCTTTATTTTATATTTTTATCACCTTTTTATATAAATATATATAAAAATATAAAAAATCGCCTTATATATAAAAATATATACAACCGACAAAAGTGATTAGCTGATAGATAGGTTAGTTCTTCACTAATCTTCCTAAAAACAACTCAAACTTCAAACTTTGTGCTTTGTGTTTGACTTGCCGAAGCTTTACAAAGCCGTGAGCATACATTAACATATGTCAATCTGCGTTATTGGCATAATACACATTTTTGACCGTAATAATCTCTCAATCATTCTACATATATCAACATAAAAACTATATCACCTGGAGGTTTTCACTCTAATTAATTAAGGACAAGGCAAGTATTGTAACAAATTTTTTAAATAAGAATTACAAAACATAAATCTGATAAAGATAAAACTGATACTCGAGAAATAATAAATATACTATCTCCAGGATAGTCGAGTATAATAGAAAATATACTAACAGAGCCCACAACGATAACCAACTAACATTGTAAAAGGAACAAGAATCAATGATGAACTCATCGCCGGAGGATCAAAGGCGCCTGCCGAACAGATAAGGCGCCCGGTGAAGAGTTAAGGGCTCTAAAAACGTCAACATGGGCTAAGCCAAGTGTTTTTAGGCTCGTTTAGGGCACCTTGCACCAACAATGTTGCTTCCTTAACTGCGGCCAGTGGCCCTTAAACCCTTTCCATAAAACTGGCCCTTTTGGATATTTAATTCCCTTCGAGTATCGTTAGCCCGGCGACATTATTATTTATGACGGTGGCTAGCTGTCATTGGTTTAATTGCTCTGTTTATTGCTCCTCTGTGGCAATAACGACCTCCTCCACGTTAAATCCATGCGTTAACCATTCCCAGTGCTAAGAGGTAACCGTTGATTGTCCTTTTGAGAAAACTGTAAAAATTCTAGATTAAATCTGTTACCATCTGTAATTATATCTGTTACCTACATATGGACTATTCATATATATGCCTTCTACATGTTATTGTCTATTATAAAAATAAAAACCAATAATAATTAATATGCATCGAAGGCCATCCGTCAAGCAGAATCTGAAAGACATCTATCTACTAATTATTGATCAACCTTTCTTTAAGTATCATCCAGAAGCATTGTTAGAATGTTGTAATGTTAACTTATATTGGAACCAGACATATAGCTTATTGACAAGGCAGTAAGTAAATGCTCATATCATGAGATAGAAGTCTCTGCCGATGATAATGTGCAGAAAACACTAAGCGAAAAAAATCGGAAATATCAAGAACTTAGAGAGGAAATTAAATATCTATACAGGATGGTAGAAGTTAAAGTACTAAAAATTCTAGTTTCTAACAATGACCTTATTCTAGAGTAAACAATGGAATCATTGAAGATTGTTGAATTTAAATTGTTTATTACGCTTGAATAAGTGCGAAATATTTTGCTAATAGGAATCTGAAATAATGACTATTATCTTTCAGCCTTTCCGACTGGCTATATCACATATTTTGTGTACAACGCAGGATCCACGAGGAGGACCATATACCTCCGAGTACAACCGGTGATTTACAAACCATACTGTCTCTATCATGTTCTGAGCTCAAAACACTTGCGTTGTAGTGGTACAGGTTTCTTTCTTTTTTTTTTTTAAACAATAATTTTTTAGATAAACCAACGGACCGTACAGGATTTAGACTCCACTTGTTCTCAAACAGGATGAGGTTATCTTTTTTTTCTTGAACCCAACAAAGGGTACAGGCGACCCAGTTCGGACCACCCTTACAAAACCCCTAAAACCTAGCGGTACTTAGACATAATACAATTCCTCTAGTTTCCATGCAGAGATCGCAGGTGCAGCGGCAACTACACGCGTAGCTACATCGAGTCAACGACCCTCTAGGACTCTTTTCGAATGCTAATCCTTGGGCTTCCTGCTGAGGAGCATCCTCGGCGGTGGAAGTGGGTCATCGCAGGAGCGATCGGCGGTCGGTGGGTGGCGTCTATTCAAAGCGCTGTGGGAACTGGCGGCGTCTAAGCGACTGCCTGGTTGAGCAATGCCCCACAGGTGGCTATGCTCTTAGCTCAGGGTGTCCCATTCCTTTGCTCTGATCTCATAGCCATGTTCTCTTATGTAACTGCAGATTTCTCAGATAGATGTAATCGTTTTTTTGTTGATAGCTAGTATTTAAAACCGTTGTAAAACAAATTCTTGTGTGCATATACATATACTTCTGGAAAAATAAAAGCGTACAGTTGATTTTTTTATTTTTCCAATTGATTTTAAACATTTTATTTTTTTTGTTTGTCCATTTAACATCATTTAATTAGGATAGGGATATTTACCGAGTACCTGGCTCGTACATGCTCGGGATCCCTGTTTAATGTCGCTTCCGAAGGACGGCATTACCAAGGATTTTTTATTCCCTTTAAAAAATCCTAGGGCCACTTGCCGGGCTTCGAACCAGCGATGGAAATAGTTGGGCATAATAGTTGGTTTTATGCTAACCATAGACCACAGGTCGACCTTGTATTTTATTTTTTTTAATAATTTTTAACAATTTTTTGTAAAATAATATATAAACGTGCTTTATTTGATTATTGATTATTGTACCTTAATACAAACTGAGGTAAATTAAATAAAAAGCGTACACCCATTTAATCCTCACAGGGTTTAATTTTTTTTTTGGTCATTCTTAGTTATCGTGATGTTCACGTCATAAATCTGCATCCAATGGATACAATTACTCGCGATAAAAAAAACATGTCGAGCGTAGCCTCAGATACAAAATGGTTAAGTGAAAATATTCTCTTGCTAATACAACTATTCCAGAAGTGTTCAAAACCGATTACAATCGGATCTAGCAAACGAAGGGGCCAAAGAAAAATTTGGATCGTCCAGCAGCAACAATAATTAAGAAGGAAATTCGTCGTATGTCGAGAGATAGCAACTTCATGTATAATTACAAACAATTTAAATTTAAATGTCATTATTAAAACTGTAAAATAAAAACTTTCTGATATGAATGCAAGTTAAAAAAAAAACTATTGTCCTAGCAGATGGTCGGCTAGCAAAAGCTCCGGAATGGCTTCCCATGGGCACATTGGTTTCTACAGACGAAAATTTTTTTTCAAAAACGGTCCCGATAACGAAATACAGAAGAAACCAAAAATAAACAAAATTTTGCAACTAAATTAAACGTCAAAGGCAAAGAGGAGACATCATGGTTTGGGGAGCAATTGCAGCTTCCGGAGGTTTTTTATTGAAAGGCTTGTTGGAGGGGTAACAGCCGAAATTGTTTATCGTTAATTAATGAAATGTGCAAACATTCGCATTTTATCATTGCAAATAATGGTTCAATTCGTATTTTTTTATTATTACTTTAAACTAGATTTTAGAAGATGTACTTTTGTTGAAAACAGTTGTAGTACATAGTGTCACGGGACTCTTTTTTTCGAAGGGGGTTTGTCGAAAACGGAATAAATGCAATTTCCCCATTTATATTAAAAACTAAATTTATTGTGGTCACTTTACAACAATATCAAAGAGTTAGTCAATAGCACTTTTGGTTTTTAATATACCCTAGTTTTCCCATAACACTCATTTGTTAGTGCTACAAAATCACTCATTAGCTAGTTATATATCTCAATTGAATACAATTAGTTATTGGTATTTTATGATTTACTACTATTATAACTGACAGTTTGGAAAATTGGCCGAAAACGCTGGAAATCTGTATTGTAACTTGAAGTATTTGTTCACTTAATAAATATTATTTATTTTCTTGTTTCCGAGTTCGAGCCAATTTTATTCTCTTTTTTTCCCGATATTTGCTCAACATTGTTATTTCATATCAATGCATGTATTATATTTACACCTAGAGGATTTCTATATCATTGGGTGAATCATTCCAAAAGTAGTTATATAGCCTAAATAATATTAAAAAAATAACTGTACCACTAAGACCAAGGGAAGGTCTTGGGTTGTGCAGTACCCACTTTATAGAGGCTGGGCGAGCCCCAGGAGGGTCCTAGATCCAATATCCGACAGCTAACTAATATAAATAAAAGTTTGCCAGCGAGCGGGAGTTGAACCCAGGACCTACAGCACGGCAACTCAGCGCTCTACCACTAAGCTACTCCGCTCTTAATTAACAGAGGACCTAGTGATTATTTAGGATTTAGTTTTAATGAATTTGAGAGCTTATAGAACTACCTCATAGTAATTGGAGTTCATTGGCTCATATTTAATTTAATTTAAAAAACTTTGAAAGGATTCCCAAGAAATCGTGAATGAAGTACTGTTGCGAAATCATATTAATCTTATCACTCCATTATTTCCTGAGATTTGACAAATCAAGTAATAATAATCTTCTGTGAACAGCAGGAAAATTCCCAAGAGGCTCAGAACCGCATTGAACAATCTCGGTATTTGTTAAATCTATAATGCATCGGGTTGTATAAAACCACATATCATCCTGTCATCTCCCCGTTATCAAAAATATGGAGAATGAATTAATATAAAGGAAGAGCAGGTGAGCAAGTTGCAGGTCACCACTATTCCTGGAACATTCATGGTTCGTCTGACCAGGAGGTCCTTGAATAGATCATGAAGGGGTCAGGCTAAAAGGATTTGGAGTTGGTACAAGTAACTGCCTATACAAAATATGTATATGTTGAATTATAACCTATATCAGATAGGATATCTAATGACGTCAACAGGTAACAGGTATTGAGCATGTATAAAAAAGAATAAAAGTATTACGAATAATAACTAGTTATTATTTCCAAATAGTTAGTATTCTGAATACATATGTTTGAATGAGGATGCAGGAGATAACCAAAGCTGAGCGATGTCAATCGTGGAAACTATTAGGATGGTTGATCGCCTGAATTAGTGGGGAAAATCACGAAGGCCGAGATTCTGCTACGGGTTACCTCCTGTTATCCACAATAGTATGTATAATTGTTAATTCTGCCAGTCTAATGGAAGAAACTCATAAAGAATGAAAACGGGCGTTGGAGTGATGACCATGTCTCTACCATAGTACTTCCGTCAGCATAGCGTTGTGGTTATCCACGGTTGCCACGATTAAGAATAGCGATAATGCATTGATCTAGTCCGATTTGTCACTGTTCTTGAATCCAATTGTTCGTCGGTGGGAGAATACTGTTTAATCTGACCCGAAGAGACTTATGAATCTTGGAAACAATGGCTCACAGCAGATTGAGTTGAATAACCTTCTTCACACTGTCCTGAAGACACAGAAATGCATCGCTCTGCCCAAAATCTTAGATAATAACAATAATTGCTAAACATTTACTAAATATTTGCTGTATTTTCGAGGTGTGCTTCGCGTACATTACAGATAGAATGAATTTGATCAGTTTGAATAAACTAATCAAATTGATTCAGAGATGGTCAAAATGGATATCATATTAACAGAAACTGAAATTAAATACAAAAAATAAGATAAATAGATTATTATGTCCAACAATTGACGGGAGTAAATATTTATCATATAGATTAATTTATAAATATTTATCAATTAGAAATTATTGTATTGAGGGATTTAATGTTTAAAAAGTACTTATTCTTGTTATATATTCAATTTTATTGTTTGAGGGATTTATTTTATATATTTTTTTCTATTACTTATCGAACTTCGGTGATGCTCTGTAATCGTTGATTATCTTTTAAGGCAATTTAGTATTTAACGCCTTGAACTTTGATCCGTAGGCAACACCACTTAGTGATGTCCTGCCGTGCCAAG
Organism: Arma custos; assembly: GCA_037127475.1. Classification (NCBI taxonomy): domain Eukaryota; kingdom Metazoa; phylum Arthropoda; class Insecta; order Hemiptera; family Pentatomidae; genus Arma; species Arma custos. Next base: position 154,249,058 of record CM073759.1, read on the forward strand.
TGACAACACCGTTCCTACAAAGTTATGGATGTCCTAACGGCCTCAAAGCACCTACTGTAACGGAAGTGTTCCACGAGTGAGAGTTCACATGCTATTTAATGTCCATTCACGGCCATTGTGTTTCTCTATTTAATGTTGCTCGTTCCGGTTCCGTTCACAGTCATTGGAGAAATAAAAATGTCTCAGATTTTACGACTGTTAGAGCGACTCCTAGCAAGGAACCCCGCTGAGGCAGTCCGGTCCCCGGACCATTACCTGATAGTTTACTGGTTTTGGACCACCACCAGTGAGCACTTCGCTCAACCCTTCACCCGTTCACCGTTCCAACATCCTAGCCAGGCCTGCATTGTGGTCAACAACTAGTTTCATAACCGAAATTCAGAGGACATCAAGGTCGTAAAAGAGCTTGGTTGTGTTAGGAAGGTTGGTTTTATTGATCTAGGGTTTGAAATAAATTACCTGTGATGACCAAGTTATGTGTGTATGTTCAATGTCCTATTGAAGCCCCACCCTTTCTGAAGTGGTAGTTAAGTGTTAAGAGATTAATTCTTTCGATTTATCCCTTCCATAACTTTTATATTTAACCGCTCCTAGCAAATGATTTTTTTTTTTACTTATTGGTTATTGAACATGGTGGTGAAGAGACAGGAAAGCAGATGGGATAGGAAAAATAATAATAATACACCCAGTTCATCTTTGATAACGAATAGAAAACCTTAAAAAAAGACAAATATGCTGCATATTTCGAGATAAAGCTTAACGAACATTTAATTTTTGGAAGCTATTTCCCAGAAAAACTTCCTGATTCACCTAAAAACCTCTTTATAATCGAGTCTTAATTATCTCCGCCAACTAAGAACAATTTCTGAATGCTTGAGGTACAGAATAGGTTTATGTAAGGGCTGCACTCAGTGTCAAAATGTTAGACATGCCCATTGAAATCAAAAAAATTTTCATGTTTTCTTTATTTTTGATAAAGAAAGAAATTGATATTATTTTTGAAGCACAGTTTAAAGTATAAATTGTGATATTAAAATGGGGATAATCTTCGCAGACCTCGAGGATTTATTAAATCCAATATCGGTAAATATTAACATTTTCTACGCGTCAAAATGATAGGTACACTTGTTGTTATTTACTATTTTCTTTATCCTCTAGACTTGAAATCATTAAAATACCATTTCTACTTCAGTGCAGTGTTTGAAGCAAAAATTATTAAAGACTGGTTTATTCGCAGCAAAATTACAAAACATTGGGGCAATTACCTCAAGAAACAATCAAACAATAGAACGATTCATTGCCAAACAGAATTTTTGAATTAATAAACGGTGGTTGAAAGGCCACGAAGTATTAAAATTAGTTTTATTTATTTTTACCAGGGAGCGTGTCTAACATTTTGACTGGCCTTAACTTTCATTTGAAAAATAAAAAAAATGTATATATTATAATGCAATGGGGAAAAACCACAATGCAAAGCCTTATGTTTCAAATTTCTCCAGTAATACACACGCTTACCGGTCGACGTTTCGCCGATTCAGGCTATCAAGACACAAAAAAAGGTTATGTGAATCACATCTCGAAGAAAAAGGTGCAATATCCCAAACCAATCCTAACGATGCAACAGCCCAAACAGATGTGAGAGTCTGTTAGGAAATATAAAATTAACTTCAACAACCATATATAAATCTGAGTGTTCTTCTTTTCTCTCAACTACTTTCTATGACAGTGTATGTTAGATAATATTGTATTATTTATTTTTAGATCTTTAGCTTTTTGATAGGTTGTAATATAATTCTCTTATTTTTTTTTTAGAAATAATTATCAGAGAAAATGTTTTCCATTTGTTCTCCTTTAATTAACTAACGGAGTTTATATTTACCGATTTTCTGTTAGGAGTAACGGCGAACGAGAGTTAGTTGCTTCAAATAAACAAAGTTAAAGATTTTAAATATTTTTATTTTTTATTTTTTAAAGAGAAAAGATAGGCCCTCGACCGGGATTTGAACCCGGAACCTTCGTCTCACCGTGACATCGCTCTACCAATTGATTATAATACCAATTAAAAATAGTAATATGACGTAAGTTAAAGAATTTAGATTTTTTTTTTTAAACACTTCATTGAAACATTACTATCTGCCACTTGTGGGCAATCAATAATGGTGCTATGTACCTTACAATCATTCCATACCAAACAATAATATAAAAATACTAAAATAACTAAATGTATAAATAAATATACACATGCGGAAAAATATATACATGCGGTAATAAAATAAAGTAAAAAAAAATATAATGTACACCTTCATACCCTATTTACAATTTCCCTGGGGCCCCCAAACTAAGCTTCCTCCCCAAGAATGAGGGCAAAGCAGGAGTCCGGGAGGCTCCAGGCTCCTTTCCCAGCCGCGTCACTGGCATTAAACGACAATGAAAATAAACTCCAGCTTGAATTGGTTAAAGATTGGAGTGTTCGTTACCTCAGCGTACTTGGAAGTAGTGATCAGAGAGTTAGGATCGAAGGACTAGGAATAAGGATTGAGGTAACTGGGTTTTGAGCTTAAACAGCAAACCGGCATGCCATACCCGATCGAAAGCTTGTGCTACAACAATGCGCCTGTGCAGTATTATTTGCTTTCAAGAGCAAAGGATATGTGATCGACAACTCGGAGACCCTATTGGACTGATGAAGGAATATCATAGGATTCGATTATGGGTAGGATTCGTTTCAGGAGGATTTTTTCAAAAATTTTAGAAAGAATAGGAAGGAGGCTGATGCGTCGGTATGATGAAGTGTCATTGGGTGGTTTGCCAGGTTTAGGGAATAGGATGATGGCGGAGTGTTTCCATAACAAAGGGAAGTGAGTTGTACGAAGGATATAGTTGATAGGTAAGAAATATAATTTAGATATTTTACAGACGAAATTTTAAAGATTGATCATTAAAGTGCCTTAGGCCTATTTAAATGAGGACAAAGTCTAGATGATATATAATATAGTTTAATTGGCGCTACTTTTAATATTAACCATCAATATTATCTTAAAGATAACCATCAAAATATGGAGTATACCTGATGTGAGTATATCTCATATTTCATTTACATGTTACTTTCGATCAATATTAACTTAATATATGACCCGAATTTAATAGTGTGTACATAATATATACTTAAACGGAGGACTTAAGGTCACTCTCGCTATTAGTTGATTTTTTTTTTTTAGGATAATTATATTATATGAATGAAATTTAATGCCTTGTGTTTTAGACTTGGCACCTATAATCAATCAACAAACGCATATTAATGATCTCCTCGTCCCTGGTCCTAAGCTAGCATTTTCGTCCATTTCCCTTTCGTTGTTTTCATTTTGTTCTTCCCTTTCTTCGCGATCGTAATGACTACTTTATTAATTTTTTTCGCCGCCTTCCAGTACGGAACCCCCAATTAGGCTGGCTCCAAACGGCCAGTCTTCGGCCATTATCTTAAATATCGGGTTCTTTTTTTTTTCTCCTTCTAAGACGTGAGCTGGGTTGCTTAGCGAGAGGAAGTGCGCCTTAGACTCGAGACCGGTCTGTGATTCAGACTCGTGACTCACTTGAGGAGCCAGCATCTCCGTGAATCATATGCCCGTCTCCCAGGACCAAGAAGTGAATGGTAGCCACTTCATCCAGGCCTGTTATACCATCGGCTGGAGCAAGTTCTCCAGGGAACTTTCGATGATTTGCGGCGATTCAGAGGCTCTCAGTAGATGGTTACTCCTGTGTGAACCTGACTCAAGAATGGAACAGTAGTCACTGAGATTTGTTGATTTCCATTCTCCCTCGGAATTAAATAATCTATTAGAATAAAGAAATACTTTATTTTAAATTATAAAACGATAATTTTTCCTTTATTCTATAAAATGAAAAAAAAATGCAATTTCGTTAATGAATACAGGTCTTGCTCAATTGCATCTTGCTCACGGCTATATGAGAAATATATAGATTAGTCAAAATATGACCAATTTCTAATGGAGCAATGAATGTTTCTCTTATTATAATATCTATTTTAACAAAGTAGACATTGGAGATTACAGCCTAATGTAATTTTCGTATAGAAATCTTTCTTGTACCAATATTGTATCACTTCCTCTACAACCGATTTAAATAGGCATTCTGATTATTGTCTTCTAGGGCACATTATAATAGTAGTAATAAGGCTAAGCGGACCCGAAGACCCGATGCCGTTACTACCAATCTTTGGTTACAAACAACCATCCACGGTCCACGACGCAAACTTAAATCCGCCAGGTGATAATTAACGCAATCCTTCCACCTATGCATCCAGCGCTCAGACGCTTCCCAGTTGGTACAGAAAGCTATTACTGCCATATATGAAATTCGTTACCAAGCAATTTTATAAGCCCATATTAATCTTCATGACACTATAACAGGGTGCATTCTTGCATATGCATTCTTCGCTATACCGCGTTCTGTAATCTGCGATATTCTCCAGTGGTCCATATTTTTTTGGACCTACTATTCTACTCAATACCTTATTTTGAGTACCTTCATACATTATTGATCCTTCTGTGTTAGCTGCTACGTTTCTCATCCGTAAAGAAGAGTTGGAAGAATGATGGTTTTATCATTTTTTTTTTGGATTTCGAGACACAAGAGGACAGCTTAGTAATGTCGACACCGAATAATAATAAGCATTTCCTGCCTTTATTTCATCTTGAATTTCATTTTTCTTTGTTACCATGGACCCTTTACTTAACCTTCTTGACACGTTCAAACTTATTCCTCCTACAACGATATCGCCAACATCTCCTTTTTGTGCTCATTTAAACATCTCATTTTTGACCTCTTATTACCAACAAATATTTAATTCGGATGTTAATATCACCATCTCTTCGTCAATACCCGATAATTAACTACTTCATTAAAAAATATGAAGTGTTAATATGGAAATTTACTCCTGTTTCTTGATAATGATGATAAAAACCTTTCTGGATTCCTAATTATCCAATATAAGAACAAAAGGAAAAAACAGAAGTTGGGGCCTCCTCCCGAGACGGCGAGAAGAGGAGCGGAACGCGACGGCTCCTTGGAAGACACCCTCACCGGAGGACCTGACAGCTAATTTGCCTGTTGGCTAACGAAGTCCTCCCCCGCTTTGACAGCCGCCTCAGGATTAGCCTTAATGATGAGCTGCCTCTGCCTTTCCCATTAGAGTAGCGAGTGTCTTCAAAGTCCTGTGGGAATCGAATCAGTCCCTGGCAGGCTCTTTGCCTCCTCGCCTACCGGATCATTATTCCTGGGCTCTGGTTTATTTGTCTACCTCGCGGCGATGCTGAATTAGGAAACAGGGTAAGGAGGTTTAAATAGGCCCGTCAGTCTTAAGTAGATTTCCATTAGTGAGGGAAAATAATTCTAGGTCATGATATTTTATGTTCTGCCAAGTTGACTTATAAGAATGATTATAACCATCTAACTGTCTATAATTACAAAGGTTACTCGATTGCTAGAAACAAAATATAACTTCATGAGGTATCAATAATGTTCCTGTTATCCGTTATCTGATCGTGTTCTTTCCTTCCTATTAATAGGCAAGACGTGTAGTATTTATTTGAAAACGTTAGTAAAATAATTCCATGTATTCGATTTAGATTGATTTTTATATCATTAAGTGCAGACGCAAACAATAACTACCTAAATTTAAACCTTTTTTATTCACTTTCATAATGTTAAAGGACATAAAAACAGGACATAATATATACCAGACCGAAAGTCCTCAAGTATTTTTAAGTTTTGGCCCGATCGCATATACAACGCTCCTCCAAGAGAATAATGTCATCATTAATATAATTTTTCGATAAAGATATTTTAAATGTTAAGACCGTGGAGAAAAGCCATTTAGTCTCCAAGCTAAAACAGAAATTGAAATTATCTGTCCAATATTTCGCCTATTCAGGCATCCTCAGGGTAGATAGAGAGAAAAAAAAAAAAAGAACAAAACAAAACATGAATAATGCATCCAAGAAGCATCTCACTACCTCCAAGGCTCAAATGCAACTAATGAATCATAAGGAAGGTTACTCGACCCCGGCTGGGTAAGGTTAGATAAAATATTAAGATATTTTAAAGTTCTATATGAGTTTTAAAAAAATAAAAATTTGGGTGTTGGTAAAGCAAAGTATTCCTTTAGTCATGATGGTAATATAATTATTTTATTAAACATTAGAATATTTTAAAAAACTTGAAACATATTTAATTTTAACTTATGGCATTATTTCCATAAACTTCAAGCTCAAACAGGAAAAACTCAAAATAAGAATTTATTAAAAAAATGTTGGAAATGGAATATCAGATATGCCTTTCCTGAATTAAAAACATTCATAATAATGTGATAATATTGCGTTGAACTCCGGTCACATATATAATATATAAAATTCTGAAGATACAAGTCTCATGTTTAAAGATCATATCGTGATCCAAGCAACATGTTCTGCCGCTTGAGGGTTAATCTAGAGAGAAATTCAAGAGTCAGGCTTTTATTACTTGCCAACTCTGAGAGTATTATCAGTTAGCTTACGATCACTACTCTTTAGAGAATATTGGGAGTTTCTAGAGAGCTGTAATCTATAACATAAGATGTAATTTATGTTATGAACTGTCAAGAAACAACAAGGCATACCCACTAATATATCAAAGTTTATTGCAATAAAATAAAAATAATGTTATAATATACTCAGTAGAAATTTCGAATTGTTTTTCTTTTTTTTATTACTTCTTAATAAATATTTTTTAAAACACGAATTTGTAATTTGTAATTTGGCTATCTGTTGCCACAGGACAATGTACGAGCTAAGCTTTCAATATCATTTGGTGTAAAACAACTGAAAAACCTTTCCTTTTGTATTATTAATATTAATCTCTTATTATTTCTGAAAAACTAATAAAATATGCTGAAGTAAAATAACTCATTATCTGGTTGTTGAGCGAAAAATATAAAAAAATAATTAAAAAATTTCTAAACCACATAATTCCTAAATTTTAAAGCACTTTTCTAACATAATATTTTTGTTCTTATTGAAAATTTAGGACAGAAGAAATGCACTTATGTGTGAAGTTAATGAAGGTGAAGTTAATAAAGAGTAGCCGATCGGCTATAAGAGGTGCAGAAACCTTTAGAGATCTCCAGCACTAATTTAACTTCCCGGTCCTCATGGGCTATTCACAAGGATCCTTGGTCGGATGAGCAATACAGATTCTCCCAATACAGACCCCAGGCTCGGACACCTGCACGGTGTAAGTTACGTATTGATAAGATTTCTTATCGAAGGCGGAGTGATGACAAGATCAATGCATCATGATGATGGTAGGTTGTACATCTTCTACTTCATTATCCAAGAACCAGTGATGAGGGTATTCTGAAGGATTGATATCCACCAAGTCTCCATTGAGTGCTTTCTACCACCGTTAGTTATCTTTGGAGAAGACAAATCATCATAATTTAGTTCTCTCGTTGTTAATTATAAATGACGCATAGTTACAATACTAACATTACTTGAGTATCCTTTTAGTGCCTTTTAATAATGTGAAATAATGTTTGTTTTTTTTTAAATTATAATTTTATATTTGAGTACTAGTTAATCTTGTATAGTAGAAACGAAAACAGAATAACTTGACATTATTAATTAACTATTAAGATTTTAAATTATTTAATAAAGTCGTTGTTCATAAAGATTTAAGATCTATCTCTAAATTTTTCAATAACTTATGTATCAAACCCGAAAAATGAAAATATGAATGTACATCGCAAAAATTGCGAGTGCTATGATATGGGATCGGTGAAGAGAATGGATTTGTCTGGCCTGGTGTCGAGTCCTGGTAGCTTAGTTGGTAGAGTACCGCGCTAGAGATGCGGAGGACCCGGGTTCGAATCCAGGCCAGGACAACTCGTTTCTCTTCAAAAATAAAAAATATTTAAATAATTAAAATGAAATAAAAAAATTGAAAATATGAATCGCTAAATGCACAAAGTATACTTTTCTAAATTTTACAAGAGAGACCAAAAAAAGGATCATGTCCTGGACTAGGACCCTGTCGACAGAATACAAAATATTGAAGGCGTTGTCTAGACTGCTATCCTGTGGACTAGTGCCCTTTCTGTCTCTGGTAAAAGTTTAAACTTTTAGAAACAAAAACCTCAAAGGTTGGACTAGTTAGCAGTTCATATGCTGAATGATTTTGTAATAAATCGAAGCACTGATATATATATATATCTTGTAAATTTGATCTAAATACTTATTAATTGTATTACAGTCTGGCCAGAGACGGCACGCAGTCAACACCTCTCTCCTTACTTCATTCATTGCTCTTTCATTTTCTCTCCATCTTTTTTCTTTTCAATTAAGCGGTCAAATTATCATTGTTTAGAAGTGTTAAAGTGTTTAACTATCAGTGGAACTAATTGTTTACAAGTGAGTCGCGAGTGGAGATACAGAGCTAATCTTAGAGCTACAGAGGATTATTGTACGCTAGGACGTAAAAATAATAGAAACATACAAGCGTTAGTCATTATTATATTTTTTCATTTCATCAAGTAAATAAATTTAAATGGCCCAATGTTCAATCTGCAAATCAAATGTGACTAGAGATGACAAAAATAATTTATCATGTATTAAATGTCGCATGATTTTTCACGGTCGATGCGTCAATATCGACGATAAGGAATTAGAGGCCGCGAAAAATAAAAAAAATAACGGGTCTGCAATAATTGTGACCAATTGAAAAAATCTGGCCTGCAGGAAAAAAGAACCAGTCCCACCAGAAGTCCTATGAAGGAAGTACCGGAGCCTTCCGTGAGTGATATTCTAGCGGCGGTAAACAAAATGAATACAGAGATCACATCACTAAAAGCATCTATAGACAAATATGGTGAGCTCAGTTTCGAGCTCAATGACCGGCTTTCTAAAATTGAGAACCACCTCGAAGGGCAGGCCAAATTCATCGAGGACCTGATATCAGAAAACAAGGCCCTCAAAACTAAGGTGGGTGACTTGGAGGTCCGCCTTAATAAGGCGGAACAAGGCCTTTTATGCAAGTCCGTAGAGATCCGTGGCATTCCAGTCCGATCAGGCGAAACCCCAGCAGTACTGGTGGTTAGTGTCGGAGCGAGTCTCGGGCTGAAGATGGCGATTGATAACCTTGACTTCTTTGAGCGTCGCGGGCCGCGGGAAGAGGACCCACGACCACCGCCAGTTATCGGCAGGTTTGTTCGGCAGTCTTTGCGTGACGACCTAGTTCAGCGCCGGAAGGTAAAAAGAGACTTGTCAACCCGGGACATTGGCTGGGAGGAGAACGATTTCCACCGGATTTACCTGAGGGAAGAAATGTCTCCTGCCAACAGACGTCTGTACTGGTTGGCCCGACAGAAGAGAGCGGCTGGGAAGCTGAAGTACGTCTGGTTCGCCGGTGGTAGAGTGCGGTGCGGGAAAGATGATGGCCATCCAGTGATCTGCGTTGACCAATCTGCGGACCTAGATGTGTTCGGCTGACTTTTTGGAATCGTTACATTCTCGAATGGTTTTTCAATGGAACTTTCTTTGGTCCTCACTATTTTATTCAGATCTTTTATATTTATATATTCATGTTCTTATTTTTCTTTATATACAACTATATTTTTTAATTTAACTTCTCTTTGCTATTTACATCAATCGTATAACGTTAAGGCTTATATTTTAATTTTCACCATAATTCACCCAATAATTTATTCTTTTTGCACAGCATCTTTCCATCTCATATTGATAATTTCTCGTCTACCACTCTTCGATATCTAGGCTCCTGATTTCCTGTCACGTTAATTCCCAATCCTTACTGGCCCATATCGACGAATTCCAGCAATACTTCACCACCAACTTTTACCATATTATAGCAGTCTCTGAAACATGGCTCAAACCACATATTCCTACCTCATCCATCACCCTACCTGACTATATGTTTCTCTGACATGACCGGGTTAACCGGACTGGTGGAGGCGTAGGTCTTTACATCCATCATACCTTGAAACCCTGAATCCTCGAATCCTCACTCCCGTCTGATGTCCCTCGTACTGAATTCCTTTTTAGTGAAATATCCTGTAATGGACGCCCGCTCTTATACATAGTGGTATATCGTCCTCCTCTAGTGCCGTTTGACTCTAACTTTGAATTCATCCTTTACAATTACATTCCTTTCTATGACCACATCATTATTGCTGTCGATTTCAATACAAACCTCCTTGCCAAATCCAAAGACACTCTATACCTGGAAAATCTGTTCCACTCACTAAACCTCTTCATTGTTCCATTTTCTCCTACCCATCATACTCACCGATCAGATACATGGTTGGATCTGTTCATCATCGATTCTCCTCATAATCTACTCTCCTCTTCCCAATTGCCAGTCCCGTTTCTCTCCTCTCATGACCTAATCCAAATTTCTTATAATATCCATACTCCGAAGTTACTATCTAAAACCTTTACCTTTCGCAACCTAGATGCTATCAGTCGTGAAAGCATCCTGCCTTCCCTTGAATCCCTAAACTGGAGTGATATCTGTTCTTGTCCTTCTATTGATTCCATGGTTGATACACTCACCTCCTATCTCATTACTATCCTAGACACCATGCTCCTCTTAAAACTTCTACCCTCTGTCGATTGCATGCTCCCTGGATGTGTCAAAACATAAAAGAACTGCAAAGGAAGCGCGACGCAGCCCGGAGACGCTATAGACGGACAAAACTGACTGACGATTATCAAGTGTTCAGGACTCTCCGCAACTTAACACAATCTTCAATAAGGCTGGCGAAATCCAAATACTTTCATGAAGCTCTTTCCTCCACACCCGATCCTAAATCCAAATGGCAAATCCTTCGGAAACTCTCCCTTTATAAATCCCCTTCTCCTGTAGTCTATCCGGTCTCAGCTGATGAACTGAACGTACATTTCTTGTCTTTCTCCTCTAACAACTCACAATCTACTTCTCCCAATTTCTCAATAGTACCTTCATTCAACTACAACAATTTTTATTTCTCCGACATATCAACCACTGTCCTTATCTCCTCCCTAATGAATCCCCATTCCAATTCCATAGGTTCTGACGGAATTCCTGTAAAATTGTTAAAAGTATGCCTTCCCGAAATCTTGCCCGCTCTTCTCTACATTTACAATTTTCGCTACAAAATGCAGTTTTCCCTTCCTCCTTGATAAAAGCAATAGTCCATCCTATTAACAAATCATCTAATCCCTCAAACCCGAATGAATTCCGTCCTATCTCAATTCTCTCTAACCTTTCCAAACCTCTTGAAAGAATAGACCAATCCCAAATGTCAAATTTTCTGGAACAAGCAAAACTCCTTGATCCACTTCAATCAGGGTTCCGTCCTGGCCTCTCCACACAATCTGCTCTCGTGAAAATCACCAAAGACTTACATACCGCCATGGACGAAAAAAACTAACTGTAATAATTCTTCTTGACTTTTCAAAAGCTTTCGACTCGCTTAACCATTCCATCCTTTTTTCTAAATTAAAAGCTCTTTCCTTTTTTAACAGTTCCATACTCTGGCTCCAAGCATTCCTCTCGGATAGGACTCAAGCGGTCTCCGTCCTGAATCAGCCCTTATCCTCTTTCCTTCCGCTGAACAAAGGACTGGCTCAGGGTTCTAGTATTTCCCCAATCCTTTTCAATTGTCACATTAATGACCTTCCTAAATCAATCCACCACTGTTCCCACCATCTATACGCCGACAATTCTCAGATTTATTTCTCCTTTCCTCCCTCTGAGATAATAGCTGCATTTGCTAAAATTCAGGATGACCTGGATAGGATCAGTGCCTGGGCTGACCTGAATAGACTGATGTTAAATGCTGCTAAAACTCAGGCCATTCTAATTGGTTCCAACACCCACCTTAAATCCATTAACTCTTTTCCCCAACTAATCTTAAAGAATCACCCTATTACTTTCAGTTCTTCTGTTAAAAATTTTTGTATCGTTTTCGACCAAACCCTTTCCTGGAAACCCCACATTACCCAAATTTCCCGTCGATCAATAAGCTCCACAAAATTATTCCACCGTTCCCGGCATCTTTTAACACAACCTATCCGGAAGCTCCTCATCACTTCTTTCATCATTCCACACTTTGACTATGGCTGTGTGGCTTATGGTGGGCTCTCGAACAAACTTAATGAAAGACTGAGACGAATTATGAACAGCGCTCTTCGGTTTGTCTTCGACGCCCCGAGGAAGTCTCATGTGTCCGACCTCTATGATGAGTTGAAGTGGCTCTTTCCTTCTATCCGTAGACTCTATTTTCTAGGTTCTTTCTTATACCAAGCCATCAACTCACAACATCCATCTTATATCTATAATCACCTACAGTTCAAATCCTCTATCCAATCCCAGGGCACAAGATCCCGCCTTTCCGACCTTTATTCCCGTTCCCACAGAACCCAAACTTTTGAGCGGTCCTTCCTAGCTCGGTCTACCTCTCTTTGGAACTCACTCCCGCCTGATATCCGGAATGCGTCTTCTTCATCTACATTTAAATCCAAACTATTCCTACATCTCCTTAATTCCCAAAAAGATGCTCTCTAATCAATAAAATAAATGAGCTATATTCAACATAATAGATTGAGTAAATACTGTAAAAATTCCACACTCATTTTATTTATATTATATTTATATTTTTATTTTTAATATGTAAACATTTAACATTTGAATGCTTTATGTATGTATGTGTGAAAATATGCCACACTCAAAATGATAATATTATTCTTATTATTATTATTATTTTTTTTGTCTTATGTAGGTATATATATTTTTTTTCTTTTGCTATGAGAACATATGTTTTAGTTCATATTTAACTGTATTATAATGTAGCCGTTTGGCCAGAAATATTCCTATTAATTTTTGTACAATAATGTTATTCTTAAGGGACTTGGTCCCAGAATAAAGTTGTTTTTCTATTCTATTCTAATTTACCATCTATTTTTTTAAATTATTGTCAAAAATTATATTAAAAAAATAAAAGGTCGTTTTTATGTATTTAAGCTCAATTTTTAAAAATAATAGGAAAATTAAGCTGGCAGTTTCTAAGTCAGTTTAGACACACCTCTTTTACGTATAGTTTAGAGACGATTTATGGGTTTACTTATTGCGGAGAACAACATATCTCTTTTATAGCGTTGTTTTATGCCATTTACTTAATTTTTTAACGTTTCATCTAGTTGGAATAATTCTAAAATAATTATTACTTATAAAAAAAAATTGTATGACCCATGATGGTAACTGAACTATTTATAGACTGAACTGTTTCTAAGCCAACGGTTGTGAAATGAGTTGGTTTGACCGGGATCACTCTCAACCGCGAGGTTTCCCACCTTTTAAGGGTACCCTTCTAACGGGTTGTATGGGCTCTAGGATCGTCTGTACTTCCCATAGGGTTCTGTGGCTGTTAAGATTAAGAAATTAATCGGAATCTTCATTCAGCGTTCAACACCGCTCCCACAGTTGTTTGTATGATATTTATTCCATAAGAAAATACTATTAATAGGGCAAACCCATTTATGGCGTCTCCTTATCCAAACAAAGTAACTTCTTGCCAGATTCCTAATTAGAAATCAACGACTTTTGTTTCCATTTACGACCCTCCCAAAAGAGTAACTTCCCCTATTTTCGTTTAGCCACACCCTCTTATAATTATACCAGCCAATATCTATGCTAATTTGATTTGAGATGTTTTCGAGTTCAGAGAGGGTTAGAGACATAGGATGCATCGTTAGATAGGTAATAAGGAAATTTTATACTCGGTTGGAGAATCGTTAACGAATTATGAATGTTTGCAGCTTAATAATTAACAAAGATAAATATGTGTAAATCACGAAAAATTAATTCCTTAATCATCTCATGATAATAACCAATTTAAAAAAATACTTTTAAAGAACTTCCATAAGCTATACATGTATTTATGATATATGTGTATATATGTGAATATCAGCTTACATTCACGTCGTTCCTTGTAGTATTTAAAAAATATATATTTCATGTTCTTCAATTTCCTTTTTTTATGATATTTCAAGCAAAATTCATAATTTTTGAGTTATGTGTAAATGAAATTTCATTATCGCCAATTTTATTCCTGTTAAAGAAAATAAAGGAGAATCTTTACGTAAGTTTCATTGATGTCTTTTTTTTTTTATTGCACACATTTTGTCAGGCATTTAACCAAGGTTAAATTATCCATATTTCTATCTACCTAAGCACTTTTAAATAGTTTAACGCCCTGGTTGTCCTGATGATCCTTGAATTGTTGAAACGTTGATTGGTTTGTTATTTACCAGTATTTTAGAGGCTTAAGGCTTTGGTCTAGGACGTCCAGATGGTGAAAGAAGAATAGGAAGACCTAGAATGCGATGGCTGGACGATGTGGAAGCAGACCTTAGGGTCCTAGGGGTAATGACATGGAGAAGAGCAGCGGAAGATCGTTCAAAGTGGAAGAAAATTATCGAGGAGGCCAAGGTCATTTATGGACCATAGCGGCCGTGTGATGACGGCTTTGGCTTTTGGAGTTTTATAATTTTATTTTACTGATGCAATAATCTTAAATACCTTCTTGCTTAATTTGTCTCCCTCCTCCTTACAAGATAATATGCAGTAATTGACCTAGAAATTCATATATTAAAAAATGTGCTCTCGTCGTGTTATACAGATGGGGGGGGGGGGCATCTTCTTAACGTTAGGATTATTAAAAGTTTAAAAAACGTTTACTTATTAACTCACTAGTGAAGCGATTGATTTTATTTTATTCAGGTCTGGTGGTTTCAAGATTGTTAGTGAAGGGGGTTTGAATTTCTTCAGGCAGGTCGGTGAATATTTGCTTGGAAGCATTGATATGTCTGTGGCCCCCTTGAAGTGGTTAGGTCGAATTTTATCCAAATCTAGTTTCATCTAATTTGAGAAGTCGAATAGTGTTATTTTCGTAGTGAATAAGGGGGCTAAGTCAGGCATTGGTTTGAATTATAAAATTCGTTTATTAAAACTACATTCCAAGCCAAAAACTACAAAATTGACAGGATTTTGCTTCTCTCAATACAGTTAACCCTTTTGGCACTTGGCCACTTATTCACTGGGGCTGCAGGTTTATGAACCAGCATCATTCTGTTAAGGTGTGTATTCATAAAAAAAATAAGCGGAAGAGATATCTAGTTTTGTACCAAAGAGGTGTTTAAAGGTATCCTGTATTTAAGTTTAGGCGTCCGATCTATTTCTTCATTTAGTTTATTTTATGACTGATATATTTTAACCATATTTATATATCAATGTGAAAAATGTGCGTACTCTTTACATCTATTCCACCCTTACCAATGATTTTTTTTATTTGAGCATTTAGCTTCCCCTCATTTTTTTTATTTGTAGAAGGGTAGGATATATCTCATGTATACTTTGCATATTAACATTTTAAAATGTACCAAAACAGCAAGGAAACATTTTTCATCTCCTCGATCCAACAACCCTTCGACGCAAGGGAGACAATATTAATGAAACGCTTCGTCGAAAGGGCATTAATAATACAAAGGACGGATAAAGACTGGGCTTTTGCATATCGGCCAAAGTCCTAACCATTAAGGGCGATAAGAGAAAAAGCTAATGGCGAAAGTTGTGTTCATTTATCAGGATGCTCTTAATTGGGCCGTGATAGGAAGTCCCGGGGCTCCGGGCGACCCGAGGGTCCGGCGACACAGAACAAACACGGCCTCATCAATCTCCCGCTTCATCAGGACCCGGGCAAAAACTCGATTGTCCGTCCTCCGGTCGATTGATAGGTCCAGCTGATGGCGATTAGCACGGACAAAGAAAGATGGCGCCTGTCTTCTTTTTCTCTAAACTGTCTGATTTATTGATAAGGCGACGCTATCTTTCACTTAGCTCGTTGCCATCCACCGAGTTCCACTTCTTACTCTTCTTACAACTGTTTTTGTAGCACTTATATAAACCATCCATTCTTGTAGCTTGCAGCTTGATTCTTCAACAATTTATTAAACCTAAATCGTCAATATTAATTAATGTCTTTAATCAATTTAATAAAATTAATATACGGTGAGTAAATATGATCCTTTAGTATTTATATACATATCAGAATAATGCTGTATTGCTAAACAATCTGTAGTTTTAGTTCTTATAAAAAAATGTGATATAAGTTTGAGCATGTCAAGAAATTCAAGTACTTTTCTTCAATGCAAACAAGAGTATTCAATAAGAAATACAAAATAATGATAAACGGGACTAAAGAATGTAACTGGATGTTATTTTTCGGTTTCAAAATTACTTAGCTCCTTTTGTCCCACGATTCAACAAAAAACTATTTTACTTCCAGTTGTTGTTCATGAATTTGAAAGATAGACGTTAAAGTTGAGAATGAATAACGCTTGCACAACACTGATAAGCAGAATTGTTAATATTAGTATTGATAGCATAAACGAGTTTAAAATTGGCTGGTAAAGTTGTATTGGGCTAATTAACCGAGAAATTCCTAAAAAAACTAATAGGCGCTGAGCCAACTGGTAAACGTCAAAGGTCCACTTATGATTGCATAAAGAGTGATCTAATGGATTTGGCTTTGAGCAATAGTCAGCATTTATAAAATTATAATCCTTTTAAGTGTTCAATATGGGTGTGAAACGTACAGTTAACTTTAAAGGATGAACAGAACTTGAGGTATTCGAAAATAAGGCATTGCTTAGAATATTTGGGCCGAAGAACGAAGAAAGAACGAGTCCACTTGTGAATGTAATAAATAAATGTAGGTTACATAACGCGGAATGGCAATACATGCACCCGGATAAATAATTGCAACGATTGCGTCGCGAAAATTAAGGTGGGCTTGTAAAGTTGCTGGGCTTCGTAACGAGCATTTCCTATAGTGATAATTAGTGCTGAGCCGAATGGTAAACGGATATGTGGGCGGATTGTGTTGATGTTTTTTATCGGATTTCGGCTTAGGTCGTAGCTTACTAATAGCATTTTGTAAGTAATGATTGGTGATATAGCATCGAACCACCGTGTCTGTGAAGACTTTAATTATCAATGTTATTATTCAACAAAACATATAAAAAATCAAAACAACGTTATAGACCATATTCATACAATGTAATCCTTTAAAATAGTTTTAAAATGCTCCTCGTATTTGAATAATTAATCTTTATTTTTTCAGGTTTGATATCCTTACATGCCCATATTAAAGAGAACATGATAGGGTAATACTGTACATTACGAAATATGTACCACAGTGATGTGATCGAGATTCATTGTCTGGGTTTGGCGCCATACCATGGATATGAACCAGCGCCATACCAGACTCCAGGTTGCTAAGTTGATGCGTTAAGGATATCGCACGCCCTGGAGGAACACTCAATCTTCTCCCCACTTTTTTCGTTTTCATATATATATATATACTTGTATAAAAGTAATGGTAGCCAGTACATTATATTATTTTGATGCGATGGGATTTTAAAAGTTTCTCTAGGCGAGACATAAAAAATAAAAATAAGGATTAAAATGGTCGCTGAACAAAGAACATTTAGGCTACTTTTTTTTGAAGTAGAAATTTAAATAAAACTAGTTATTGACAATATCTGCTCACTACATCGTAGCAATAGTGACAAAATAAAATGTCCCCGGAGTGATGGAGACCAATGAATGGAAGTGGGAATTATTCCGGGTCGTTAAGTTGTTTACGATTGTGGATGTGTGAACGCGGTGAGGCTTTTGATAATTTCCATTTGATTACTAACTATAAACTGCAGCCTGCAAGGGCGCTTTATGCCCTGGAGGTAATAAAAGTATATTATTCATAATATAATAGGGACGCCTCTATAATAATTTAGAGCCTATTAATAATTTATTGGGTTTATTCACAGGTCTTCTCCATTGTCTGCCCGGTTTATTTTGATTGTGGGGACCTCTTCGGCCATTTAGGGATTATTGGTTTATTTTGGATTGTTCAACGATAAACAACCAGGGCTTTAACTGCGGTCAATTTGAACGTTTTTATTCGATTCCGCTATATTCAACCAGTGGAATCAAATATTTGTTTACAAAAATATTGCCAAATATATTTACAATAAAAAAAGAAATATGTTTTTCGAAACTTCCAATATGTATAGTAATAGATAATTTAATATATACAGGTTGTCCCATTTCAAGTGGATCAAACGTTTTTAACTTTTAAACAAAACAAAATTCAGAAAAACGATTCAAGTAAAAGTTGTAGTTATTCAGGCCTAGTTTGAATAAATAAAAAAAGATTTTTTTGTTTTACACTTTAAGTGGTCAATATCGACATTCAAAAAATGTAGTTTCCTATTGACCCCCATTTATTTGTATTTTTCTGAAATGTACTATACAAAACATGGAAAAAATGTAACATTTCATAGGTCAAGCAGAAGAAGTATCTGAAGATCACTACTTCTGGATGCTGTCTTCACAGAAGGTTTTTAAATGTCCAGACATTTTCTGAAAGATTCAAAATACCTTGATTAGTAAGTTATTTCGACTAAAAACTCTTAAATAAAAGTAACTTATTGCTACATTACGTTTCCTCGTAAAGGAGGAATACCAAAGTAGCAAACTTTAAATGGTTTTTCTACTTAAGCTATACAAGATAGAAAAAAATGTTACATACATTTTTCCATGTTTTGGATTGTAAATTTCAGAAAAATAAATGGGGTCAAGAGGAAACTACATTTTTTGAAGGTCGATATTGACCATTTAAAGTGAAAAAACAAAAAAATGTTTGTTTTATTTCTTCAAACTAGGCCTGAATAACTACAACTTTTACCTGAACCGTTTTTCTGAATTTGTTTCGTTTAAAAGTTAAAAACATTTAATCCACTTGAAATGGAACACCCTGTATAGTAATAGATATCTATTACATCTACAATGTGTCATTTTGTATTTATTTTAATATGCTATTTAATATTTTTACTAAAAGCTCATTTTTTCACTGTCAGGGCATGAATATGAGACTAACCCAGTCTCGAAACGTAGCCTAAAAAAGTTTAAAGAAGGAAAGAAACTAGAACATAATACCATAACAGTCGGAATTTTTCATATAACGGAATTTAGTTCACAATTTCTTTGTAAACTGAAATTTGAAAACAAACAACCCAAAAATAGCTTCTCAGAACGTGCAAACACATTTAAATTCATTAAAAAATTGGCTTGATAAATGGTGAATAAAAATTAATATACAAAAATCAAACCAAAACTACTACTTTACGGACAACGGATAGAGTAGGAACTACGCTTGTAAAACTTTCTCAGTTAACTGCTCTTGTTGATATTGAGGGGAATTGGACTCATATGAACGGGGAAATCACAAATTTCGGAAATATGTTTAAATACCACTGTCATCAGTTGTTCACTTCTTTGAAACAACAACTAAAATAAAATGTATATTAATTTTTCTTAGATTGCAATTGTTTTGTAATAATGGATTTTTTTCCAAATAACTCTTTAATTGAGCTCTTAATAAACAAGTGCTCCTGCTTACCAAATTGGTTTAGCTATTGAACTTTATTATTGATCATGGATGAGTATTATGTACTAACCGTTCTTGTGGTTCAGCCATGTACGGAGTAGCCCGAAGCTCCCAAACTCTTGGCGATAAGATTCGATAAATTTACTACTGTCTTCTGTTGACACGGTAGCGATAAGAAAAGGTTGAACTGGGAACGAGAGTAAACATATTTTTTACCATCTTTCTTACAATGTAGTGCGTTGGTTTTTTAAGGTTCCTTTTTAAGTTTGTTACGTCTATAAGTGTGAATAGTATATTTCTTTAGCTATATATCGAATACTCTTGCCTGGGATGGTAATATTAATTAATGATTGTTTAATGATCAAGCAACTGGTTTCAATATCCGGTATATAATTTTGTAACGTTGACTTATCTTGATCAGATACCGCTATACCATACGGGCTACTAAATGATGCTACCTGTCCTTAAGATTCTTTCCTGACTGGCAATTTCAGTTGGCCATCATGACAAAACTACCCTTGTACACTGTAAATATAATTTATTTTACAAAAATTGGTAAACTGCCGTGCTGATGTCCTGGAAGCGGCAAAAACTGATCGATGTTTAAGTAGTGTTATGTACCGGAATGATTATCTATTTTCAATAACATTACGAGTTACTAGTTATTCTCTTTAAATTTAACACATCGATAATTAGTAATTAGTCGTGAGTATTCCGATCTATTCCGAATACTTAAAAACATTTCTAATCAATTCATATTTAAATAAATAATTTTATTTTAATTTAGAAATTTCAAGTTAATTGTAATATACGCTACAAATTTAGTTCTATTCGGAATTCAAAGTATTATATGTATTTTATAATATATTTTTCACTTCTAGGTTCATAAATAATTTTTATTTGACATTTAATAAACGTCAACTTGATTTTTTATTGAAACTAATAATCTACGATTTTAATTCTGATAATAATAAATTTGCGACTTGTTTAGAAGCTAAGGATCGACTAGGTGGTCGGCAAACCCTTTTGGGGCTCACCCAGCCTTCATATTCATAAGAGTCGTTCGAGATAGTTTAATCACAACATCGTGTAGGCTTTAATGTAGAGTAACCTGGAAAAGCTAGTTCTGTTTGTTTTAGGATAATATCTAAAAAGGCTTTCTCTCCTCACCGATTCAGAATGGCTCAGTCGTAGAGCGCTGAGTTGCCAGTCCGAATATCCTGGGTCCAAACCCCACTCGCTGACTGACTTCTATTTAATCGGTTAGCGGCCGGAGATCCCTTCAGATCGTAGACCATTCTGTGTTCACCCAGCCTCTATAATATGGGTACCCTAAACTGGCGAAAAAATCTGGCAGTTCAGCGTAATCTGGCAGTTCAGCGATTAACTGCCATCTATTCAACCTAAGACAATTGATGACTTGTAGTAGTACAGATTATGTTTTAGCATTTTAATTGCCAACAAAAATTTGTAAATTTTTTGGGTACTAGAAAATGCAGTAACTGAATAATGATTCAGAAGAAGATCTTCGTTCATTTCAGCTTTAAACTTCTTAATAAGAAATATCGTTACTTTAGTAAACTGTATTTGTTTTTTATTTTATTTAATATATTCACAAATAATTTATCATATTCAATAACTCTAACCTCTACGATAAGGGTCATCGACCGCAGATTCCTCCCTAGTAGAGGAAGACAAATCACTTATAGTAGGAATGGGCCTCTATTATAATGCTAATGAATTTTTCTATCGGGTAATTCGATACTGGTACACCTTCGGCGGGTTTCGAACCCCCGCATCTGCATATGAATGCCTGGGCTCAGGGCTCCTCAATATTCTTCATTAGCTCCTTATCTGCCGTAGGATCTGGCTCCGCTGAGAACTGGAATCCTCTACCCATTTACATCAGAATAAGTTGTACCACTACAAAGGCTGCACTGGTATGCCTGATCCTTTCTCGGCTGCCAGATCGAGTAGCCCACACACAATTGCCTTTACAATACCAGTCGACTGCACACAATATAAAAAAAAAATAATAACGCTTATCAATCATGTAATCAGAAATATGATAAAATATCAAAGGAAGTGCCAGAAGTAGTGCCTAACAAACAGGGATGTGAATACCGGAAGAGAATTCCTAATATTCATATATAATATAATACATATCAATATCCATGTATCATGATCAATATTTACAGTTTTAAAGTAAGTCTATAATAAATTAAAAGTTGATGCATCGAAACAATATCGATATCTTGTCTTAACTGAGCTGCATATTTACAAGATTCTAAGCTCTTTTATTTTAAAGTTTCTACGAATGTAAGGAAGTTCAGTAATTTTAAAAGATAAAAAAATATTTTTTTATTCAATCGTTGATAAGATATATTTCATTTTGTACGAAATCCATGATGCCTACTAAACTTATGTCATACTTCGAAAGTTATCTATGTAAAAAGTAACGAACTATTCAGTGTTTTAATAATTCTGTAATGTAAAGTAATCTATAATATTGTGTGTGCATTATGGATTGTCAAATGGGTTACATTTATATATTACAATTGTTTTACTATAAAGTATCTATAATTGGCGTTTATTGCCAGTGACGCGGCTGGGAAAGGGGGCTGGGGCCTCCCGGACTCCTGTTTTGCCCTCATTCTTGAGGAAGAAGCTCAGTTCGGGGACCCCAGGCAAATTGTAAATAGAGTATGAATGTGTACAGTATATTTCTTTTATGTTTTATTTATTATTATTATGTTTTTCTATTATATATATAAATATATATATTTTTTTACTTTATTTTTGTATATATTTTTTCGCTTGTATATGTTTATTTCGTTTATATCAATGATTTTTTATGGAATGATTGTAAGCTACATAGCACCATTACTTATTGCCCACAACAGGCAGATTGTAATGCTTCAATAAAGTGTTTTCTTCTAAAAAAAAAAAAAATAATAAAGTATCTATTAAAAACATATTGGGAATATGCTGATTTATTAACGCTAACTTCAAAGGATTACTTAGAAAGAAAAAATATATAAAAATTATATATATATATATATATATATATATATATATATATATATATATATATGTATATACATATATATATATATATATATATATATATATATATATATATATGTATAATTTTTATAATCTATGTGGGTGATGTTAAGCTATTTATTTATTAACTAATAGCATTATTTCAGGAATTATTTTTGACCTCTCACTGAGCTATTTTCTTCTCATATTTATTTAATCGGTTAACAGCCAGGGACGGAACCTTTTTGACCTAGGACCCCCCGAGGCCTATCCAGCCTGTGTAAAGGGAGCACCTAAATAGGGGAAAAACTTAGCGGTTGAATGTGATCTATGATAAACTACCTTTCTCCATAGAAATAGTACTGAAGGACTCATAAGTTGTAGTGGTACAGACATTTACATTTATATTTTTTTAATGTGTTATATAAGTTTTATAATTGTATACTATCCTTTCCTTGAATTATATGTTTCAGTTTCATACCACTTTTTTTTATTTTGTGCTTCATTTAGCACTGACCGACCCATACTCTCAGAAAATTTTTTTTTTTTTTTGATTAGGTGGTAAATAATATTTTCGTAAAATTCCGAAACAAAATTGTTGATGACTACAATACATTCCATAACAATAAATACAGCAATACACCGGAGCCATAAGGCGACGCAGCGGACGACCGAAATGACTCAGAGTGCACATTGACTCAGGGCATGCCTACCTGTTCCTCCTTCTCTATAATTATCAACAATTACAGGCCACCACCTGACCTATCTGCTATGTTTAATGCCCCCTTTATGTGTGTCTCCAGTCACGTAGACATTCTGCCGTTGGTCGTCTACATCTAAACAATTATCATTTTCGTTATGAGTATTCCGCAATAACATCGAACGATAAATAATTCTCTCTCCCTGAACTTTAATCTTTGCCAATTCAGACGGACCTCTTCCTGTTAAAGACCGGAAGTGGCTCCCACTTCAACCGAATCTACAATTAACGTCAAAAAGAGATGCTCCGATCGATCAAGGACCTCTATTATCGAACGGACCCACAGTCGATTAGAAGTCGACCATGGCCTCCTCAATGGGCAAACAGCATAATGGAGCAATCTGTGTAAGAGATCACGTGCCCTCATTTGTAGCTCTCTGAGGATAATTGATGTCGGACGCGAAGGAGCAGATAAGGTTTGGTTCTCGGGTCCACAATAGGAGTCCATGATTGATCTGCAGCGATGAGGGAACACTCGGTTAGTGGGAACAGTGCACTAGTGCTCAATAGAGGAATGACACCAAGTGACCCCAATATAAATAAATAATATAACTCATCATTTGCTGAAAACAGTACCATAAGGAACATGTTGAATAGTTTTGACTTTGCGAAGCGTTCACACTATTTTAATCTACATTTATAGAAGACTTATCAGTCAGAAGATATTAGTCAAAAATGATCTACATGATTTGTTAGTTTTTTTAGAGAGGAGTAAAGAGAGGAATGGGTTCTGATCTATATTAGTTTCTAAAACTCGACTTAAATTTTGACCTTTTATTAAAGGTTATTAAAGTTCGTTTCTCTTTTTATACAATAAATAATTTCTATTTTTTAAATAACATATTTTATTTATGTAATAGGAGCTGTTATTTCTGAAAGTGGTAAATGTCTATTTGAAAAATAATAGTTTATTATTTAAAAATTATACTTATACCATTTTCAAAAATAACAGCTCATATTACAGAATTTTACACATGCTGCATCAGAATAAAAAATAAATTTAATATTTGAATTTAAACAGAAACATCTTTATTATATCTTTAGGAAGATTTTTATTTATTAAATAAAAACAAACAATTGTGGACAAGCTTTAATACTTTAATTAAAGGTGATTATAACCAATTAATTATAAGTAAAAAAGTGAGCAGGAAAAAAATGAACCTAAGCTATTAAGTGTTTTTTGTATGTTTTATTTCGGTCGGTAAAACCACAATAAATCCGTAGAAGGAAAATATTACAATTGGCCATTTCAGAACTGAAATAACCCAGTTTCTGTTTTTCTGTTTGTATTCACTTACCCTAATCTAAATTATAGCAGAGTCTAGTGCTGATTAAACATTGGTTTGTGAAATTATATTACGAAGAATACACCAATAGTAAAAAATACAAATAATTAAAACATTATTGTTTATTTATTGTGTATCTCAAGCAAAGAATTGAAGACATGATTAGATGAAAGTGCTGAATACAAATTTTAGAATTATTTATTTCTTTATAAATTTGGGAATTATCTTTTTATACCACAGCATACAGATTTGTAATATTGGTAAGTGAATTAATTTTAATGAATTAAATAGTAAAATTGTCATTCTCTTAATGATAAAAGCCGTAATACCTTGCGAAGATAGGCATAAGTAAAAGTAACCCCTAAGGTTATCTCGCAGAGCTACTCCGAAAGGTGTCAGTTAATTGTGAGCTAGTTTGTTAGTTATCAAATACTTTAGATATAATAATGTATGAAAATAAAACCAGAAATGAATTTGGGAAGGCAATGAGCAAATGAGTTTTAGAATACTTAAAATTAAGAAAACAATCTTATTTGTAATATTTTTTTTTTATAGCACGGATTTATTTATGATGATGGCAATGAAGGACAGATGGAGTAGAAAACAAGGCATTACTCACAATCAGTTAGCGATGATATTTATCATTAGCCAAGCCATGGTGATTAACCATTGAGCACAGAATGATCTTCAGAATAGGCCCTGTGCTTCATCATCTTATTACGCATCTTTTCGTATGCTAATCATCGGAGCAGTTAATTCCTGTAGCCGGTGGCTCCCTCCTCTGAGAGCTCCACTAACTACCTGTTAAATATTTATCGTCCGATGAAAGGCGCTGATTGATGTGCTTTATCACACCAGGCTCTGGGGCAGGTTGTGCGAGTTTTATTAATGGTATAAGCAAATATTGATGCGCCGTTGGGAATCAACGGGAAGGAAGAGACTGTGGGAATATCTTGTGTTATCACAATATGCCATTAAAACCATAGCAGATACCTCTTAACAAGAGAATGAAAATTTATACAAGGCAAGTCATTCCATATAATATCCCTTTAAGTCAGCATATTGTTATATGTTGCTCAACTATTATTTTCTTGAATAATATATAAATATATGGGGAAGAAATTTACTCCGGATGGAAACCAAAGAAATAATTATTTAAATATAAATAAAGTAGTGCAGGTTGTAAAGCACTGAGTTGTCATGCCGAAAATCGTGATTCAAATCCCGCAGCGGGCAAGACTTTTATTTAGTATGTTAGGAGCAGGGGATGGATCATAAAGGATCTAGGACCCTCATTGGGCTCACCCAGCCTCTATAAAATATTATAAAAATAGGTTACCCAAAATAGGTTGTGCCTGACCTAGGACAAGTTACCTCCTTGCAGAACCGTTGTACATGAAACAGTGCAGTCTCTACCCAGTCTACAGCCTCAGACCTGTTCACGGGTTGTAATGGTATGGGTTTTTTTAAATAATCAGAGGCAAATTTATTACAATTATCATGGTAACCTGAATAACATAAGTATGTTATATTTGTCAAGACAATGCATATTTTACAGTAAATTGCTTTTAGAGTAAATTTTCTGCATACATTTAACAACTCGAATAACTTTAATATGTTAAGATCAGAACCAAATCAACATATATACAATTTTTTGAAGTGATGTATTTATAAAATACTTAATGGAGAAAATGAAAAAAGAGCCAATTTTCTTGGAAAATTTGAAGAGGCTTTTAAATTTGTTTTTCACCCACTGACTTCCTGGGAAATCAATTAATTAAAACAATTCAATATTCTTTTTATGAATCATAGTGCCACACTAAATGTACAGATTAAAAAATAAGTACTCACAGGCGCAGTGTTTCTGTAAAAATAATCACATGAGCATGAATTAACCAATGGAAATAATTTTTTTTCACATCCTCACACAAAAAAGTAATGTATTCTAAAATACTGAACGTTTGTAATAGAAACTAGTGAGTTTGTTGTAAGCTTGAGTTTTCAACCTGATATAAAATTTCTTCTTCAAATACATAGTCAAAATAGGGCCAATGATCGCAAGCTGTCGATCCACCATAATGAATCATAAATCTCAAGAATTGCTTTTATTTGCTAAAACATATTTGCAAATAGAGCTTAAAAGGATTGAGATATCAATGATTAACTCACGACATCACAATAACAATTTAATTGTTTGTGTTATTTTTACCATGAAAACACTTAAAAGGCAGACTATTAGATAATAAAAAATATTTATTCAACACAAAAGAATTATATGAAATTATGCCAATAGTAACTAAAATCCCTAAATAATTGTTCTTCATCAGTGCTTATATTAATCTTAAAACATCAAAATATTAATTGATGCATGACAACAGTTTTTTTCCGCATACCTTTTTTTTGCAAATATTTTTACTTTTGGATGTTGTTTTTTTTAATGCACTTAAAAACAATAATACGAAATTTATCCCAAAATAACTACTTTACTTATGACGAAAACTGCCAATGAATGTGAAGAAACTACTCAAAACTAGACTTCAAGGTCAATTTTAGAGGTCAAAAATGTCCTATTCTTCTTCTCATTCAAATTCCAAAAAATGAATTCCAACTATACCACCCAATGTAAATATAATATTTTTTTGGTAATCATTAAAAATTTGTTTGCAATATTCCAGTTAAATATTAATTGTAAAGCAATATTTATTGAGTATCCCATAACTTTTTTTTTTACATTTTTATTTGTGTAATTTATTTAAAGAAATAATTTTAATTAATAATTATATTATTATATATTATATCATGGAATTTAATTAAATTACTCTCATTTAAATTAATTGGAATAAAATTAAATCAGTTCTACGGTTTAAATTTTCAAACTAAATTGCCCAGGACCAATATGAATTATAGCTAAGTAACTTTCTTAGTTAAGCTTTTTCTTTGATCTTTAACTTTGAAATCGATTTCTATAAAGCGAATATACATTAACTGATCTAATGGTACATATTAATGTTTTGTGTTATATTTGATGTATTTTAATACTGTAGCGCTTTGGCGAGATATATCTTTATTAAATTTTGTTCACATATGTTATTCTTAAGAGACCTTGTCCCAGAATAAAATTATTTTTCTATTATATTTAATTTATACTTAAATTAATAACATATCAGGAATGAAATGTTCACAAATAACTAGTTATTCCCTAAAAAAATTAACAGCATAGAGGGTAACGGGTGGAGAGAGAAAGCATCTTTAGACATTATCCTAAAAACAAACAGGCTTAAGTAGCTTATCAGGATTAATTTATATTAAAGCCCTCACCATGCTGTGATAAAACTATCTCGAACGACACATATGAATATCCTACACGTGGGAAAGCTCTTTTTATATACCTGTGGGATTTATGTTTGTTATACTTACTTCCTAATTAAGAAATACTGATCTATTCTAAAAAAGATGAGGTAGAATAAATTTAAAAAACAACACAAATAAGAAAATTAATTTTAAAATAACATACTTCGCAGGGGTTATCAAACTGTAGTTGGAAAGTGGAGGTTTAAACAGGGGATGAATGGTGTAAAATGATACCTCGCCTAAAAGCATGGACGCACGAACTATTCTTAATTAATAATTTTTTGTTTGATTATAGTTATTGTACCCTGCAGACACTTGGCACTCAATTAAGTACCCGCTAATTAATTAGGTTACATTTATTTGCTAGAGACAGCTGCTGATTTGACTTCCCCTCGCGACGAGTATTTATTATGATAATTATAAGCTCATACTAATTCCCCTCCCCCAGACCCCTCGCTTTCCCCCTCCCCACTCTATCAATTGATAACCTGCTAAATATTTATCCTTGGCAGAGGAGAAGACTACAATGGCGACGAAACTGATTGATTAGGTCACGGGAGAGTCTGTTATTGTGATGCCACCGCTATTAGCTTCACTAGGGAGCTCTTCAACTGGCGTCAAATCAAACGGAAAATCTTCAAGCTCATGAATGTATTAGTGGATGATTCTACTTCTTGAAAGGACGTGTAATCATAACCTAGAATTGTACTTGAACGTGAATAAGTTATTACTATGTCAAAATAAAGACATCGATTAACAATAGGCATAAAAGAAATCACTACGTGGACGTGGTAATTCCCAAGAAATAAAAAAAACTTTGTTACTTAGGCCCTACATAAAAAATAATGAAGAAAACATTTTTGGTATGTGGCAAATACAGCAAACCCATATGCTTGTAATGTTCCTAGAAACTGAGTGTCAATTACTTCAGATAGTGACAATTTTAGTTTTTATAAGTATGTTTAGATTCATTAATAGTTTTTAACTATTTAAAATGAAATAAATTGTAATTAATTGGTTTTAATTTGTACCATTTCCTGTATTTATCTTGTCTGTTTTTTGTTTAGTGGAATTTTATATTAATTGACTATGAGAAATGCAAGAAGGTTAATGTATATAAATTTATAAATACAAAATATAAAAATATATTATTTTATTTATATTCAAAGTTTAAAATAAGGTAATCCTTGGGATCAGTTGTCAGTACTAGCCTAAGGAAAAACTATGTAAGTACTTAAAAGTTTAAATAAAATATGCTTCTGAAGTTCTTTTTTAACACGCTTTTGTTAGCTTAGCCTGTACGAACGTATGTACATAACGAAATTATTGAACTCGTTTTTCGCCACTTAAATATCGAATTAAATTGAAACTTGGCCTACTTCACTAGGATCTATTTTTTAATAATTCAATAACTGAATAATTTTGTCTCAATGTCCTGACCAGGATCTTCAGGATTAGGGATGTTTCAAATCCGAAGACATGGTAGTGTCTTAGACCAGCACATACCCCATGCCTTATATATAGGATAACACTAGCAGGGTCAACTGAGGAGTTTCGTATATTTTGAAACAAAGAAAAAAAAAATTAAAAAGCTAAAAATCACACTTTTGTAGCAAGCCGAAATAAAAAGAAGAAAATGAATATTATTTTGAAAACGCTGAGCGTTTAAAGCAAACCGAAGTAAAGAGTAGAAAATCATTTTCAATAAGTTTAAAATAAGAATAGACTGAGAAGCAAAAAAGTGAATAGATTTGGGTCGCTAGATGTTAGTTGTTGTAAATATTTTATTATTTATGGGAAAAGTAGAGACCCAATGAAAATATCTTAAATAGCACCCATGATTTTGTTCTATTCATCGCTTTATTTTTATTTCAAACTTATTGAAAATGATTACCGTATTGTAATAATACAACAAAATATGATATATTATGGCATGACAGAAAGGCAAGTAGAGAAACTACCCACTGGTTGTTCTAAAGTTCAAAATTTCATATCCCAACTCGATGATATATATATTATAAGTTAAATTTAATACGTAATTATTAATTACGATTACTATCACTTATCATTATCACTCAACATGGACTGAGTAAACTACTAACTAACTCCAACCAGAAAGAACTAGTGAGCCCCATCACTAGATCCCCACTCCTACCATCTAATTAATCAAGAAAATCCTATAAATCCTATTCAGATTTTCTCATTTGCTTTCTTGCTCTCTTAAAATGCACCTGGTGAAGTAAAAGAGATGCTTTCTCTCCTTACTATTTTATTTTCAACAGAATTATAAAAGCCAAGGGGCTAGGAAAAAAACAAACAAAAAAAAAAGTAATTATCACGTGAGGTGTCCTGAGTCAAACGCGGATAACTGAAAAATTACAAATTTTCACACATTTTCGCTAGTTTAGTCTAGCAATTTCCAATACGACACTTGGAAACCTTCTTATTTATGTTTTTGATCTGTATCTGAACCTGAAGTTTCGGGAGATATAATTCCTCATCTGATCTAATGAAAAATGCCAACAAAATTATAAATTTTTGAATTTCGGAGCTATCCGCTTTTGATGCTAAACGCCTCATTTAATAATTTCGTAAGTTATAATTGAAAGAAACTATAATATATTTAGACGCCCAAGCTCTTTTTAGAATTAGTTCTCGTAAATATGATTAGTAATCAGAACGTAATACCACAAAATAGCCACAACAAATATTGCAATAACAACGTAGTAAGTTTACGTTATATTTTTTGTGACAAAGAAGTTGTTTATTTGACTCGAAATTCCGTTAATTCTCTTTTGATCTGTTAACTACATTGAGAATCTATTGTAAAGTTTTTTTTTGTTTTGTTTTTTCACATCCTCCAAGATTTTAATTACAATATAATACAAATTTACAACAAATACCTGAAAATGCTTCTATATGAATCAAAAGCCTTCTTTTACCTCTCGGTATTTTAAGGCGTTACAATGGGCTGAGTCCGCTGAAGGCGGTTTTTACTCGAACCGGCTCAAAGCCGCTGACTTTATACAATACAAAACAGGGAGGGACCGTTTAGCGGGATCAAGAAATAGTGGTAGAAAGAAGAAAGGTGAGGAAGGAAGAAGAAAAAGGAAGGAAGGACAAGGGCAAGGGAGTACTTACTCCATCCCTAGATCAAATGTAAGCACATCGACCAAGGAAACACTGCCCAGCCATCTCCCAGGTCTGGGGGGAGGGTTGTTTTAAGTCCCTAAATAAGAGGTTCGCACAGGTCTTCAGCCCATCAAAAAATTTGATGTGCCTCCGACCTATGTACTCGGGCACCGAGGGAAGCCCAAGCTCCTCCCGGTGGTGTTAAGTGCTCCCTGCTTAAATGTGTTAAATACTCTCCTCGAGCGATGTGCCACTTCCGATCTTTGTAAGGATGGAATCTTTAAGGATGGAATTCTGGTAATGCTGCAGGCGCTGCAGCGTTGTTTTGTAGAGATGACTCAGTAGCGGTGCTCCATAGAGCAACGTAGGTCTTATGATGGACTTGTAGATTTGTAATTTCAACCTCAGTGAGAGCTGCGGCGACAAGAGCAGATGGATGTGCCTGTGGGATTTCTGTCGTGCCAACTTCAATCTTGCCTGAACGTGCTTTGAGAAGGTGAGATGTCTATCAAAGGTAACGCCAAGGTAGAGGATTGAAGTGTATCCATTTCCTTCTATCCTCGCAGTCCACGGTAAAAGTCTTCGGTAGAGGTTTCCTACTCACACTCTGAAATGACATCACGATGGCGTCCGTCTTAGACGGATTCATTCTGATGCCAATCAGTTTGGCAAAGTTGTTAATCAGAAAACTTTGTAAAGTTGTTAAATAATGTGTAGTATGAAACAATTTCACCCAATCATGTCAACATTACACTGATAATTGCATTCAGTGCAATTATCAATCAGTATAACACGTGTTGAGTTTGACAACTGCATTCCAAATAAATTTCAAAATGTCACGTTTTGGCAATGCGAATGTTCAAAGTATCAAAAAAATATATTAAAAAATTCTGCCGAATATCCCTCGACCATGGAACGTTGCAACCAACGCGTTGGTTACCTACAGTCGAGAAAAAGTCGTTTGTTACCATGGAACGAGCTTTCGACTGTCATAAAATTATCTCGTCTATTACCAATGTCCTAGGGATATTACTACCAATAATACTACTCATAATTCTTCACACACATCAGACATGCTTGTAATTTTCGACTAAAGGGGATGTGGAATATCGGTGTTCATTTCAACAATCAAAAATCTGTGCAATGTGAACAATACTCCAAGCGTCGATATCTTTTTTATCGAACAATGCTTGTTTCTTTAATTCACTTCGCCATTAAAATCAACGCTTAAATGTTTTCGAGTGCTGAGACAATGCTGTTAATGGGTTCTCTTTGTCAATATTGCTATTTTATGTTTATCTATATTTATTTCAATTAATATATTATCTTATTATATTTTATATATAATAATTCAGGAATTACTCTACTGAATACATAGTAAGGTTGTCTCAGAACACATTATATACACCCTAAATAAATTATTCTTAAAAGCTTGGCTTTCGGTATGTGAGTAGTACAGCTGTGCATTTTATTCAGTTAACTCTACTGTATTACTGTAATACTGTTCGTCTAAAGATTATTATTTTCTACATTTTAACCTTCATAATTACTTTACTGTACACCTTTAACAATTTTTATCATCATTATTACACATAATTATCAATTTTTTGCCTGTATTCACCTTGTTTTAGTTTATCTATATTTAAAATGTTTTAATATATTCATACCGCTTTCTTAAATTGTCTGTATTTTGCTTATAGCCCTGAAGAAGACCTACAACGTAGGTCGAAACGTTTGCTAACAATAAATATCTTCTGAAATTACTTGAGAATTTCATTCAGTGACCTCTACCCGGACCAATTTCTTCAACGTAAACTATTTTGATATGAGTAGACTTTGAAAAAACAATGTTCGAGGTATCTTTCTCCTCAGCAAAGCTATCCATAAAGACTTGGTTAATAATAGGGTGTATAAAAAAAATGATCGTTTTATCAAATTCCAGAGTTCAAAAGTATGTAAATATTTTAATGCTATTTATTATTTACCAACATTAAATAATCCCTTTAGAGCATTCTCTAAGCTTGTTTACTAACACTGGATTTCTTCAAAGAAAGCCTCAGTTTAGTTATTTATTTCAAAGAAGAAACATGACAGTGTCCTACGAAATTCTCGTAATTTTAAGACATTACTGGAAAAACAATTTCACAGCCGCTCTAGCAATTCGTGAAATTATGTCCTTGACCAGCGCACGATGCGGCGTTAGTTTGAAAAAATTAGCAGTGGAGATATGACGTTGGAAAGGAAGAAGGGCTCCGGGCGACCATTAATGGATATTGATGAGGTTCTGAAGAAAGCAGTAGAGTCAAATCCGTCTACAAGTACTCGCGAACTTGCCAGGGAGTGTGGTGTGGAAAGATACTGTTAGAAATAATTGTACAAATATATGGTTCAAAAACGGTCATTTTTTTATACACCCATTAACACAGTCGAAATGTATTGAATTTCTTACTAATCCGACAAAAATCTATTAAATCGGATCAGTGTTAGCTGAGATATAGAATCGTATCAACTATCTTCCAAGTTCTACTGATCTCCTTACCTTTGCCGTAAAAAAAAGTCGATTAGGAACACTGTGAACTTATGATTTCCTCCTATTTATTTAATGTGAGGTTATTATAGTACAAATTTAATTACCAAATACTTTTGAAACATAACTATTTTGAATTAATAAACCAATTATTAAGATCTTCCAGAGTTTTTTTCCCGAGCTGGTTGATTAAAATGACACAATCTTAGTCTTGACAAAGCTCGACGAGCTTAATTTCCTCTATCAGAGGACAATATCCTCATCAGTGACCCAATCAGAGGAAGGGTTGAACGGTAGGTAGCGGACCAATCATCGCGTACCGGCAGTGTGACATCACGGGGAGGGTACTCCTATTGGACGGGAGATAACTGTCCAGATAAATATTCACTTAGGGGCAGGAAGCGGAGCAGGTGGAGCGAGGTTATTGACATCCTTGTTGCGTTAGTGTCACACATATCTGTAGTTTACGAGCGCCATTCTTAGCCACTTCCCGTGACCAATTGGATTCTGTCTAATAGCGCAATTATTGTGTTAAACAATTCTACAACTTGTAAACGAAAAACATTCAATCCAAAGGTAAAACCAACGATAGGAGCCAGTTCAATGTCTCTATTTGTTTCACATCGTAGGACTTTACTGGTCCTATGTCAACGAATGTAATGGAATTTTTAGATTTGGCC
Organism: Arma custos; assembly: GCA_037127475.1. Taxonomy (NCBI): domain Eukaryota; kingdom Metazoa; phylum Arthropoda; class Insecta; order Hemiptera; family Pentatomidae; genus Arma; species Arma custos. The sequence goes on from CM073759.1 coordinate 154,283,397, forward strand.
GAGATGACGCCCCCAATTCGGATACTTTAAGCAGGTTAGGAGAGCCGGAAGAGGGTGAGCAGATCCCTCAGGTCAGTCGACTGAATAAATAATTCATTTGCCCCAGCGAGATTCACAACTTGGGCTTTAGCATGCTCAATGATTTACAAAGTATTATCTATTACGTAGGTAGGTTTTATTATTTATAATTCCCATTTGTTTCGCATGAAATAACTATTATCAAAAGTGAAACATGAGTAACGATTTCTCTTCAGTTATTTTATTTTCTCGTAATTGAGACAAGTTTAAAGATTTATCCCTAAATTATTTAAGCTCTTCAGAAATTTTAACTACATTTAATAACTTTGGATCAATGAGGTATAATAAAAATTAACAATCCACTACCTGTAATTAATTATTATGAATTATATGTATTATTGATGCTGTTATAATTTTTCTGACTGGATATTTTTCCGGTGCTCAGCTTTTAACATTCCTTAGTGTCATAAAAAGGAGTTTATGAGGTTGACTTAATTTATAAAATGAAGTAATTGTCTGTAATTTTAGGATACAATTGAAAATTCATAATTATGCGATAAAGTTTTGTCGATCTGATTCAATATTTCAGCTCTTTGATCTTTTAAAACTATTGAAATATAAACAACTCTCGAATATGAAGGAAAAACAAACAAATAAACAATTAAATTTTCATTATTGTCAGGCGTCCATATTAATCTTATTTTCCGAACATTATTGAAATTGATAAGAATGTTTGATATGTTTTCAAATAGTTAAAAGTTTTAAATATTTTTGTATTGAAGAGAAAAGATTTTCCCTGGCGGGATTCGAACCCGGATCGTCTGCGTCTCTGTCGCAGTGCTCTAAACAACTGAGCTACCAGGGGTCGTATCCCAGTCAGGCAAATCCGTTCTGTTCACCGATCCTATATCCCCGTTTTCTCGCAATTTTTGCAATGTATACACGAGGAAGAATGTTAATTGAACATTACTTTAATTGGGATCTTGTCCTTACGTCATTAAAAGCAATTTTTTTTTCTTTTTTTGTTTGTTTACATTCACATTGGAGCACTTGAATGCACATTACACTATTTAATATATTAGCTGCGTAAACCTTTGTGTCCTCCTCCTCCGTTCCCAAAGCACCGTCATTCTTTTAGAATTGGCTGCCCTTTCTTCATCCGTAATAGTGTATTGTTTCTGTGCAACTGGTTTTAATTAAAGTTTCGTATCCCTACTCATCAGAATATCCTAGTCTTTTTCTTCTGTAATTTGCCGCATTGTTTAGTTTAACTCTCTGAAATCATCCTGGACCATTATGGACCAGTTTTTCTTGGTTTTATTTTTCCAAATGTAGTTAAATAATTGTTTTACTAATCTGGTCTCCAGTATGTTCTTCTTTCGCGCATTGTATTAGTTCATTCGGCAGCAATCTCCACTGTCCGAATTTTATAACAATTAATTAATTAATTAAATTTTTATTTTATTTTTAGATAGGTGACAGAATTCTCATTTAACTTCGGCTAAAGCCTTCGTGAAATATATTTAAAAATGATTATATAATTATTTTAAACAATGAAATAAAACATTTTTTTTTATAAAAAAAATTCTAGAAAATTTGATTACTGCCTCTTATCTCCAGAGCGTGCTATACAACCCTCTTCCAAACCCTCCGATAGATAACACACGTGACAAGAGTTTTTTTCCCCTCAGCGAAGCCATCTATACAGACAGAGTTAAAAACACGACTCTACTATTTATAACAATGAGACAAATGCTCTTAGTTTGACCCACGAACTCCCGATTCATCTTTAACAGTATCTTTATTAATAACCTCTGTCTCAATTAGCATCTGTTCGAGGAAGACGTAGCATGTTCTTGTTTTGATTAGTTGAGTTCGCTGTCTTGTTTGTGGTATAATGATCTTGTAGGTGTCTGTTGTCATGCTCCAGGCGAGTTTAGAAATGAATCGTTAAATTATCCACGAGAATATCATTCCATAGCTATGCTCTCAATAATTCCAGTTATTTTTATGATAAATTAAATACAGTCGTAGGTTTTGGGGAAAAGGCAACGTGACTAACCAGATGTTTGAAGTTAATGATTATCTTGTAAAATACGCTACTTTTCTTGTTATTTATGTTTGAGTACAGTATATTACTTAATAACACTGCTATCTCATGTAACTATCAAAATTAAAATTATGTGTAACAGTATTTAATGAATATTGGTAAAATTACAGTAAGTTTAAACTTCAGTGAAATTGTACACGTCTCTAGTATGTTCGAAATCTGTTTTCTTAGATCTTGGAGTAAATGATTGAAAGAAAAATGAAACTAAGTAGCATTCGGTACAAATTTTTAACATCGAAGAATTCCAAAATCTTAATCGATTGATATATTGTCTTTTATATTTGTTTTTCCAAGCAGTATAATGCAAATAAAGTTGGGGTGTGAATAATTAATAAATAATTAATATGAATGAACGAAATAAAATAAACTATATAAAAAACATTAAATTTACAGTATAACCAGTAATAGAAATGATTTCCTATTGGTTGCCAAAATTAACATTTATATGTAAATTATTTAAAATTAATAATTATAAATAATTATAAGTGTAGAAACACTAAATCTAGTCCAAGAAATGAAAAATAAATTCAAATATTTGGAAGAAATTTTGTCTCCAAACGCTAACGCGAATGCAGCCACTGAAGCAAGGAGCAGGAAAATGGATATGGCACTACAGTTTTACCCCTCTTAAATACAGGCGCGTTTCCACAGTAGTTTTGCTAATGTCCCTCTATGCACCAGAAACCTTGGCAAGCATTTTTATAAATCTTAGCAACTGCTGAAATTGAGAAAAAGGAATGAACGATCTTACGAATAATTTTAGTTCACAAGAAAATACTTGAACATGGATACAAATTCCACCTGAGATGAAATCAAGAACACTATGACAAGTTTGAAGGGATTTCTGACGGCATGAGATCGATTCTGAACTTTCAAGAGAAATTGAAGGTGCAATCTCTATGGCTTCAACCAACCAAAGTGTCGGAACAGGATGTATGTATTTAGAAGTTGAGTTGCAGGTGTAAAGGCCAACCCAAAGAAAAACTTATGCGCTCTGCAGAAGAAACATCGAGAAGGAGTCAAAGGCTGAGAATTCTGAGGAAGGCAGCTAAGATAAAATGGGCAACGAAAAAACATCTTGTTGAAGAAAAAATGATATGTAAAGGTGATTTTTGAAGTTTCCCTACCATTTGTGTTGGAGGGGGGGGGGGTGATATAAAGCAGTTTAGAGTTAAGAATCACTTCCGGTTTATTCACTATACCTAAACTGTGATATACCACTTCTGGTGATCGTTAAGTACCCTTCAATACCCTGTATAGAAACCTCGAGAAGGAGTATTGTTATTCTAAAGGGACTTGTCCCAGAATAAATAAAGAATTTATTATTATTATTATTAAGTTTGAGAAATGGGAGAAACACAACTAGATAATTCACCAACCACAAATACTTATGTAAGGAGCTCAACATAAATAGTGGATCACTCTAAATTGTTTGACTTTTTCGCTAGTTTAAACGCAGAAATGTCAATTTTTGTAAAGGGGGAATTTTTCGCTTTTGATCCTGAACACCTAATCTCTTTTTCTGTGGTATAACATTTTTGTGTTATGATACAGGAGAAAAATCGAACATATTTTAATTGAAAACTATTCAAAAGTTTTGTATTGTAGAAATCTGAAAATGAAAGTTTTTGCCAATGCTAATTTTATAAACGCAAGGACATGACGATAAAATATATTGTACCCATTTCTATATTTTCTTAATGAATCGGCAAACTTCCTAACCATTTTCTGCTGAAAGGGTCCAGTGCTAGTTTTGGTATATTTGAGTTTAAGCACTTAAATATGTAAATCTAAAGAATATTTTTTTCCTAACTGGAATACTTTTTTTGTTACGGTTCTTACTTCTATTAAAACTTAGTTAAAGAATAAATTAAAGATAAATAAACGGATCTCGGTTAAGAACAGTGCAAACTCGCTGGCCATTCTGGAGTGGATAGGCTTCCAGGGCAAATTAAAAGCAAACAGGAAGAGAATACACTTGAGGCGCACCTCTACTTCTTAATCAATTAAATCTGCTCTCACATGAAAAGCAAATATCCAATTAGGAGTGTGTCATTCAGCAGCAAACACATCTTATCCAAGACCAGTGCTAATTTTCAAATCAAACATTACAGGACAATTACAACACATTTTACCGAAACTACAAGAATTATTTTAATTTTCAGTTTCGTAAGAGGATATATCTGTTTTAGTTATTACTTTCCCTACTACTACAAGCAGTCTATATATAATACACCTTAAATGACTGTAACTGATAGAGAAGTATCAAATTTGAAACTAAATGCATACAGTGAACTTTAAATTTAAATCTTCTTAGAATATTAATTGGCATTTGAAACTGCTCACCACTTACTTCATCACTTACGCATTAAGCTTCCTATTAATTACGAAAGGCTCGTATACATGACAATTATATTACCTATTTGGACTTCGAGCATCGGGATTCCACCAAACCATTGAATTCATCTCGCATCCAACTTACAATCCAAAATCACCTGTAAGGAACTTAATCTTCTATTTTTTGCAGCTTTGGGCCGAACCCATTATCAATCCTTTCATGACCAACTAGTTACAAACCTAATTCTCGCGGGGCCTTTCCACCACGCGCGATGCTCCACAGTCCTCACTTATCGTAATGGATTCTTTGATCCTTCAGCTATCCAGCGGTATAATTGAATTTTGGATGGCGATGATAGTTATGTAGCTACAAGACCGAATTGTATTTCCCGACTTTGTTATGATTCGTTTCTTTGAATTTTCTCCCACTATTAAAGCAATTTTAATGACGTTTTCAAGTCAAAAAAAGTAAAATAGCTTTTAAGCATGCATATAACGACCATTTATATTTCCTCCATATATTTCATGTGGATAGTATGATACTATTATATGAATATAAGAATATAATCGAGCCCAAAATGACCTTGAGGACCAATAAAGAGGTCCTATTTGTTCCATAAATAATTGATTATGATCATCAAGTATATCTCTTGATCTTCTAAAAGACATGAGATGGCGTTTGGCGATTAAATCATGTCCTTTAGTAGTTAATTTTCTTTTACAATCTGAGATTGGATGATAGGTTTTTTAAATGCACTTTATCTTATTTATATGTAGCAGCACCCAATATAATTAAAAAATAAATTAAGAAGTGTACCTCATAATCTAAACGAATCCAGTGTAAATTTCAAGAAAAAATTAAGGGCAACACAAAATACTATTCAGCAATGAATATATACTATATTCCTCAATAATTATACTAAAAAACACAAAATGTAATGAAAATAATTTTTTAAGAAACAATATGGTGCGCATCGCAGAGCAATCACTTATCATCGTTCAATAATCATCCTAAAAATGCATAGATAGCAATGATATGAATAAACTACACAGCTCAAGGAATTTTTCACTACTTCCTCGTACTTAAACTAAAAATCTTTAACAATAATTACTACATAAATTTAGAAAAAAAATTCCCAGTTTCAATCTAGGTGGAGAAATAAAAAAAACATTTCAGTATTGTTTTCAACCAATATTGTCTGTTTAAATATAATGAAATATAATAAGGAATATGAATATGTGACAGTAGACGACTCTCCAACGGTTTCTCAGCTATTTATTGTCTACAATATGAATGCATTATGGCAGACTCTCAGAATCGAAGCGCCAAATAAACAAAAATAATCATCCACGAAAATTAGGAGTTGAAGGATCGGTTTATGATTATTGCTATTGTCAACCGTGTTCGCTTCATTTAAGACTCAACCACCGCAGAGATCTTTAACATATCAATGCATCCTCGACGTGGGAACTGGGGTCCTCATCAGATTATGCCGCATCGTAAAGAGTAGAGTGAATTAATTGATATAGCTCTGACGACAGGAACAAATGTTCACTGAAAGAAAAGGTGTACAGTAAGGATAGCTGTTTCGTTGAAAGCTAGACGGGAGTATTTTGAACAATGCATCTTAGGTTCTTCAACATAGTCGGAAACAATTTTCTTTTATATTTATTAAAATGGTACTAACCTAATAATAACCAAATTATATTAAATTGGCCCCATTAAATAATAAGTAAATTGTAACGTTTAGCAAATAATTTAATGCCTAGCATTGTAATAAAATAGAATAGAAAAGAACTTTTTTCTGGGATTAAAAGTCCTTTTAAAATAACAAATATAAACAGAAAAGGAAACTTATTATATAATATGTAGGTAACATAATATGTATTATATAGAAGGCTACTTAATAGAAAACATGAAGTATTTTCAAAAGTGCCAAAAAAACTAGATAAAACAAAAAAAGTGCATTTCTTCTTGTTTGTTCATTTAACATCACTTTATGCTGCAATGGCTAATCGAACGAACATTGGGAGCTCTAAATTTTGCACACCAGGTTTAATTAGGATAGGGATTTTTAACAAGTGTCTGACTTCTTACAGGCTCGGTATCCTCGTTTAACGTCCTTTCCGAAGGACGACATAACCAAGGTTTTTTACTCCCTTTAAAAATCTTTTAGACCACCTGCCGGGATACGAACTCGCCATCTTGGGCTTTATAGTTTGTTATGCTAACCAATAGACGACAGGTAGCCCCAAAAGTGGCAAAATACATAGCAGCTAAAGATAAAATATAAATAACGGTGAGTAAAAAGTTAAACTACGATGTAATAGCTTCTTTAAACAAAGTTAAGAAGTAACAAAAAAAAAAGACTAACCAATAAGTGCCACTATTTAATTGGGGGAAGATGTTTGGGAAGGGGAAATGTTGGAAAAGGAGGTAGATTTTTAATCTCAAAGTTCCCAACTAATTGTCCAAGTAGTAGATAAGTCGTATTGAGTGAAAACTTTAGAAGATTTCTATGAGGATATTGTTCATTCAAAACAGCTATTCAAAAAACCCAATTTTTAAATAGAGGTATTTAAAAAGGTAGTCCATGTGAGTTAAAAAATGAAAGTGTCTATTGGTAAAGTATAAAGCATTATTATTAATTATATAAGTAAATGATATTAAAATTATTAAAAGCTTGATTTTTTATTTTATTTTAACTTATTTCATTATTCCCATATAATTTCACGTTCAAACATACAAATACAACTCAAAATATGGTTTTATAAAAGAAAAACAAGTTGGAAATGGAATATCAGATATGTTGTACCTGAAATACAAACATTCAACCAATACAATTGCTACTCAAAGCCTTAACTCAAAAATGAAAAGTTTTGAGGTATGTCGTTGTTCTTTTGAATGAGCGATGTGTGATCGTTACGTAAGTTCATTTTTTGAGTATGTTGTATCTGTTTGTCCAAGTATACTCAGGTGCATAGATTTAAAGGTTGTTGGCTATTGTTGGTTATGGTACATCACACTCATGAAGCTTTTCGCTGGAAAACAGGGAGCAAACAAATTAAATAATAATTGTTTGTTTTAGTGTTAGGTATTAAAAATTGAATCCTTAAAACTAATAATATCTATTAAAACAACCCAATAAACCTAAACAAAACTAAACATAAAGGTTTATTAATGCGACTCTAATCGTGCCCTCTAAAGCTGAAGACATACACACACAAACCTGATCCTCCACTACTCTCGGAACGAACCAGCGAGGACTTCAGATATTGGACAACGGCGCGTGCTGTAATCAGCGATGATTGCGTCATTGTCCAGCCACGTGACCCATCAGTCATGACGTCATTGCTGTCCAGCGCGGAGGTGTCTTCTCCCTGTCACAGATGAGATAGATCGACACTAGAAAATAAAGGACAATAGAGCAGGGGGTTCAGATTGGATTTGTCCCAATGCGGGGTTGTCGCTATCTCGATTTACTATAGTTGTCTGCTGTGGATGAGAATATGTTCTCAGCACTAATTGGTTAAACAGATAATTTGCGAATGCTTTTGGAAGGTTTCATTCTATTGCAATAAATTCTGATGGTATTATGTGTAACTTCGTTTATCCAAAATGGTTGAAATTTTCAGGTATCATATTATAGTTTCTTAAAAATTCGCTTTTAGGAAGGTAGCGTTAATCTAATGATTCTAAACTGAGTTGTTAGCAAACTGTAACTAAGGCAAACAATACTAATTGGAAGTTTATCGAAGCTTAAAGTGTTTTAAACCATTAAACATATAAGAATAGATAGATATAATTTGAGTTAAAGAGGCAGGAACTCTACATTCGTAACGCTGTCAAACCGAGGAAGAAGTTAGATCAAGAACCTGGAAGATGTAAGGTGTTGAGATAGGTTTCACATTATATTAAAGTTATTATATTAAAGTTTAAAACAAAAAAAATACATTTACATTTATGTCGAACGGCTGTTCAGGCTGAAGGATAGTCATTACAGCCATCATCATCATCGTCATCATTGTAGCCACATTTGAATGATATCTGGTGGTTTAGAAACAGTTTAAGAGTAGCTTAAAACCAAAACAGACAGGCAAACGGATAAGCCAAATTCCTATCTTATGATTAATTAAGAATCTCATGAGCCCAGATATTGTGTGCCTTCACTGAACAGCACTCCTCACACCAAGCCCTATCCTACTTCCCACCCATCAGACACCACTGGACAGAGGACTCCCCTGTTGACGGAGCCCAAAGGTTGGTGTAAATGATTCAACTCCGTCCACCTCCGGCCTTACATTCAATTAAACCAAAGCCGATCCAGATGGTTCCGCCGGAATAATTCATGCGGATCCGAGTCTTTTAATCAAGTTGGCTTTTGAGACTCCGCTAATAGCCTATTAACAATTCAGGGGTCCATTAAATTCTCTTGGTCAATCTGGCCGCGGGCGGTGTCCCTTTGTTTTATAATCCTGGGGGACCCTCGTCAGGAGATTGGATTCCGCGCTGGCCAGGGGTCATTTATAAACCGTCAACGCCTAGATTAAACCCCATCGAGCGTCGCTAACATCCCCGTTAAAGATAAAGACTAACATTTCGGCCGTTAGGTGACCTTAATAGCGAGGGCACGTGAGCACGTGTGTAGGGCGATAGTGTACCGGGATCAAATGCTTCTGGAATTGATGAGCTAAGTTATTGTTCTGACGCTGGCGCATGGTATATCAACATGTCCCCACTTACGATTACTGATTTGATAGCTAAAAGACTTTCATTTTGAGAAGTAAAGAATGATAAAGTATCAGTCTGTGGAGTGACTTCTAGATAGTAGTTAAGAAGAGAGTCATTCCAGATTAAACAAACAAATGAGAGGTGGATTTATCATAGCAACAAGAAAAGTCTTGCATTGCATAATAAAAAAATAAAATAAATTTTGAAGAAAATAAAATAATTGTTAATAAAAATAATAATTATTACTCCAAACTTTTGAAAGGAAGATTTTGCGGAGGATATATGGACCTATTAGAGAGGAGGAAGAATGGAGGAGAAGTACCAATGCGGAGCTGGCAAGTCTATTTCGGGCTCCGGACGTGGTCAAAGTAATAAATCTTGATTGCGCTGGGCTGGCCATGTAGCCAGAATGAAAGATATCGAAGGGCCCAAAAGAATAATTGAAGAAAAGGTACAGGGCACAAGAAGAGTAGGGCGACCTAAGGTGCGATGACTGGATTGGACCAGTAAGGACTCCAGTAACCTGCTAAATGTTCAGAACTGGAAGGCCGCTTCACTGGACAGGAAGGACTGGCGTAAGCGTATCGAGGGTGCCAAGGCTCATTGATGGGCTGTAGCGCCGCAAAAGAAGAAGAAGAATTATCGGTTAATTCAAATATTTAGGAAAAATAATAGAAAAAAAACTAAAACAAGAAATACTGTTACGGGCGCGGGAATTGGCGATTACTGGAAGAGAACAAAGCCCCCTTGTCGGCAGAGATGAAAGAGGCCTTTCCGGAAACTTCGCGATCCGTCGCGTATGATCTAGATCTGTCATTCTGTATATAAACAGCATCTCAGCGCGAGTAGAGACAGAGAGTGTTAAAGCACACGGTACGGTTAACATCGGAAACAGTGATAAGTGATAAGCCAGTGTAATAAGTCAGTGACAGTTTGTGAGTGTAATTGTGTGACAGTTTGTTATATTCAGAGATTCTTACGGTCGGTGGACTTTAATTTGTGAACTGTAAGTGTTAATTAGTAGTAATTAATTAGTTAAGTAGCAGTTGTAATTTTATGTGCTTTGTACAAGCTTATGTAAATAGTTAAGCTATTTTGTAATAATTAATATCTTATATTATTGTAATAATTAAATAGAAGTTAGGCCTAGATTATAAATATCTAAAATATTGTTATTGTAAATTTATTTCAGTTAATAATCTGTTTGTTAGTAATTTCCTTGTTTAGTTTCTTTGTTAATAATTGGTAATAGTTTAATTGTATTCTTTTATCTTTAATTAAGGAATTGCTTAATTCATTTTTAATACCCAGTAGCCCGTAACAATACTTATCCACCAATGCTAATCATAGGCACTACTCAACAATAATCCGCCTAGAGACAATGACAATAAGGTAGAATGTTTGATCCTGAATAAGAAAATGTATATGCGGGATTTAGAAATAACGGAGAGAAAAATTTCGGGATTTATCAAAAATGGCTTCCTCCTCCTAAACGAAACTCTGCACGCACATATAGAAAAGAAATTACAAATGCGATAAGAACTGAAAAAGGCAAACATTTGGATTGAGACCGATAAAAACATGGAAGAGCTCGAGGTCTCTCTGAATAGTAATGAAGGACGGTCTTCACTTTGGCTGGAACTTCAGTATGCTCCGGTTTTTCAAGAAACACCAATGAGAAAAGCAAGCGTAATTTGGACGCAGGAAAGAAACCAAATGCTTGGGTAACATAAGAAAGAGATATGAAAGAAAAGTACAGTTAAAGCGAACGTTAAAAATGATTGCTGACAATCATTATACACATACCATAAAGATGGAAGAACAAGAGCGGCTCAATGTGACAAGAAATACTAATAATTATGATAAATTATAATTATAATGCTGAGGAACATTCAAATAAATTAAAAATATATATGATCTTCCATAATTTCAGTCAAGAAAGTACAAACATAGAATAGAATAGAATTGAAAAGTAACTTTATTCTGGGTCTTTTTATCATAGCAAGCATTAACAGAAACAGAAACATAATACGTATATATATTACATTATCTTAAACATAATATACAAGCATACTTTAAGTTAGGCTTGTTTGCAACGCTAGAGGAACCTTTAAAACTGAATGATAGGTTCCCTCATTGAGCAATTTAAAAGTGGCAGAAGATACGATGCATTTTATTTTAGTTTGTACGGTGCTCAATTTAGAAATTATTTTTCAGAAAAAAAACTGTATTGAATCCAACTTAACTCATACAAATGACGAATGTCTGGGTTACAGAAAGTTGTCGTTTTAAACTTTAACTAAAACTCTCAATACTATATAATAATATATATATAAAACTATATAAAACTCAATAATATACTATATTTGTCTTCATGTTTCTGTTTGGAAGATGTTGATTGCCTATCCTGCCATGATGGATATTGATTGCTTAATCGTGGCCAAATTTTAATAGCAGTAAGGGATACATGGATACTCCGATGGCCAATGGCTAATGAAGGTAAATATTGAATAATGGATGGGAGTCGCCTGAGGCGGGCCTGGGCAAACACTCGCTCGGCTGGGCCCCAATGCTCGCCCAGCTGCCTGTCTCCGCCACTGATGTCTTCATCGTACTTCTTCTTGTTATCCTCCCATTGTTGTATGTGGGATCTACTCCAGCGCGTTCTGTGATTAGCAGAAAGAGCAATAAAATTTTAATATATACAGGATATTGTCCGTGTAACTATGGCTGTTCATCTTAAATTGTCATGTTATTCTCGATTTCGGCCATTTAGAAGCGCGTGAAGTAATTTCATGTACCCACCTTTTATTGTCTTCTCATTCAGTCTTCATATTTTCACTCTGCTCTTTCCTTCACTCTTCTGATTAAATCCTGTTACTTAATCTCTTGTCCCACTTCAGGAAACCCTCAAAGCCAAGCATCTACCTTCAGAAAGTTGCTCTGTTCTATATTACATCCTCAGTTGTACTCTTAAATTGCTTCAATTAACTTTTAAATTCACCAGCTTTTATGATATTTTATTGCTTCCATTGTACGTAAGACGTTTCGACATTCATCCTCTTTGTTACATTTAATTAAGTACCAGATTTTTCTCACTAATTTCTGCATTGTCGCAAATTTGGGAAGTTTGTTGATGTAGCCTTTAAAGTAGATGGAGAATAGTCTGCTTTGTGTTACTAGTTCTTAGCTGAATTTTTTTTGACGTTAGACTTTTTGCAGGGAACCATGCAAAATTTTTATCTTTTGTCCGAATGAGCTTAGTGGAAGTATTTTCTAGTCTTCACCCTAATTTTTATCGATTTTAACGTTAATGGTATTAACTATCAATTCAAACAAATCATTAAAGGGAAGGTCTTAATAGATAATCATATTAATCGTGTCTTACTTCATTCATGCGTATTTGGGGCGAACTATAAATCAATCACGATTAAAACTTCTTACTCATCTTCATGTTTATTGTTCTTGTCATATATATATATATATATATATATATAAGGCCAACTATTATTATTCAACGTCTAATTATTTACTTCATTCCGATATCAGATCCGTTAACTCTGACCAAGAATACTGAATCCCTTGCCCTCTTCTGTAGTTCCCAATCGCACAAACAGAAACCCTCCTTCCTGAATGAGGACTAGAGGAGAGCCATTGAGCTTTGTGTCAGGATAATGGCGCTTTGACCGGGATTTCCGCCTTGCGCAAGAGTGCGGTGAGTTCTGTATTTACAATCTTCGCAGGTGTTCGGGTTCACTGACCTCCTGCAACATGGCCTTTGTGAACCTAGGTCATGGTTATTTGTTAGAGCTCCCCTTCATGTATGACCTAGATCTCATCATTATAATTTTATTTAAGTTGAAGAGCATTATATTGTACCATTGAGACCACATACGCAGTACAGTGGGGCCTGAAAGACCCTAGCTGGAAAGCAGGTCAGTTTATATAAGTATAATCTTAAACAGATATAAACTTTAAAATTATTTCTGAGAGACGGAATACTCTGTTCAGACCGAGAAAAAAAAATTGTGACTGGAATTGTTTGAAAAATAAATTCCAACGATGAAACCATTCTTATAAATTCATTAAAAACAAACCTGCTTTAGTTATTTATAGATTAGTAAACACTAAATTAAGGTCCTTGTGGAGAGATGCGAGAAAAGGAATAGCGTGGACTGAGGAAAGAAGTGAAGAACAATCTGAAAGAATTAGGAAAAGGTGGGAAGAATGAAGGATGGAGAGAAGGGGTATGAAAAGAAGTGAAAATAAATATTCGCGTGGTCGCTAAGGTCGTTCCCTGAAAGAAAAACAACAACACTAACATGAAATAGAAAATTGAAAATATATTATAGAAATATTAAGCATATTTAATATGATTTTCATAAATATATATTTACATTTTAAATTGAAGAGGGCTTTTCGATCTACTTGAACGCCTGTTGAAATATATATGTTTCAAAAAGTGATTTAGAATCAAGTTTAAATTTGATGACTCCATCGCGTTTCTTCTTGTTGTTTATCATCACATTATGGTATGGACTATTCACTCTTTATAAATTTATTACATTAATCTTTATCATCTCTTTATAAATCTTTATAAATTTATTACATTATGATTGTATTTAGTTTTTGGCACAATTATTGTGCGCCTTTTATGAGATAACGAGCGATATTTAGCAGTTAAGAAAATATAAAAAGTGATCGAGTAAACCAATACCTCTGTTTAATCAACTATATAAGTTTAATGAGTAATTCCCTTTAATAAAAAACCTCTAAAGACTATTTAAACATTAAAATAAAATACACAGTGCCGATTCATAGCTGGTTTTTAAGATTTGATATACTTGAAATACACTTTGGAAATACCATATTTACAAATAGCTTGACTAGGCCATAACCAATTTGAAAATTATAACCAGCGTCAAAAAGGCACCATCGAACTAGATTAAACCTCCATAAAATTCTCAGACTATCAGATTCGGAGGATGGACCTAGGATTTTTTTAAAAAGGATAAAAAATTATTGATTATGCCGTCTTTCCGAAGGGGCGTAAAACGGTAGCCCTGAGGCTGTACGGTGTCAGGTTCTGTCTTAAATTAAAACTGGATAGGCAAAATGTAGGGTTCCCATAAACTGTAGTATTGTTCGTTGACATAAACAAGCAAAACATTTCAGACTATCCCTACCTGCTCTAGGTTATTGAGGAAAAAAAGGAAAATAATTTAATCACTATTTACTAACAACTCGAAAAGATTACTTTAGTCGCTAATGATTTAATTGCTCACTTGAAACAATTCAATCTACCACAAAAAAAAAACACATATATATATATATATATATATATATATATATATATATATATATATATATATTATATCCGTTCTATGTATTTAGATAATAAATAATAAATTATATATTATTATAATTATTTATTTATATTTCATGTTTAGAAAAATATACCAACATGCTTTTTTAAACGAAATTTCTTTTTTCAAATTATATCAATGGAAAATTATAAACAATCGCTATAGTCATTACACTAACTAGCCTAGTCGTTTATTGAAAAAAAATGGTAGCACGATTAGTATGTTTTTTGTCAGTTCTGACTGTACTCATCATTTTCATGAAAACCATGAAATTTTATTTCAATTCTCTTCAACATATTCCACATCGATGTTATTGGCCTGATTAGAAAGTTGGAAGCTTTCTTAAAGTGCTATTGCATTTTGATGAAAACTCTGTGTGAAATTAAATAACAAAATACGTGGGACATAGAAAGTCTGGGGTGCAGTAAAAAAAAAACACTAAATAAGAAAAACTTAACTATTGTAAGTGCCAACGTTTCGACCTACGTTGTAGGCCATCTTGAGGGCTGAAGGCAGAGCCACTACCCTCCCAGCCCTGGTCACTGATTCCGCTTAATCGATTCCGCTTACTTAAGTACAAGAAACTCATTTTGTAGAAAATTATAATTAACCACTTATTCACCGGGGCTGTAGAAATAAAGAAAAGGTAATTTTTAACTTCTTCTAAAAATTCGTCTTACAAGGGAATTTCGAAAGACTAATTCCAAAACTGAGGACAATTTTAATTTAAAAAATAAATAAATTTTAATACATTTCACTCCGTAAATGAAAACTGACAAACATTCACTCCGTATATAAAACATTCGTTTAATTTACCTTAAGGTATCCCTAATTCCATTTCATTTAGAAAAGTTGGCAAAAACTTCTCTAAGCAGTATTTCGAGCACCGTGTGCGCTGCAAATGATGCAAATGCATTTTGGACCACTCAAACCTTCCTAAAATGTTTTTTAAATCCCTCTAACTTTACCTATTACTAATTTGTGATGGATGCCGAGTAGTATAAGTGTTATGATGGAAAAGATATTTATTTGTGAATAATTTGAAAAGGATAAATAATTCTTAATGTGTACACATGCTCATAACGAAAATTCTATGTAGAACAAACAAAAATATAACCATGCTCCCCAGGAGTTTAAATTCTTAATTACTTTTGATTAATATATATAATTAGCAGTATATTCATCTGAAATACTAAATGTTGAAAACAATGTATTTTAATAAGCACGTACCCGAGACTTTGCCCAGGAACAATACCTTGGTTAATGATTAATATATCAATACTACCGTATACACATCTATGAAATACCGTGAACATCTATTGTTAGTCTTTATTGTCCGACTTGTCACTATGATTTTGAATACTCGAGAGAAGTCGGTATAGTGGTAAAATAAATATACTCCTTGAAATCTGAAAACTGGAAATTTTCTTGTAAAGAAGGTATTATATTCTTTACTCTCATCAAGGATCTAGCAAAGAGTAAAACTATTTTCTTCATATTGTTGATAAAAACTTGTTTAGATCAATTTATTGATATTTACAACTTTAATAATATTACAACAACTAAATTTGCTAATATGAACAACTTACACGAAAAAAAAACACTTGGAAAAAACTACCTATTGCTAGCACTAATACAGTTGTAAGTAGAAGGTCTCCATCTTCTTTTCAGACGCCTCGGAGGGTTATCAGGAATAGTATGGGAAGCAAGTTGAGAGACTAGCGGATTCAAGTGTGTATGAAGCTTGTCATTGAAGGATAGGTATCCAGTTTGGGCCCAATCAGCAACATATGGGATATTAAGATCATGATGGAAGAGTTTGTTTGTGGCATAATAAGGAGCATTGAGGATTTTACGAAGGATTTTGGATTGTAAGGATTGGATACGAGATGAATTGGATGGTTTAGTAGAGCCCCAAAGCTCAACTACCATATGTCCAAATAGGTCTGATAACTGTCATGGAAATGAGTCTTTTGTAATTAATTGAGAACATTGAGCTTTTGTCCAGTAAATGTTGAAGTTGGCGGAAACGTCGAGCAGTTTCTTGTCTTTTCAGTCTTGTATCAGGAGTTGAAAATATGAATGAAGAAACATCATGAATGAAGAAAGATCAAACATAACCTTATGAAATAAAAGTTTTGAGAGAGGTTAAGTAATCCAATATAATTTAAATTATTAAAGATATGATCTATTTTATCCATTGAGAAATCATACAATAACCCATGGATCTTGGGATGTATTAGTCATGATAAAATAAAATAAATAAAAATATATTAATAAAATAAAAACCTAATTCAATCAAAGAATATGTTACTTGTCACCTAGCATTATAACAATTCTTTATTCCAGACTTAAGAAGCCGATTAGGGAAACAGAATTAAAGTTAGTTAAAAAAAAAGTGTTTTTTAATGGCGTCCTTCGCAAAAGTCGCAATAAACAAGGTTATTTTCGCACTCATGATATCGTTATTATTTACAGATAATATTTTTGATATCTACAAATAATGATTCTTTGTTTGTATTATTGATAGGAATAGGAAAATCTTGATTATTAATAGCTCTTGAGGTTCAGTAAGGCCGAACGGGTATAAAACGCCTAAGGAAACAAATCCAACTACCAAAATCGTTTACCTTCGACAAGCATCCATGAAAGAACCTCCGCGTATGTGAAAATACTATGTCACTATGTCTAGGATTTAGTTTTAAATTTATTTTCAGGATAATTAAAAGAAATTTTATTTCAGGATGAAAACTATGTTAATTGTTGTGATTCTGGTAGCGTTTGCAGCTGCAACGCCTACCATAAAAGAACAATGGATGTCATTTAAGGTCAGTATAATATTATTAGTAGCATTGTTAGTTGAATCAGAAATCTGGATAAGACATATTATGGAAAACCACAATATTTTATGTTATAGATGCAGCATGGAAAATCATATCACAGCATTGAAGAAGAACAGCTTAGGATGGCCATCTTTTCGGAAAAACAGAAAATGATTGAAGAGCATAACGCTAAATACGAAGCTGGATTGTCAAGTTACTACCTGGAGATGAACCAGTTTGGAGACATGGTAAATCATAAAATAGTCAAGAAATACATTGTAATAAGATCGGTGGTCAGTTCTAATATGTATAACGTATTAAATTGAAGCTCCCTGAAGAAGTGACTTGGTTAGGGTTCAACGCAACAGAAGATATGATGCATGTACCTAGCTTCACATTCGTTCCTCCGTCAAACGTCGAAATCGCTAAATCGGTTGACTGGAGACATTCTGGTGCAGTCACTCCTGTGAAAAATCAAGGAAGCTGTGGATCTTGTTGGGCTTTTAGCAGCGTAAGTGTATAAATCGATTTCTTCTTGTTTAGAACTAATAAGAGGAGTCCTTATCAAAGTTCATTTTGTATTTAATTTTAGACTGGAGCGATTGAAGGCCAGCATTTCAAGAAGACTAGGAAACTCGTATCACTTAGCGAACAGCAGCTTGTGGATTGTTCAAAACGTTATAACAACGGTTGTAAAGGTGGATTAATGGACAATTCCTTCAAGTATCTCGAGGCTGTAGAAGGGTTGGAAACTGAAAGTTCATATCCATATCAAGGAAAAGTAAGATACTCTAAAAATAAAATCCTCTGAAAATAAAAATAAATAACAAGACTGTTAATCTACTTATTGCAGCCTAATTTGCCTAAAAGTAGAATTTGTTCTAAATAGATGATTTATCTTTCAGGAAGGCAAATGTAGGTACAACAAAAAGAAGGCGGTGCCTGGAACCAAAGTCAAAGCCTATTCCAAAATCAGGGCACGGGATGACAATGCCCTGAAGGCTGCCGTTGCTACTGCAGGACCAGTATCTATTGCAGTCAGCGCTGGCAACAACCATTTCCTGCACTACAAAGGAGGTCAGTATATTTCCATATCTTTATTTACATCATCATTTTCAGTTTATTTTTTATTTTTTCCGCAGGAGTCTTCAATGGTGACACCTGTACTGGACGTTTGGACCATGGAATCCTCCTGGTAGGCTACGGCTCCGATAAGGGCAAGGATTATTGGCTAGTGAAGAACTCATGGGGTCCCCATTGGGGAGAAGGAGGGTACATGAAGTTGACAAGATCGAAGAAGAACGCCTGTGGCATTTCAACAAGGGCTAGCTATCCTATCCTGAGATAGGAACCAAGAGACCTTTCTCTAATTAACTCTAATTACATCAAGAAATACTATACATCAATTACCAAATATACATATTTTTACAAAGCACAAACATGTAATATAATTTCTCTCCATAAATTAATAGCTCTTTAATACACTGCAATTATATTGAATGAACCGGATAAAAATTAAAATTAATACACACTGATAAAAGGATTTGATAGTCTTTGAAGAGATTTGTTAATAATAAACAAATCATATATTAGGAACTATTTTTCGGCCCCAAACATTTCTTACTATTTAAAATGATTTGTTAAAATTTTATAAATGAATATCAGATTTATTGAGTGGTAACAGGTTATTTTAAATAGTAAGAAACATTTGTTTGAGGCTAAAAAATGGTCTCTAATAATTGATTTGTTAGCTATCATATTAAATACTAACAAATCTTTCTATCAGTGCATAAACAACAATCTAACGATTATATTGAATTCAGTATAAAAATTAAACCAACTCACCGAGAGCCGTTTTCCTTTCCCTATAAGCACGAGCTCAATCAGCATTTTTACGGGGTAAAATTAATTCATCGTCGGATCTTTTCGCACTATTCTTGG
Organism: Arma custos; assembly: GCA_037127475.1. NCBI lineage: Eukaryota > Metazoa > Arthropoda > Insecta > Hemiptera > Pentatomidae > Arma > Arma custos. The sequence goes on from CM073759.1 coordinate 154,302,723, forward strand.
TTTTTCCCTCGTTGACCGGTTTATTTAACTCACTAGCTTTATCGTTAGTTGAAATAGTTGAAAATTGATCGTGAGGGTCACACTCGTAAAAAATATGAAAGATGTACCGCAATGATCACAGTGACAAAAAATAATGGTGACTGTTGTGAGGTTGGTCCTTAAGGTAAGCTTGCCGAAATAACAAGTAATTAGCACTTTGGCTAAAAAACTGACGCCGTGATTCAGCTGCTTCCGTAACATTTGTTTCTGACTACTTCACTATTATACAAAAAATACAAACTATTTGCATTACGTATTTAACTAATAATTTATTTTAATGATATGTATTTTAATGATATATAAAATAATAAAAATATTAAATAATTGAATACAATACTATTAAACAAATTATTTGTAATTACAAACTAAAGTTGATGAAAACAAACTGTTTAAATCGTATACATACTGCTGCGCGTCGACAGCCTCCCACTGTACATCACGGCGACGTGAACGTTTAACTTTCTCCCCTATCAAAATTCGCTAAAGAAGTTTTTACTTCAAATACATAACATTTTTTAGAAGATAGTTCGAAAACACAACTGCAGGTATCTGTTCACTTCAAAATAATAATGGAGGAGGAACGTTACAAGTACTTGATGAGGTCTATCAAACCTGTGGACAAATGATTTTCCTAGGAATTATATCTTAAACCTAGAAGTAAGGTTCTCTCAAATATTGCGTACTTCTCTATAAACACAAAGAGAAATGGTGAATGGGAAAACTTAAAAGAAACTTATTCAGCAGTAAACCACTATTTGAAAAATTTAAAGTAGCAGTGGGACACTAACTAACGGTAAAAACTTATTATATGAGCTAGTGCAGCTTTTTTTTTTTTTACTAATCGCCTGAGAGCAAACTGAACACATGATATTTATGCATAAGATTCGTATTTTATTCAGCGAGTTTAGTGTTTTGAAAATTAGTACTATTCATGGAGTAATGAGGTGGCTAGGTGAGGGACAATTTATTTGGAAAAGGCCTAAATTCTGCATTATGAAATATACATTTACAGGTGGTTTGTAAGAGAGCAAACTATTATTACTGGTTTTAAACTTGTATCTAGTCAGAATATTTTAGATACTTAATTCAGCATTATATAACCCAAAGGTTTCAGCTATACTGTTGCTGCATGGCACCCGTTTTGATTTTGAGATTTAAAAATTGTAATAAATAAAATAAAATTAAATTATGAATTATTATTTAACTTAATAAATAATATCAAGTGATAAATTGAAATCGTTATCATAAGTTTGGTCTTGTGGCGGAATGAAAAAGTACTTCAGCTCATCAGGATCTCGACTAGTTATCAATTTGAAATCAGCCTAATTTTCATAATACTTTTATTAAAAAAATAAATTCAATGTATGAAAAATAATACATGATAATAAAAATATCTTTGAATATTTTCATATATTGGACAAAAATCAAGATCAGAAAATTTATTTCTATAGTGTGAGATAAAGAAAACATAAATGCTACAAACTTAATAAAAAATAATAAGCATAACCAGCTTAAAACTACATAAATTAGGATTCTAAGGAATTGTGGTCTAATTGAAAAAGTGTGCTATTAATAGAAAAAACTTTCATTTAATTAATTCTTAAAAATTCAAATTAAAAAAGGAATAAAGAAATAATAGCAATGAGATAAAGGTATGTAATATGGAAAACGTGTAGAAATAATAAAAATAAGTACCCTTTCAGGATTTGGATTACTAAGCATCAGTGAATTAAATTTCTAAATCGTCTAAAGTGTCTAAAACGGTTGAGAGCAAAAAGTATTATATGTTTAACAGTTGAAGCAACAATCAAATGTCAAACAAGAAAAAAGTGAAAATTTTTAATGAACAGACAACTGGAAAAGAGTTTTAAATAAAGATATTTTCCTCAAATAAAATGAAATAAAGATATTAAAAGAAAATCTCCTTCCCCTGGCTAAGGGTACAATTAACAAACTAGCCAAGAGGAAGACAAAATGCGTTGGGATAGAGCCAAGATAAGGTTTTATTGATTTGAGGGTTTATACATGTAAAAAAATTTCTTTAGTCTTTTTGTTATATATCAAATTTGCAAACAAAAAACATTTAACATCTCTACAGTTTTTCACCACCCAAAAAGTATTGGCACACCTTAATTGGCAATATAATATTATTGCCAAAGGCACATAAATTACTTAATGTTTTGTAAACATGCCATTGGCATGAATAAATGCCAGCACTCGCCTTGGCATGGATTCTACTAAATTATTTAATATTTCTACTGATAAATAGTTCCACGATTCCTTTATTACTTGTTTTCTTTGTTACTTGTTGTGTTCCTTGCTAATAAGGTTTGTCTGTCGTACCTTTCTGTCCAAAATGTGCCATAGGTTCTCTATAGGATTGAGGTCTGGTGACTGAGGTGGTGTCGGTAATCTTCTGGGAGCATTATATAGAAGCCACTCCTTGGTTAAGTTGGCTGTGTGCTTCGGGTCATTATCTTGCTGGAAGTAGTATTCCTTCTCCAGACCTAATTTAATGGCACTACTTTTCAGATTGCGTCGCAATACCTCTCCATATGAGCAAGCTGTCATAATATCTTCAGCAATTTCTAGCAGTTTTCAATATATTTCTTGTATCTAAAGCTGTTTTATTTTTTCGCGAAATTGTCAAAATGTTAGCCGGTTTAAAAAGTTCGAATTTGCTTTCTTCCGAAAATATAACTTTCTTCCAAAAATCTAGTGGTTAATTTACGTATTTCTTCGCGAACTCAAGTCTCTTTTTCCTATTCATTTCACTAATGGAAGGTTTTTTTTAGAGGCTTTTGCCACGAATGCCCTCACTATAGAGAACGTTTCGGATTGTTTGTAGTGCAACATACTTTCCACTAGATGATGCTGGGTCATCGGTAAGATTTTGAGCACTTTTACTAGGTTTTCTTAAAGCTTCCTTAATGCCTTGTGTTCTTTCTCGCACTGTAAGGACTCTTGGACGATCTTTCTGAGGCTGATTTTAGTCGATCCAGTTCTTATCTTTTTTTAAATAATATACCGCACTATAGAAAATGACAATTTAATTGTTTAGCGATCTCTCGGTAACATTTACCTAAAGACGATAATGATATAATCATCGCCCTAATAGGCAATGGTATTTCCCTAATTTTGCAATATCACTGGAAGTACCATATAGTTACTTTCCTCAGGTATAAGATAAGAAGTAAACTTCTCAGTAATTCCAGGTGTTCTCAGTAATACTTTATGGGTGTTGAAAAATATATTTTGTTGTTTATTCAATATTTGTTTAATTTTTTTCTGTATTATATTTATCATGTTAAATTGTCTGTTCTGGACTAATTGAAGATATATCAAGTAGAAAAAAAAAAAATTCTAATTTGTATAAAACCTCTAAATCGCTGGGTGTGCAAATACTTTAGCTGCCAACTGTTGATTGAAAATATTATAGCTATTTTCTCGAATATTTTAAAAGCGTTCATGTTAATCCGTTTTAAAGATTATAACAAAGTTTAGTGTTTTGTTACTAACACTCTCATGCACCAAATACACATCACCATGCTAAATTGTATTTCGAAAACAGATGAAACAGTTTACCATCAATTTCTCTTCAACAGTCAAAAGAATGGAAAGAAATTAGGTAGAAAGAGGGAACAAATGGTCACCTGATTTGTATTGATAAGCAATTAATATTATCTGAATTATGAGATTCAATTAAGGTTTTTTCGTGTCCGTTACCAAAAAAAAAGTGTAAGAGCATTATTGCATATCTTGTATGTATGAAGAATGATACTGAAGAGGTTCTAAAAAGAAATTGTGTAATATCGAAATCAATTTTAATTTTTGCGTCACAATTAAATATTGCCTATTAAAAATCTCTTGAAGTAAAGTGGCAGCCAACTGGTATAAAAAGCCGATACCGAAACAACTGAGGTAGTTATTACTTGGTCTTCTGGTAGCAGCATCAGGTACAATCTTATAAAATTAATTTCTAACGGTTATTATTGTAGGCTAAAGTACTCTCGTTGTGCCTCCGCTGACTAATAATAATAAGACGCGGCTAGCTAGGTATTCTGGAGCACTGATTTACCTATCAAATGTGCGAGCAGGTGAAACGCGTTCAGGAGTAACAAGGCTGACTGTAAACATCTAAAAATGTGAATCTAGAAATCGTATTAGAGTATTTTTTATTTTCAAACTTTTAACGATCCTTAAAATTAAGCAGGTCGTCCGCTATTTTCTCGGGATCTGGAACCGAAATTACTGCTCCAAATCACAACAACCTTCGGAAATGTTTAGTCATCTTCGTTTTGAAAAAGCTTCCGAGAGCCGACTTAATACGCTCGTTACGATGGAGGGAAATCGTAAGTTATTTAAAAATAAATATACTGAGACCATAAAAAATTAATAGAATTTTTTCCAATTATTTTTGTCAATACGATATATGAAACCAACCGTTAGAGAAGAAAGACATAAGTGAAACCGTTGTTGCTGCTTGTAAATGTTAAACAATGTGAATAGATTAAAAATATTTATTTTTAAATACAAATCTTTTTAATCGATAAAGAAACAAATATCTAAACTTTCCATAGATGTTTTAAATTTCTGTGTAAGTAGAATCAAAACGATTTTAAAAAAATCATCTGTCCGCCGTAAGCCGTTCGTAAATTTTCTCCGTGAATTTCTTAGTTCTGAACCGATTCCCTTAATACATGGATCAAAAGTCACAGATCTAACCAATGTTATTCTCAAATGATATACCACATATTCTCGTAGCATCAACCAATTCGTTTTGGAAAAGTGGCCGGTAGCAGATTTAATAACAAACATAGAGAGAGGATAATTATAAACTGTTTATAAATCAGTATATCGAAATCTTAAAAAAAAGTTTAGAACTCTTTTGAATTATTATCTTAAATACGGTTTGTGAAATCAACTTCAAAAAAAGTTCAGCATGAAAAAAATAATTGTATTTGGATGTATTTCTGCTTTTTCTTGAACATGATATACATTGTATGTTTCATAAATTATGGAAACGATCTTATTATTAATGTATAACTCAAAAGTAATATACCTTCAGAAGTACTTCTGAATTTTATTTGAAAGATATTCTACTATTCTTAACCCTGAATCAATTAAATAGGAAAATCCTGAAATAATGAAATATAAATATTTGGAAATAATTTAATACATTTGTTACAGGATGAAAATTATATTACTGGTTGCCTTAGTAGGATTTGCTTCTGCAATACCTAAAGTTAAGGAGCAATGGACTTCATTCAAAGTTAGTATTAACAAAAATAGAAATTTTCAAAAAACAGATTATCTCAACCCACTACTTTAAGCGAACAATGATGGATTTATTTTTTAGAAACACCATGGAAAATCCTATCACAGCATTGAAGAAGAAAATCTGAGAATGAACATTTTTGCACAGCACGTAAAGATGATCGAAGAGCATAACGCTAAATATGATGCTGGATTGGTATCTTACACTTTGAAAATGAATCGTTTTGGAGATATGGTAATATTTGTGAAGTCTTTAATGTGGCACAACATAAGTTTGGTTCGTTTGAAATACTTAAATCTCTTCAATTTCAGCTACCAGAAGAAGTCTCTAACTTAGGATTCAACCGCACGGGAGAAATGCAAAAGGTACTTGGGTATTCGTTTTTCCCTCCCGCAAACGTCCGCCTCCCGGAATCGGTTGACTGGAGGGAACAGGGAGCAGTTACTCCTATCAAAGACCAAGGTGATTGTGAGTCTTGTTGGGCGTTCAGTACAGTAAGTATGGATAAATAACAATATTTTATTTATTATTCTGATATGTTTCGGACAAGTTTTAACTTTCTCAACTTTTAGACTGGAGCCATCGAAGCCCAGCTTTTCAGGAAGACCGGAAAACTGATTTCACTCAGCGAACAGCAACTTGTGGATTGCTCAATTGGTCACGGTAATCTAGGATGTGTAGGTGGATTGATGGACTATGCCTTCAGGTATCTCCAGAATGTAGGCGGGTTGGAAAGAGAAGACTCATATCCTTATGAAGGAATAGTAAGATATTCAGAAAATATTAGAATCATGTCATAAGAAACGGTTAACGATTCAATTAAATCAAACTCATCTTTTATCTGGCAGGACGGAAGATGTCGTTACAACAAAAATGAGGTCGTGCCAGGAACAAAAGTCAAAGGTTATACTGACATCAGGTTACACGATGACGAAGCTCTTAAGGCTGCTGTTGCCACTGTTGGTCCAATCTCAATTGGTGTCCATTCGGGCAACAAACATTTCCAGTTTTACGATGGAGGTCAGTAATAATATGGTAGTGTTGTAGGATAGGGTAGAAGTTTTAAAGCTTTTATAACGAATGCAGTAACTTAATTATTTACAAATATTGAAGAAAGTTTTAACCATGTCCGTAGGAATTTTCAATGGCGATACCTGCCCTCGTGATGAAGTAGACCATGGAATCCTTTTGATTGGATACGGAACCGATGAAGACGGTGAAGACTACTGGCTCGCTAAGAATTCATGGGGACTTCACTGGGGAGAAAAGGGATATATGAGGCTTTCCAGGTCCATAAGGAACGTCTGTGGTGTTTCACAAATGGCCAGCTACCCAATTATTGAATAAGGACCTGAAACATTTCTTCTATCTGATTTAACTTGACCGAATGGACTTTCTTGCTATGTTTTTATATTCTTTTAACCTATTTATTAATGTTTTCTACGAAACCTTACATTTGTTGAAATAAATGTCTTTCTGTTTTTATTTATATGTACTTTTGTAATTTTACGTCACTCTATTAAAGGTATGAAATATGACTCCATATCATTTTATGGAATAAAATAGATTTTCTCAGGAAAAAGGAACTATTCTTTTAAAAATTATTTAAATGAAATAATTAAATAATAAACGAAATCATTAAAAATACTAAAATTTATATAAACTAAAATCATCGGAACCGGCAATAAAATGAATATATAAAAATGAAATGATTGTAACATCCAAGATACAAAAAGAAATATGATTTAAATTACAAAACAAAATAAAATATATTTTTTTTACTAAAAAAACTGGACACAAGTGAAATACGATAATTTTTAAAATAAGAAGGTTAAATAATTAGAACAATCTAGTAATTAGTAGCTAAGATTATTTTTATAGATACAATAAAACTTGAATGTATCAGTAGTAAGAGGCAAAGAACATATTAGCCTAGTGGTTACAAGTAAAGGAAACAGGAAAATGGTCATAAGCCACTGATATATATATATATAAAATGAACAAAATAATATGATCAAGTTTTAAAAACTAGGTGAAAGCAAAGTATTTAAAACAATAATATAAATTCTGGGTGGGGAGGAAAAATTAGAAAAAATAAAGTTAAGCAATAACAGTAATAAAAAATGAATAATAAGTTAATTAAGATAAAACCGTAATAATAATTCCCATACCATAGAGTGGATATGATGCAAAATAATAAATACGAGCTACAGCCCATCTGTATGAGATGAATGAAGTATGACTGATATGCAATAACATTTACATGAAAGAGGCATAACTGTACATGTATAACATTAAATTAATTGGGAATGACTGTTTAAGTATAAAATCGAAAAAAATATCACAATCAGAAAAATAATATTCAACAGTTAATACACATTCATCCAATTGTTAGAAATCATAAAATAAAGAAAAGTATAAAATTAAGAATAAGTTGAAGAAAGTTGTGGGAAAGGGAATTTATTATACCTTAATAAGTTTTAAAATTTACCTGCCTTTAAGTCAGAGAAATGCAGTTGTCAATTTTCAGTTCATTTTCCTTACTTTGACTCTGAAATCCAATTCGCAATTATTTATATGAAATTACATATGTATTTATTGATTGATTATACTACTAATCTAATAACTATTCTACATAATAACAACCTAATGATGTACTAATGATTAAAATCAGGGATGGAATGAATTTGAGCCAGGTGATGATCTTGGAGTTGGTGTTCTTGCCTATTATGGCCCTAACTCCTCCCTTGGTAGATATACGCTGTTTTAATTACACATTTTTTATAAAGTTTTTGATTTATTATTTGATAGTCTTCTTGAGAGGCTGAGGGAGAATATGTTTCATTATTTGGATCAAATATTATATTTGAGGTAGAAATAATAAACAGAGTATAATGCAATGGTGCAATGCACTAGAATGTTACACCTATAACAGCTAGTTGATGCCTCAAGAAATATATAATATTAAGAAATATTTAAAAAATTTAAAAAGGTTAATAAATTGGATAACATATGGCTGGAGTAATGATAAAAATCTATATTAATTGTGTTAATTAATGCAATTTGAGGTAAAAATATCGATAATCTTATGATATCATATATTATATATGATTTTATCTAGATTAGTCCCAACACATTAGTTGATTTAATCATATTTAATAATATAGTCATTACTAATTGTACGTTTACAGAAATTATTTGTTCAATTCGGTAGAATATTTGAACTATTGTTTATATTTATCAGATTAATAATGGAATTCGTATTTGTAGCCAGAATATTTTCTTCGAATTTACGAATCAACTGTTTGTTAGTAGTTGATTCAACAAATTCGAAGCTAATGTATATAGTTTGTAGTAAATGTGGTCATTAATTATGACTAGCCTTTGCTGCTTATCAACTGAAAACTAAAGGGTTAGACCGAAAAAGAACTTACTTGCCACATACTTACAGTCATAACAGTTACTATAAAGTTATATACAAATAATAGAAATAAAAAATAGAAATAAAATATGAATTTAAATCATTGTCATTCATATTAAACTCTTCGCATTGCTTTACACTTCCTTCCCAAAAAGTAGCTGTGTCTGATGGAATGTAGACAAGTACTTTTGGGATGAATCAGTCCATGTTCATGCAAAAATTCAAATGTTTTGTCATCACCTTCTAAAGATTCATCTAATTAAAATGAAGTGAAACTGGATGAATGATAAGGGAATAATAAATACGATTTAATGTTTAATTTAACTCATTCGATGAATAAAGTAACTGTGGTTAGTTAAGGTTACTGGCGGGAACAGTAGTAGATCTACAGTTAGATGTGTGTCATACAGGAGAGGATAAAAAAATATTCAATAGTTATTGAATTTTAATATGGCTCATTAAAGAGTAATAATATATTTTAATATAAATGTTTATCGGGAGAGGGTCGAGCTAAATAACTTAGTACGACTTAGGGTTGAAGTCCTTATTAAACCATAAGCATGCTTGACACAACAGTGGTCGTAAACTTGATGAAGCAAGAGGTGCTTCCAGTTCATGGCGGGCTCCTGCATTGTGGCTAGATATATCTAAAGTTACAAAGTAGTTACTTAAAAATCATAAAAACATTTTTCTTGATTGTATTGTTTGTTTGTTTTATTTTTTAAGGGCAAACAACTACAAATGGTTATTATTGCCCTCACCACTAGAAAATATACATATTTACATCTAGATAATTACAACTACTTAATAGAAACAATAGACAATAATAATAGTAACATATTACATATCGTAGAAACATATTAAACATATAATAGAAACAATAGATAGTAATAATAATAGAAATAGAAACAATAGATAATAATAATAATAGAAACATATTACATATAGTAGGAACATATTAAACATATAATAGAAACAATAGATAATACGTAATAAAAGTAACATATTACATATAGTAGAAGCATGTTAACATATTAAACATATAATAGAAACAATTGATAATAATAATAGAAACATATTACATATAGTAGAAGCATATTAATATATTAAACATATATTAATACAATGGATATTAATAATAGAAACATATTACATATAGCAGAGACATATTAACGTATTAAACAGGTAATATAAGGATAAATACTTGTATAACGTTATACATATTTCTATATAATTTTTAATATAATACAATATAAAATTTATAATATTTATATAAAAATTGCACAAATTAATAGTTCAAACATAGTTTATAACGTTGTACACACACTACAGACATTACATTACACACACACACACATATATATATATATATATATATTGGATATATAAATATATATATATATATATATATATATATATATATATATATATATATATAAACCCACATACACACATATACCTTTATGTATATGTCAAATTGACTGGAATATGTTGATGCTTTTAATAAATTCTAACGTATTATTTACACATTGTTCGTTATCGCCCAATGCCTTAAGCATCTGCCGAGGCACGCCACACCTTTCCATTACACTACTGTACCTAGGACACTCCTCGAAGATGTGGTGCACTGTAACTGTCACCTTACACAGTGTACATTGAGGTGGGTCTCTCTTTGTTATCAGGTGTTCGTGGGTCAAACGACAGTGACCAATCCTAAGGCGGGTAATAACTACTTCTTCTCTTCTACACTGCCTGGAAGATGATGCCCAGCTGCTGGTAGTCGGTTTAATTATTTTCAGTTTATTGTTCTCTAGCGATGTCCAAGTCCGTTGCCATTCGCTTAGGATATTTGCTTTTATTTGTTGGAATAAATCTGCAGGTGGGATATAAGAAAGCGTTATTTCTTGTATTGAATGGGCTTCTGATGCTGCTTTGTCGGCTTTCTCATTTCCAAGAATTCCTGAGTGGCTGGGAACCCAAAAAAAAGTTATTTCTCTTAATGAGTCTGCTATTTGTTTTAAGGCCTGGTAAATTTCATGTATGACAGGATTATCTGAAAATGTGTTTATTATTGCTTTGAGAGCACTCAGTGAGTCGGAACATACTATTGTTGACTGATCTAGTGTTGTAAGGGTTATTTGAAGAGCCTTGAGAATAGCCGTCAATTCAGCTGTGAAGATACCGCAATTACTGTTCAGCTTGTACTTAAAAGTTGTATCGCCAGTATATACAGCACACGATGTAGAGTTGTTGGTACGAGAACCATCTGTAAATAAGATTTTGTTAAACTAGTTACTCAGTTCAGCAAGAAAGGCTTGTGAAATCTCTTGTGGGGAACTATTCTTGGAGAGTTTCAACATTTTGCAGTTGATGTGTGGAGGTGATAGAGCCCACGGGGCTAGCTTTCCGCTTTGAGTATTTGTTGTCTGGTGTTGAACTAATTCGGAGATAACATTTCTCATTCTGTGCCACAACGGCAGAGAGGGATTTTTCAGCCTCCTATACTTGTTGTCGTTTATTCTTTGGAATAATGAGCAGTAAACTGGGTTTTCTGGTTGCGTGTATATTTTGGTTATATACTTGGCCCCTTGTTTTTGGCGACGATATGTGAGTGGAAGGATTCCGGCTTCGACGCAGATACTGTATACTGGACTTGTTCTGAAGGCTCCAGTAGAAATCCGTATACCAGCATGATGAAGTGCATCTAGTCTTTTAACCCTATTATGGGAGGCAGAAGCATATATAAAGCTGCCATAGTCTATTTTACTTAAGATCAGTGCCTCATAAATGCGGAGCATGGTTTTCCTGTCTGATCCCCATCTGGTGTTCCCTAGTTTTTTCAGTAGCTTCATTCTATTAATAGTTTTGATTTGTAGTTGTTCTATATGGGTTGACCAAGTTAGCTTGCTGTCCATTTGGAGACCTAAGAATCGGACGTTGTTGGTGTACAACAACGGGACATTACTTAGAACTATTTGTGGTGGAATCCCGGGGTTTCTGTGTCGGCTAAAATGTACACAGCATGTCTTACTTGTTGAGAATTTGAAGCCAGTCCTCTGAGACCATAGCGCTAATTTATTCACAGTGTTTTGTAGGCAAATCTTAATCAACTGGAGATCGGATGATTTACACAATATGGCAAAATCGTCGGCAAATAAATAACCACTGACGTTTTGCGTTAAACAGTCAGTGATTGTTCGTATTGCAATAGAAAACAAGGTCGTGCTTAATACAGAGCCTTGAGGTACACCGCTGTTAATATATGTTTTATTGGAAGTAGTTCCATCAATCATCACTCTGTAGGACCTAGTTCCGAGAAATCCTTTGATGAAATTTGCAAGATTTCCTTTGATTCCCCATTGGTGAAGCTGTTTTAGTATGTTGTTTTGCACTACTGTGTCAAAAGCGTTTTGGATGTCAAAGAATATACCCACTGAGTGTTCCTTGTCGACAAAAGCATCCTGAATGTCCGTTGTAATTCTAACAAGATTGTCAATTGTCGAGCGATTTTTACGAAAACCACACTGCAAATTGTCTTGTACATTTATTTCTTCTAGTAACCAAATCATTCGTTTATTGACCATTCTTTCTAAAATTTTACAAACACAATTAGTTAATGAAATTGGGCGGTAACTGGCCACGTCATTCTTGGGCTTGCCAACTTTCAAGATTGGAATGATTATGGAATCTTTCCATTGGATGGGGAAAAAACCACTGTTCCATATTTTATTGTATAAGATAAGTATTTTGTCTAGTGATTCGTCAGACAAATGTTTTACCATTTCATATGTTAGGTCATCAGGACCTGGTGATTTTCCCTTAAGTTCATTGAGGGTGGTTTTGAGTTCCCTCATAGTCAAGGGCATGTTATATAATTCATTATTATTAGATGCAAAATCAAATTGGTCGTCTTTGGTTGAGGTGGATTGGATTTCAAGACCGACATCTTGTTTAGAGAAAAAGGCCGCAAATTCATTTGCGACAATTTGCTCATTACAAATAATGTTACCTCCAATTTTTAAGTGAATGGGCTGCAGAGTCTTTTTTCCTTCGATGGCTTTAACCTTATTCCATACTATCGAAGATGGTGTCGTCGAATTGATAGAAGAGACATATTGTTGCCAGGATGTTGTTTTATGGAAGCAAATTATTCTTTTGCATGTAGCTTTTGCTTTTTTGTATTCAATCAGGTTCAAGAGGGTCATATTTCTTTTGAAAACTCTGTACGCTTTTCTCTTCTTTTTGACAGCTTCTCTACAATCAGTATTGAACCAAGGGACTGGCTGGCGTTTAGGTGTGGATGAAGTTTTGGGGATGTAGCGTTCAGCAGCATATCGTATCCTCGAAGTGATTTGTGAACAACTCTCTTCTACATCGTCCGGGAGGTCTGAAGGGAAATTCACACTAGTCGTAAATTGCTGCCAGTTTGCTCTTTCATGAATCCAGGTTGATCTTTTGCTAGTGTGTGATAATCGTTTGTTAATATTAATAATTACTGGAAAGTGATCACTGGAATATTGATCAGTTATAACATTCCAGTGGGCATCTAGGAGTAGACTACTAGAACAAAAAGCGACATCAATAGAATCAATAGAGCTTAAATAAGTAGGTTCACCGTTGTTTAAAACATGTAGATTGTTATTGTCGAGCATGTTTTCTATTAACCGTCCTCTTCGATCTTTTCTTTCCGATCCCCAGATGTAATTATGAGCCTTAAGATCACCCACTAGAAGAAGTGGCCTAGGTAATCGGGTACAGAGAGACTCTATTTGCTCTGAAGTTAGTGGTGTCTGCTGAGGTAAGTAAAGGTTGCATACAGTGAAAGGGTTGTCACCTAGTATCCTGATGGCGACAGCTTGTAAAGTAGTTTGTAGGGCAATTCGTTCAAATGGTAATCGCTGAGACACCAGGGTCAATACTCCTCCGCAAGCTCGAGTCCCGCCAGTGTTATCCTGACGACAAATTTCAAATCCCCTGAGAGTCAGTTTATCATTGGTTTTGAGGTGTGTTTCCTGAAGGCAAAGAATCGTGGGATGGTTATCTTGAATTAACAACTGTAGATCAGTGAAGTGACTTCGGATTCCATTACAGTTCCATTGGATTATTATTAAATTAGCCATGATATTTATATTGATAAAACGGTATTCTTTAAAGATAAGAGGACTGTTGGATTATTGATCACCACAAATATTACTGTCTATTAAATTCTCATCACTGTTTGTCACCAGCACTTTTTTCTTTTTTGCTCTCCCCTTTCTTGGCACTGTCTGATTGGTTTCTGGGAGGATATCTGTCTTATTGTGTTCCGTAAGGATTACCGTCTTATTAGACTTTTCGGGAGTAACTGAGCTCTGTTTGATGTGAGGAGAGGATAACTCGGTAATGTTAGGAGTAGTTTTTAATACTGTACTTGCGATTGTAGGGTTGTCGTTCCCTTTGTTGGTTGAATGGCCGATCAGGGGTTGTTCAGGAGTAGCTCTATCTAGCTCATTGCCAGGAGTAGTATTAATAATGTTTAGAGTCTCCAGTAGCGGCGGAGAATACTCTGTTTGAGTGCCTATTGTACGATTTTTAATCGATTTCCCAACCCCATCAGTTTTCCTATCGTTATTCTTTGCCATCTGTGCAAAGGTTGATGGTGAGTGATTTAAATTTTGGGGAGCGATTTCATAGAACTTTCGCTTGGCTGCAATGTAGGGTATTTTCTCAGTAACCTGTATCGTCTTGATACCCTTTTCAATTATATAGATTGGACAGTTCTTGTCAAAACTATTGTGTTCATTTTTACAATTGACACACTTTTTTGGATTGGTACAGTCTTTTGAATTTACTCCATGCTCTGGTAGGCCGCAGTTGCTGCATATGGAAGAGATCATACGGTCCTCTCGATTATGAAAAGATTTGTGATGGCCAAATCTGAGGCATATTGTGCATCGAAGTGGGCTCGGGACGTACGGCCTCATAGGGATATTGTAGTACCCTACTTTAATGTCCTTAGGCAGAATAGGACACTTGAATGTTAATATATAGTTATGTGTTAGCTTGATTGTATTTAATATTAACATGTTTTAGATCTAGTGGAAAAAAGAGAAAAAAATGCTCAAGGTCATTAAAATATAGGCTAATTATCAAATTGAATAGAGTAAAATTTGATACAACATCTACTTAAAAATTGTAATGACTGGAAATTTATAATGCTAATAAATAATTTTTCTTGTACAATATTGGATAAAAATTAAGATCAGGATACCCATTTCTGAGATATCAGATAAAGAAACCTTAAATGCTACAATAAAGAAAAATCACTAAAAAATAATAAACCTAAAAGGCTAAATATAACATCAATTGAACACCAATAAAAAATACGGGGTCATAGTTTTCATAATAGGGTTGAACTATTTATTTAAAAGCCAAAATTTTGAACCACACTGCAGGCTTTTTTTTTATTTTTTACATTTTTGATGTATCTTTTTAATGTGTTTGCATCTTATAGAACTAACCTTGAGGAAAACCTACAATGTGTGTCAAAAATTTGGGTTACAAATAAATAGTTCAGTCCTATTTAAGGAACTATTCCTATGTCCTCCAACCGTACCAATTTCTTCCCCATAAATACATTTAAGGTCAACTAGTAGTATTCAAGCTACCTTAATATTATTTAGATGTAAGCAGTCATTTCTTGTAAATTCAAACTAAAAAATATGTGGAAGAATAAAACTCCCTTTCGAAATTTGGATTAGTGAAACTGGAGAAAAAATGTTCTAAATAAAGTGAAATATAGACATTTAATTTAAGAGCTTCCCGGACGAATCTCAAGGTATGGCCGATCTATCTCCATTTCCTTGTCATTGTAAACCATTCCTGGTCATCGAATCCCCAGCATAGGCCTTCTGTTCAACAGATGCTAGAGATAGATCGGGTCACCCTCTAATTGGATGTGGAAATCCAAATGAACTTAAAAAGAGCTAAAATATGTACAGTTGATAAATTTGTATTGATAAGCAAACAACTTTATCTAAATTATGAAATTCAATATAGATATTTCCTTACCGTTACTAAAATAAAAAAATTAAGAGCTATATGAGAGATTGAAAATTGTATATTAAAAATCTCTCGAAGTAAAGTGGCACCAAACTACTATAAAAAGCTACAATCGATATAACTTGAGTTAGTTATTATTTGGTCTTTTGTTGACTACATCAGGTAAGAATCTTATCAAATTTATTTCTTATGGTCATTATTATAGGCTAAAAATTCACTCATCCTTCTCTAATTATGGCATGGTTAGAGGAAAATCCTTAGATATTGCGGAACACTGATCTACTAGGCAGAGGGTAAATATGTGAAAAAATCGATTTTGTGAATTTAGTGGAGCTTTTAATAATCTATGTATTCAAATGCAAATATTTTTTAAAAGGCCAAGAAAAAACAATATATCAGCTCCAATGTAAATTTGAAATTACACATCTCTTTATGAGTAGAATCAAAAAATCGATTTTAAATAATCAATTCCTCAAGTTAGTATCCTTGGCCCAATCCTTTATACAGTTTATACAGCTGATATCCCAACTCATCCTAATACTATCCTTACCACGTATGCTGATGATACATGTGTATTATCAGTCAACACCAATCGAGTTATTGCATTACAAAGCCTCCAATCCCAAGTCACTGATCTTGAAGAATGGTGCCAAAACTGGAGAATTAAAATAAATTCTCAAAAATCACATCAAATCACTTTTACCTTACGTCGTAAACCAATGACTTCCTGCCCTTCAGTATCCTTTAATAATATCTCATTGTTGCCTGTAGAACAGATCCGATACTTAGGGTTGCACCTCGACAAACGATTAACCTGGAATCCTCACACAAGACTGAAAAGACAAGAAACCGCTCGACGTTTCAGGCTACTTCAATACTTACTAGACAAACGCTCTAAGCTCCCAATTAACTACAAAATGCTCAATGCTCCTTACTTTGTTAAGAATAAAGTCATCCATAACGACCTTAATGTCCCTTTTGTTGCTGATTTGGCCCGAACACGGTATCTATCCTTTCATAGCAATCTTCATTCCCACTCAAACCCTCTAGTTTCATACCTAGCTTCCTCTTCAATTCCCGATAATCCTCCGAGGCGTCTGAAAAGAAGATGGCCACGTGACCTTCTTATTTGAACTTTGATTTGAGTACTACCGGTGGGTAGTTTCTCTACTTGTCATTCTCATGTCATTATGTAACACGCATTCTATTTACTTGTTGTATAATTGTAATACAGTTGTAAATATCAATAAAAAAATTTAAAAAAATAAAAAATAAATAATCAGTCTGTCCACCCTGAATCGTATATACATATGTATACATATATTTATCTAAATTATTAGAGAAACCATCTCAAAATATTTAATATGCTTTTATATACCAATGTTTAATTATTGGTACTCGAAAATGTTACACCTCCAGATACATTTCTGAATTTTATTAGAAACATAATCTAACTTTCCTACATCTAAATCAAGGGAATAAGAAAATACTAATGGATACTCAAAATGTATTTTGCATTATAATTACTTGGCAATAAAAAAAAATTGGGTAATTATTTGTTACAGGATGAAAATTATATTGCTGGTTGCCCTAGTAGGTTTCGCTGCGGCAATACCTAAAGTTAAGGAACAATGGACTTCATTCAAAGTTAGTAGTAACTAAAATATCTTTTTTATTAACAGTATTATCTCAACCCTTTACTTCGAGGCTAAAAATGATGTGGGGTTTATTTTTTTCTAGAAACACCATGGAAAATCGTATAACAGCATTGAAGAAGAAAATCTGAGAATGAACATTTTTGCAAAGAACGTAAAGATGATCGAAGAGCATAACGCTAAATATGATGCTGGGTTGGTATCTTACTCTTTAAAAATGAATCGCTTTGGAGATATGGTAATATTTGTGAAAAGTATTTAATGTAGCACAATATAAGTGTGGTTCATTTTGAGAATTCCTTAATTTTTTCAATTTCAGCTCCCCGAAGAGGTTTCCATGCCAGTGCTCAACGCTACGAGAGAGAGGCAGGAGCTGCTTAGGTATACGTACAACCCTTCCGCGAACTTACATCTCCCTGAATCAATCGACTGGAGACTACTGGGTGCTGTAACTCCAATAAAGGACCAAGGTACCTGCGGTTCTTGTTGGGCGTTCAGTTCCGTAAGTTTAAATAAATTTCAATGTTCGCTATAATCCCAAAAAGTAATGGACAAGTTTCTAACTTCCTTAACTTTTAGACTGGAGCAATCGAAGGTCAACTTTTCAGGAAGACTGGACAACTGATTTCCCTCAGCGAACAGCAGCTTGTTGACTGCACACGTAATTATTATAATCACGGATGTACCAGTGGATGTATGGACCTTTCTTTCTGGTATCTGCAGGACGTCGAAGGATTGGAAAGAGAAGATACATATCCATACGAAGGAATAGTATGATATTCTGAAAATAAACAAATAATATGCTTATGACGTTAAACTAGACTCATCTTTAATCTTACAGGACGGAATATGTCGGTACAATAGAAATCAGGTAGTGCCAGGAACTAAAGTAAAAGCTTATTTTGACATCAGGTTACACGATGACGAAGCTCTTAAGGCTGCCGTTGCCACTGTTGGTCCAATATCAATTATGGTTTTTTCTGGCAACAGGCATTTCCAGTTTTACGAAAGAGGTCAGTGTATTAATACAAAGCTTGTTAGCATATGATATCAGTTTTATAGCGCTAAGAAGGTATATTTTGCCGGTTCTTAACAAATATTTAAAACCATCATTTATGACCGTAGGTGTTTACAATGGCGATACTTGCCCTGGAGGCGATGCATTTGACCACGGAATCCTTTTGGTAGGATACGGAACTGATAACGGTGAAGACTACTGGCTCGCTAAGAACTCATGGGGACTTAACTGGGGAGAAAGGGGATACATGAGGCTTTCCAGGTCCATAAGAAACATCTGCGCTATTACATCAACTGCCAGCTTCCCAATTCTAACATGAGGATCTGAAGCATTTTTTCCCTTCATTTCAACTTGGTAATATTTCTCATATTTTTTATGTATTTATATTCATAAAATGAGACTCTATATAATGTTATGGAGTAGAATAGATTTTATTAAGGAAAAGGAAGATTCCCAACCAATTAAATGACAAAATGTATGTGATCTGTAAATGTATATTTTATTGTATCAAGAATTAAAGTTAAATGATATAAATTTTAAAAAATGCAAATTTCCTTATTGTTATTCAATTTTATGAAGTTTTTTTTAGGCACTACTCCTAGCTTGATATTTCTGTATCTCGGAAACATTGCTGTTGATTCAGAAGATAAAAGAAATAAATATTAAAAAGATAAATGTAGAACTATGCCGTCAAAATATTTGATAAGAGAGTAGTGGTGCATGAGGTGTTATGGTCGTGGAGAATGAGGGATTTTTTGTCTGACCCATAGCAGGGGATAAAGATGAGAGGTGAATATTTGTTGGAAAGATAAATACTGAAAAGTAATGATGATTTAAGAAAGGATATCAACAAGTGGTTTAATTACATATAACATATATAGTATGGTGTTAATTTGGCCAGAATAGTAGAATAAACTAAAAAGCTTCAGATAAGTCAATCAACTTTTTTTTTAATTTGAAATTTCTTTTATTGTTGGTTTTTATTAGATCAGATTTTATGGATTAGCGTGAAAAGAAGACATGCTGGACAGAATCCAGTAGTTATGAATTTTCCAGGAAAATATATATTTGTTCGTTTCAATTTTTAGAGCCGGAATATCCAAATCGCTGTTAAAACAAATGAATTTAAACAGGATAAATATCATTTTTATTTTTAAAGAGAAAAGATAAATTTAGACAATTGAACAATAACATTTAATAAAAAAAAAAGATAAATATTATTGTATCATAGGAAAAGGACAAGCATGTATCCTACTGAAACTGAAGCACTTACTTCACATTTCCAGAGACGTGTTTATTGTTATAAGCGTGTGTGAGACACAGAGGCATTACCTTGTGTGCAGGGTGTGCGTCGCACACGGCGCCGAGTCTCAAGGGGCTCCGCGAAGCGAAACATCCGCGGACGCGCGTCCTCCGATTCACGTCGTCTCGCTTCGATATTTATTGCTTGCTTATATCCCGCGCCTTATATTCTACCATTCTGACATGGGCAGTCTATGGAAGAGTTACGTACATAACTTAAAATTGTTTCCGAAGACTCGGATGCCGCTCGTCTCCGAATGGCACCTTTAGGGTGAAAGGTATCAAGGGGCGCCCCCCCACCGCCAAATAGCAGCGCTGTCAAAGTAACTTAATAGACCGCGATCCAGTACAGATAAAAGAGAATTTCTATCCTTCAAATAGATCTAAAAGATCTTTTTCGAATTCTTATTTTACTAAAAAAAATGCTAAATAAAGAAACCGTTTCAAGAATCTGGCTGATTTATTCTAAATCAACTGATTCGGTTTATTGTTTTTACTGTAAACTTTTTGATGCCGATGTCACTCCTTTTAATAGTAAGATAGGTTGTAACGATTGGCAGCATTTTTATATAACCTTAGGACATCATGAATAGAGCTCAGCACACCTAGTTTGTCTTAAGAAACATATTACATTACAAATGGGAATTTAAAAAAAACAAACAGTCTATTTCGTGCAGCAAACTGAAATTGAATGAGAAAAAAAAATGGGTGGCAGTAATAGAAAGAATAATCCATATAATTCGGCTTTTAGCGAGGCAATGTCTAGCTTTATGGGGAAATTCTGAAAAAATTCATGAGTCTGTTAATGGTATTTTTTTGAAACTGGTTGACTGTATCTCTAATTTTGATGATGT
The DNA here is from genome assembly GCA_037127475.1 of Arma custos. Taxonomy (NCBI): domain Eukaryota; kingdom Metazoa; phylum Arthropoda; class Insecta; order Hemiptera; family Pentatomidae; genus Arma; species Arma custos. The sequence goes on from CM073759.1 coordinate 154,323,331, forward strand.
ATTTGTAGAACACATTGGCCGTATTGCAAAATCTGAGTCTCGCCTAACTCATTATCTTGGCCATAATATTCAGAATGAATTAATACAATTATTAGCAGAAATTATAAAAAAAAAGATTGTTTTGGAATTGAAACAATACAAATATTTTTCAAATATGTTATATTGCACTCCAGATATTGCACATGTAGAAAAAATATCGGTTGACGTACGGTTCGTTCTTTTAAATATAAATAATGACAAGGCTGAAATAAAAGAACATTTTCTGGGATTTTTTCCAATTACAGATACAACTGGTCAGGGTTTAACAGAATTTTTGTTTGATTTTTTAAAATCTAACGATATTGATATACAAGATATGCGTGGCCAAGGTTATGATAATGGCGCGAATATGAAAACAAAACAGATAGGTCTCCAGAAACGAATTTCAGAGTTATGCCCGCGCACATTTTACGTACCTTTTGCACACATCCTGAATTTGATAGTTAATGAAGCTGCTTAGAAAAGCTCGTTAGAAATAGTCAATTTTTTTTTAATTGTGCAAGAAATTTATGTTTTCTTGTCTGCGTCAACAGCGCGTTGCCAAACTCTTGGCAAAGAAATGCCAACTTTAACTCTTAAACCACTCTTAAATACTCGATGGGAGAGCAGGGTTGAAGCAATAAAAGCTCTACGATTTAATCTAGTAAACGTATATCATGCCTTATTTACCATATATTCCGATAGAAATAAAGATGTGGAGTCAAGAAATTTAAAATTCGTTATTAGCAAAAATTATGTCATTCAAATTTATCTGTTTCCTAGTTGTTTGGTTGGAAATTGTAAGCAAGATAAATTTAGTAAGCAAGACTCTTAAAAATTCCGATGTTGATTTGTCTGAAACGGTAAAAATGATTGATCTTGCAAAAATAAGTTTGTCTGAACTCCGTAATGAGTCCGCTTTTCAGGAGTTCCTTAATAACGCGAAAACCATAGCCGATGAAGTCGACGCAATTGCCGAATTTACCGAACAAGGTCGCCCTCGTGCGTGTAGAAGGTTTTTTGACTAAGAGGCAGAAGATGAGCCGATATCAGATGCAGAAACACATTTCAAAGTAAATATGTATTACTAGCTATTAGATAACGTTATCACTAAGGTCGACGATCGGTTCCAACTTTTGAATCAAAGTAATATAATTGTTTCGTTCCTTCAAAAGTTAAATCACTGGAAGGATTTGGAGTTTGATACAAAAAGAGCATATTGTTGTAATTTAGAAAATAAACTGTGCCATGCTGGTTCTTCAGATGTAGACAAGTTAGAGTTCTTTAATGAAATCGAATTTTTTCTTTTTTTTTTAAGAAAACACTTTATTGAAGCATTACAATCTGCCTCTTGTGGATAAGTAATGGTGCTATGTAGCTTACAATCATTCCATAAAAAATCAATGATATAAACGAAATAAATGCATAAATAAATATATACAAGCGAAAAAAAAAAATATATATAATAGAAAAATATAATAATAATAAATAAAACATAAAAGAAATATACTGTACACATTCGTACTCTATTTACAACTTGCCTGGGGTCCCCGAACTGAGCTTCTTCCAGCAAAGCAGGAGTCCGGGAGGCTCCAGCCCCCTTTCCCAGCCGCGTCACTGGCATTAAACACCAATGGAAGCTGGTTAAGGGCGCTTCACACACACACAGGTCGTGAGTGGAGAATCTGGCCAGTGCCAGTACTCCAAATAACATTATTACATTAGGTCTCGAGGCCATTGCCGGTTTAGGCGGCAGGGTGGGTTATATGGATGTGTGGAACTGGATAATGACTGAGCCAGGGGGTTGGGATGACAGGCAAGGTTTTGGTGAAAGTTTGAAAATTTAGTAGGGATGAGATCGAGGACGAAAGGAATGTTGAGATCATTATGGAGGCTTTTGTTGGAGACATAATAAGGAGCATTGACAATAGTTCTCAGGACTTTGGATTGAAAAGATTGAAGAAATCGAATTATTAACGATGTTCATTAATGATTCTACTACACCGTTGGATATTTTACATTATTTGTTTGCTATTAAATTAATTTCAGTGTTTTCCAATCTGTAAACAGCACTTGGGATTTACCTCACATTGCCAGTCAGTGTTGCTCGCAGCAAAAAATCATTTTCGAAAATAAAGCTAATTAAAAACTATTTCAGATCCACATTGTCTCAAAGTAGATTGACAAATTTATCATCAATAAGTATTAACATAAGATCAAAATTTAAGTGAGTGACATCGTTAATAATTTTGCAGCAGCTAAAGCATGAAAAGTAATCTTCTTGTAAATATGTGTTTGTAATTAAGAGCGTCTTATAATTTGTAATAAAATTTTAACAAATATTTTAAAATAAACTTGTGCTTTCTTATTTCTGTAAGCGCTACTTTCCTGATATACAGTGTATTTTTTGTCTGTGTGAATATTAAATTTTGGGCGGTATACACATGCTCATCAATACCAACTCTGAAATCGCGAAAAAATATCAGCTGCTTCATTCATTTGGTCTCAATGACTTTTTCTATGGAAAAGTAGATTTTTTTTCGCGATTTCAGAATTGGCCCCATAGTAAAAGTCAGGGCCGGCTTTACCCCTTTAAAGTGCGGGGTGTGCAGTGAATACGGAGCCGGGTCTCAAGGGGCGCCGCGAAGAGTCTCAGGGTCTCAAAAAATTTCATTTCATGTTGATCCCATAGCAAATTTTTTTTAGTTTCATGGGCACATTCATCTCCTTAGAGGATTAGCCGTTTTTCGTAACACCTTGTATAACTGTGTTCAATTTTAATCGCGTTCCTCTACTAGAGGGCACCTTGGTCACGATTGCACACGCACGCGGGCGACATGGGCTACAGTCGGATCTGGTGAGACAGTTATTTATTGCCTTCAAAGCGGTTATCCTATGACTAAAGGTAAATTCCAAATATTTCAATATTTTCAGTGATCAAGCGACAAACTAACATGATAATAAAAATTGCATTTTAAGAACAGTTCAAAAAAATTCAGACTCATACCACAATTCTACGGTATTTATATTTATATTTTTAACGGCCAGAATATTTTCTTCGAAATTACGAATCAACTGTTTGTCAGTAGTTGATTCATAAATTCGAAGGTAATGTATATAGTTTGTAATAAATATGGTCTTTAATTATAACTTGCCTTTGCTGCTTATCAACCGAAAACTAAAGGGATTGACCGAAAAAGAACCTCATTATTTGATATAAACATGCCATTTACTTACAGTAATAACAGTTACTATAAAGTAACGGCAATAGAAATAAAATATGAATTTAAATCATTATCATTCATATTAACCTCTTCGCATTGCTTAACACCCCCTTCCCAAAAAGTAGCTGTGTCTGATGGAATGTAGACTCGGATGTACTTTCGGGATGAATTAGTCCATGTTCATGAAAAAATTCAAATGTTTTGTCATCACCTTCTAAAGATTCATCTTATTAAAATGAAGTGAAACTGGATGAATGATAAGGGAATAATAAATACGATTTAATGTTTAATTTAACTCATTCGATGAATAAAGTAACTGTGGTTAGTCAAGGTAACTGGTGGGAATAGTAGTAGATCTACAGTTAGATGTGTGTCATACAGGAGAAGATAAAAAAATATTCAATAGTTATTGAATTTTAATATGGCTCGTTAAAGATTAATAATATATGAATATGTATAGGGGGGGGGGGAGGTCGAAACATTACATTTATGATGGAGCTAAATAACTCAGTGCGACCTAGCTTTGAAGTTCTTAATAAAAACATAAGCATGATTGACACAATAGTGGTTGTAAACTTGATGAAGCAAGAGGTGCTTCCAGTTCATGGCGGGCTCCTGCATTGTGGCTAGATATATCTAAAGTTATAATTTAGTTACTTAAAATCATAAAAATATTATTTATTGATTGTATTTAATATTAACATATGCTAGATCTAGTGGAAAAAAAGAGAAAAAATGCTCAAGGTCATTAAAATCTAGAATAGTTATCAACTTGACTACATTTTTACATTACAACTTACATTCAACATCTACTTAAAAATCGTAATGACTGGAAAATTATAATGCTAATAAATATGACGATTAAATTTCCATGTACAATATTGGATAAAAATTAAGATCAGGATACCCATTTCTGAGATATCAGATAAATAAACCTTGCTTAAAATGTTACAATAAAAAACAAATCACTAAAAAATAATAAACCTAAAATCCTAAAAATAATATCAATTGAACACCAATAAAAAATACGGGGTCATGAAATAATACTGGGTGAAGGTCAGAGAAATAGTATCTTAAATAGGGTTGAACTATTTATTTCAAAGCCAAAATTTTAAACCACATTGCCACATTGAAGAAACTATTCCTCTGGTCTCTAACTGCAGCAATTTCTTTCCCATAAATATATTTAAGGTCAAGTAGTAGTATTCAAGCTCCCTTAATATTATTTAGATCTAAGCAGTCCTTTAAATTCAAACTAATGGGCGTTGATGACCTAGATGTTTTACGCCCCTAAACCCAAGAAAACAAACAAAATTCAAACTAAAAAATTTGTGGAAGAATAAAACCCCCTTTCGATATTTGGATTAATGATTTCTAAATGGTAGAGCCTAAACGGTTTATAATCTTTCGGGCAAAAAATGTTATTTAATTAAAAGGTGAAGCAACATAAGTGGAAAAAAAATAAACAATTTTTAAGGAATGAAAAACTGAAAAACAGATGTCCCAAATAAAGTGAAATAGAGATATTTAATTCAAGAGTTTCCCGGACGAATATTCATGCTCGAGGTATGGCCGATCTATCTCCATTTCCTTGTCATTGTAAACCATTCCTGGTCATCGAATACCCAATAAAGGCCTTCTGTTCAACAGAAGCTAGAGATAGATCGGGTCACCCTCTACATCTCGGAACCATAGCACGGACTCTTTGGAGTTGAAAATATTCAGTTTTGTGCCCAAACTTAATTCTCTGAAACACTACTGTCAAGAATACGGAAATGGCTAGGTATTATTGCGGAAAATGCTCTTCCTCAGTTGGCGACCGTCTCCACTCTCAAAAACACTCACTAGGTTCAGGGCATTGGTGAAGTTTGGTTAAGAAGTGTTGATGGAAACTTGAAAAAGAGTCCCTAGATATATAGACAAGGGGATTACAAAATACTTAACCTTTTGCAAAGTTTACATTGTATGTGGAAATCCAAAAGAACTTAAAAAGAGATAAAATATGTGCAGTTGATAAATTTGTATTGATAAGCAAATAACTTTATCTGAATTATGAAATTCAATATAGATATTTCGTTTCCATTACCAAAATAAAAAAATTTAAGAGCTATATGAAAGATTGAAATTGCCTATTAAAAATCTCTCGAAGTAAAGTGGTACCAAACTACTATAAAAAGCCACAATCGATATAACTTGAGTTAGTTATTATTTGGTTTTTGGTTGACAACATCAGGTAAGAATCTTATCATATTTATTTTTTTTGGTCATAATTATAGGCTAAAAATTCAACCATCCTCTAATTTTCAATATACTGTTATGACGTGGTTAGAGGAAAATCCTTAGATATTGCGGACCACTGATCCACTAGGCAGAGGGTGAATATCTAGAAATGTGAATTTAGTGGAGCTTTTAATATTCTATGTATTCAAATGCGAATATTTTTAAAAGGCCAAACGGTTATAGACGGGAGACTAAGGCGCATGCGTAAGCAAAATATTCCGAGGCTGTTTTTCTATTGAAATGTGTATGTTAGTAGAGTTATCAATCTAGTTTTACAACTTGACCGTGTTCGGTATCGTTTTCCATGTCATTTTGGCCTTAGAATTGAATGTTTTATAATTATCAAACTCAGGGAGAGTACAGAGTATGGGGTTTAGTGTAACGGGATAGAAATAAAGGACACCTCAAATAATATCGAGAATTTCAGCGAAGTGAGAATAAACTGACGATTCATGAAATATTCGTAATTGTCAGTTCTTACAACCATTAAGGTCAAGAGGTTATCAAGAATTTATGTTTAGTGGTGCGACTTACGTTTTGGAAACCTCATCTACACATTAGATATCGAGGAAAAAAGTTTACTTAATCTAATTTTTCTTTTTCTTATTTAATTCTAATTGTTTTCAGATCATTAGAGAAGGTTAGTAAGTGCAGTTTTTGTCTTTTTTAGCTTGTATCAGCTTATACATGTTTGAATCTTAAATCATGTGCTTCTTTGCCTGATTTTCCTTTAAAATACTGTTGAGAATCAGAGTACCATCCCACGATGACAATTTTACAGCTTTCGGAGAGTACGACTTGATTCAAGATGTATTGACACATTAATGCAAATAATTAGTATTTGTTCGAGAAAAATATCTTATTATTATTAGTAGTTTGGCGCTACAACAGGTGGACGCGTCCAGGCCTCCTCAACAAGCAACCGCCATAAGTCTCTGTCCCGTGCTGTTGCCATCCAGTTGCAGACTCCCAAGCTTCTTCCATCCGCAGCCACAGGGTCGATCCATTGAAGTTGGGGGGGGGGGGGGCGGCCAATCCTCCTCCGCCCATGGATGATCTCCGTCAGTAGTCTTTTTGGAGCTTCCTCGTCGTGCATCCAGGCCACATGGCCAGCCCATTTCAGGTGGTATCGTTTGATTAGAGTCACAATCTCAAGCTCTCCATAAAGGACATAAACTTCTTCGTTTGTCCTCCGTTTCCATTCTCCACCAACTAACACCAGTCCAAAAATCATTCGTAGGATCCTGCGCTCAAATATGGCTAAATCATTGTAAGCATGTTGGCCATTGTCCAAGTCTCTGCACCGTATGTAAGGACTGGGTGAGGTTTTATACAACATGATTTTTGTCTTCCTTGTAACCACCCTACTTGCTATTTGTTGCCTCAGTCCAAAGTAACACCGGTTTTCGGCCAATACCCTTCTTCTGGTCTCTGCTCCGATTTCATTATCGCATGTCACCTGTGATCCCAGATACGTGAACTCGGAAGCCCATTCGAAGGAGCATGCCACAAATTCCACTTTCTCCCCAGGACGTTTTGGGTGCTGGTCAGTTATCATATACTTGGTCTTACCACGAGAAAAATACCTAAGTAGAGTTTTATGGCAGTGACAAAATGCCAATGCGTGTAATGTAGCCATACTGTAACGATTTTTACCGCAATAAGCCTTCCGCAAACTTTCCATAACTACAAGAATTCCATTATTGAAACAAATCGTGCATTGCCTTGCCGTCAACAATATGCACATCGGATTTAGTAGTACATTTATGATCGTAATAGTAATGTATGTAAGAAAAACATGAAACTCGACTCGAAAATGTTACACCTCCAGAAGCATTTCTGAATTTTATTATAATTTATTTTATCTTTATATTATATATTTTTTTAAATATTTTATTTGAAAACAAAAGATATGGCCAGGACCGGAGCTCGAACCCCGGACCTTCACCTCTGCGTGGTGACGCCTTATCCATCTCGGCTATCCTGGCTTTTCTTTTCAAATAAAATATTAAAAAATTTATGTAATACAAAGACAAAATAAATTATAATAATATTAACGACTTAAAGTCAACTAGATCCAAAATAAAATAATGTTAAAGTAACATTCTCCCCGTGTATACATCGCAAAGTGCGAGAACAAGGAGATGTAGGATCAATTGAAAAGAAGGGATATGGCTGGCCGTGAAGCGAAGCCAGGATAGCCGAGATGGATAAGGGGTCACCCAGGAGAGGTGAAGGTCCCGGGTTCGAGTCCCGGTCCTGGTCATATCTTTTCTTTTCAAATAAAATATTTCTGAATTTTATTAGAAACATAATCTAACTTTCCTACATCTAAATCAAGGGGATAAGAAAATACTAATGGATACTCAAAATGTATTTTGCATTATAATTACTTGGCAATAAAAAAAAATTGGGTAATTATTTGTTACAGGATGAAAATTATATTGCTGGTTGCCCTAGTAGGTTTCGCTGCGGCAATACCTAAAGTTAAGGAACAATGGACTTCATTCAAAGTTAGTAGTAACTAAAATATCTTTTTTAATAACAGTATTATCTCAACCCTTTACTTCGAGGCTAATAATTATGTGGGATGTATTTTTTTCCAGAAACACCATGGAAAATCGTATAACAGCATTGAAGAAGAAAATCTGAGAATGAACATTTTTGGAGAGAATGTAAAGATGATCGAAGAGCATAACGCTAAATATGATGCTGGGTTGGTATCTTACTCTTTAAAAATGAATCGCTTTGGAGATATGGTAATATTTGTGAAAAGTATTTAATGTAGCACAATAAAAGTGTGGTTCATTTTGAGAATTCCTTCAATTTCAGCTCCCTGAAGAGGTCTCCATCCCCGGACTCAACGCTAAGAGTGAGAGGCAGGAGCTGCCTGGGTATACATATAACCCTCCCGCGAACATACGACTTCCTGAATCAATCGACTGGAGACTACTGGGTGCTGTAACTCCAATAAAGAACCAAGGCACTTGCGAGTCGTGTTGGGCGTTCAGTTCCGTAAGTTTAAATAAATTTCAATGTTCGCTATAATCCCAAAAAGTAACGGACAAGTTTCTAACTTCCTTAACTTTTAGACTGGAGCAATCGAAGGTCAGCTTTTCAGGAAGACTGGACAACTGATTTCCCTCAGCGAACAGCAGCTTGTTGACTGCACACGTAATTATGATAATAGCGGATGTCATCGCGGATGGATGGACAATTCCTTCAGGTACCTGCAGGACGTCGACGGATTGGAAAGAGAAGATTCATATCCTTACGAAGGAGTTGTAAGATATTCTGAAAATAAACAAATCATATGTTTTATGATGTTAAACTAGACTCACCTTTTATCTTACAGGACGGGAGATGTCGGTACAACAGAAGTCAGGTAGTGCCAGGAACTAAAGTAAAAGCTTATTTTGACATTAGGTTACACGATGACCAAGCCCTTAAGGCTGCCGTTGCCACTGTTGGTCCAATATCAATTATGGTCCATTCGGGCAACAAGCATTTCCAGTTTTACGAAGGAGGTCAGTGTATAATTACAAAGCTTGGTAGCATATGATATCAGTTTTATAGCGCTAAGAAGGTATATTTTGCCGGTTCTTAACAAATATTTAAAAAGCTTCATTTATGACCGTAGGTGTTTACAAGGGTGATACTTGCCCTGGAGGTGATGCATTTGACCACGGAATCCTTTTGGTAGGATACGGAACTGATAACGGTGAAGACTACTGGCTCGCTAAGAACTCATGGGGACTTAACTGGGGAGAAAGGGGATACATGAGGCTTTCTAGGTCCATAAGAAACATCTGCGCTATTACATCAACTGCCAGCTTCCCAATTCTAACATGAGGATCTGAAGCATTTTTTCCCTTCATTTCAACTTGATCATATTTTTTTCATTTCTCATGTATTTATATTCATAAAATAAGACTTTATATAATGTTATGGATTAGAATAGATTTTATTAAGGAAAAGGAAGATTCCCAACCAATTAAAGACAAAATGTATGTGATCTGTAAATGTATATTTTATTGTATCAAGAATTAATGTTAAATGATATAAATTTAAAAAAAAATGCAAATTTACTTATTGTTATTCAATTTTATGAATTTTTTTTTAGGCACTACTCCTAGCTTGATATTTCTGTATTTCGGAAACACTGCTGTTGATTCAGAAGATAAAAACAATAAATATAAAAAAGATAAATGTAGAACTGTGCCGTCAAAATATTTGATAAGAGAGTAGTGGTGCCTGAGGTGTTATGGTCGTGGAGAATGAGGGATTTTTTGTCTGACCCATAGCAGGGGATAAAGAAGAGAGGTGAATATTTGTCGGGATGATAAATACTGAAAAGTGATGATGATTTCAGAAATGATATCAGCAAGCGGATATAGAAAAATAATTTTATGTTTTTCTTTTGTTTGGTTTTAACGGCGCGTCGCTTCGACTGCTGAGGCCATTACTGACGACTGCTCTTCCTATATTTGTTAGATTAAATTTGTGAGTTTTAGGTACAACAAAGTCCCCTCTAGTTAAGTATTAATTTTGAAAGGTTGGCACGTTTCAATGTCAAGATGGCTTTAATTTGGCCAGAATAGTAGAATAGAGTCAAAAGCATCAGATAAGTCTACCAACTTTTTTACATTAGATCAGATTTTATAGATAAGCATCAAAAGAAGACATGGACAGAATCCAGTAGTTTTTACTCTTCCAGGAAAATATATTTGCTTGTTTCAATTTTTAGAGCCGGTATATCCAAATCGCAGTTTGAATTTGAACAGGATAGATATTAATGTATTATAGGAAAAGGACAAGCATATATCCTATTGAAACTGAAACACTTACTTCATATTTTCAGCGACGTGTTTATTGTTCTAAGCGTGTTTGAGACAGTTAAATATTGCCTTCAAAGCGGTTATCCTTGAAATCCGGTCTATTAAGACTATTGTTAAATTCCAAATATTTCAATATTTTCAGTGATAACCCCATCATGTTTCGATAATGATGCTCAGCGATTTAAGCAATCCAGGATATAAGGCCGAGAGAGATTATTAGGAAATCCAAGAAGATCTGAAAAGAATAGTTTGATAATAAGTCATTGGAAGAAATGAGTTCTTTTTACTGAAAAGCTTTATGTATTGGAAACATTGCATCGCTTTAACTGTAGGTGACAAAAATGAGAAGTTGTTTTCAATAGGAAGAGAAAATATGTGAGGTATCTGCATTTCAAGACCTAGCATCAAATGAAGTTCGTTTAAAAATAAAAATATATCGTATATATTAATCGTATAATCGTATAAAAATAAAGAAATGCTACTTTAAAGCTAAAAGAGGAGCGATTGAAGGGTACCTACAAAGTTGGAAACCTTTATTGCATTATGCAAAATAAAATTTTTCATGATGCTCTTTCTAAGCTCTTTCTCTGAATTTTCTAGGAAAATATATATTTGTTTGTTTCAATTCTTAGAGCCGGAATATCCGAATCGCTGTTAAGAACTAATGAATTTAAACAGGATAGATCTTATTGTATCATAGGAAAAGGACAAGCATACATCCTATTGAAATTTCGATAATGATGCTCAGCGATTTGAGCAATCCAGGATATAAGGCCGAGAGAGATTATTAGGAAATCCAAGAAGATCTGAAAAGAATAGTTTGATAATAAGTCATCGGAAGAAATGAGTTCTTTTTACTGAAAAGCTTTATGTATTGGAAACATTGCATTGCTTTAACTGTAGGTGACAAAAATGAGAAGTTGTTTTCAATAGGAAGAGAAAATATGTGAGGTATCTGCATTTCAAGACCTAGAAGCACTCACTTCTCACAGAGCCGGTATTACCCAGTGCACACGGCGCCGCGGCGCGCCGGTTCTCAAGGGGCGCCGCCCGCCGCCAAAGACTAGCGCTCTCAAAGTAACATTATAGAGCGCGATCCAGTTCAGGTAATAGAGAATTCCTATCCTTCAAATAGATCTAAAATATCTTTTTCGAATTCATATTTTACTAAAAAATGTTAAATGTTGAAACCGTTTCAAGAAACTGGCTGATTTATTCTATAGCAACTAATTCGGATCATTGTTTTTATTGTAAACATTTTGATGCCGATGTCACTCCTTTTAATGGTAAGATAGGTTATAACGATTGGCAGAATTTCTCTATAACCTTAGAACGTCACGAAAAGAGCTCAACATACCTAGTTTGTCTTAAGAAACATATTACAATACAAATATTAATAACGCAAAAAACCATAGCCGAAGAAGTCGACGCAATTGCCGAATTTCCCGCACAAGCCCGCCCTCGCGCGAGTAGAAGGTTTTCTGACTATGAGGCAGAAGATGAGCCGATAACAGATGCAGAAACAAATTTCAAAGTAAATTTGTATTACTAGCTATTAGATACCGCTATCACTAAGGTCGATGAACGGTTCCAACTTTTGAATCAAAGTAAAATAATTGTTACATTCCTTCAAAAATTAAATCACTGGAAGGATTTGGAGATTGATACATAAACAGCATATTGTTCTAATATAGAAAATAAACTGTGCCATGATGGTTCTTCAGATGTAGACAAGTCAGAGCTCTTTAATGAAATCGAATTATTACTGATATTCATTAATGATTCTACTACATCCTTGGATATTTTAAATTATTTGTTTGCTAATAAATTAATTTCAGTGTTTCCAAATCCATACCAAATCCTTAGGATTTACCTCACATTGCCAGCCTCTGTTTTTCACAGCGAAAGATCATTTTCGAAACTAAACCTATTTAAAAACTATCTCAGATCCACATTGTCACAAAGTAGATTGGCAAATTTATCATTAATAAGCATTGAACATAAAATCAAAATTGAAGTGAGTGATATCGTGCAAATGATTTTGCAGCAGCTAAAGCATGAAAAGTGATCTTCTTGTAAATATGTGTTTGTAATTTGATTAAGAGCGCCTTATAATTTGTAATAAAGTTTTAATAAATATTTTAAAATAAACTTGTGATTTCTTATTTCTGTAAGCCCTACTTTCCTGAAATACAGGGTTATTTTTAATCTGTGTGAATATTAAATTTTGGCGGTATGCATATGCTCATCAATACCAACTCTGAAATCGCGAACAAATATCAGCTGTTTCATTCATTTGGTCTCAATGACTTTTTCTACGGAACAACAGACTTTTTTCGCGATTTCAGAGTAGGCCCAATAGTAAAAGTCAGGGTCGGCTTTAATTTATGTGCGGGGTGTGCGGTGGATAAGGCGCCAGGTCTCAAGGGGTGCCGCGAAGCATTGCAGGGTCTCAAAAAATTTCATTTCATGTTGATCCCACAGCAAAATTTGTTTAGTTTCATGGGCACATTCATCTCCTTAGAGGATTTGCCGTTTTTCGTAATACCTTGTATAACTGTAAGTTCAATTTTAATCGCGTTCCTCTACTAGAGGGCGCCTTTGTCACGATTGCGCACATGCACATGGGCTAGAGTCGGCTCTGGTGAGACAGTTATTTATTGCCTTCAAAGCGGTTATACTAGGACTAAAGGTGAATTCCAAATATTTCAATATTTTCAGTGATCAAGCGACAAACTAACATGATAATAAAAATGACATTTTATGGACAGTTCATAAAATTCAGACTAATACCACCATTCTACGGTATTAAAATAATTAAAACATTAATTTTACCATTATGACCACCGCCATGTGGTCTGAATGTTTATGGAATGGAAGGTGGGGAAATAACCCCATCATGTTCGATAATGATGCTCAGCGATTTAAGCAATTCAGGATATAAGGCCATACAAAAATTATTAGGAAAACCAAGAAGATCTTAAAGGAATAATTTGATAAGTCATCGGAAGAAATGAGCTCTTCTTACTGAAAATTTTTATGCATTGGAAACTATGGGTGACAAAAATGAGAAGTTATTTTTAATAGGAAGAGATAATATGTGAGGCATCTGCCTTCCATCATCCTGCATTATAATAAAAAAATTAACGATCTGGGTCACAAAGTCCTGTTACACCTACCTCATCAGCCAGACTTAATTCCAACAGATTTTCATTCAAAGGGTTAACATTTTTGAAAATGATTCTTAAATCAAAAACGCATTGTTAGAATTATTTCATCACAAAATCCTAACTTTTCAGTTCTGGGATTGAAAATTTGATAACGTGTTGGGAAAAATGTATAGACAATATTTCTAAATAGAAAAATATATTTTGAAAACAAATCTTTTGATTTCATAAAGTTGATGTACTAAATTTCATATCCTTTGAAATCGTAAATTTAATATTAAACGAACCAATCGTAATGAAAATATACTGTTGTAAGGAGCAATACAATACTATAAGCAATAACTCCTTTTCAAGGCAATGCCTTACATATCACCTTGTTCATTACGAAATTAACTTGTTTCCGCTTACTTGAGTACAAGAAACTCATTTTGAAGAAAATTATAAGTAACCACCTAATCATCGGGGCTGTAGGTATAATCTATAAAAACTATATTAAATTATAGTATAATACATTAAACTTAAACCTATATTTTTATATTTTTTCTGATGAATCCTGAAAAACCGTTTAGAAATAGATTAGATAGCATTGTTTTTATTTATAACACTATCATTGAAGTACTATTTAAATATTATGTCCAGTCTGAGAAAATTCTTATATATCTCTAGAAACTATTTATTATTTGAAAGCTTCTTTGTTCCCTGATATAAAACTATTTGATTTTTATCTATATTTATGCATTCATCACGTTCGCATATTTTTCTATCATGCTATTACTCGTGAAGCGAATGCTCCATGCATGCGAATGCTTCATATTGTTTAATTCTATATATTTTTAAACTTTATTGGCCACAATGGACCACTTGAGTCGATCTTCATTAATTTTCTCTTTGAAGGTTGGTCTGTTGTTTTTTTTCGATCTGCTCAGCACTTATTCAGTCCTTTGGATCTTAATTTTCTCAAAACACCAGGGGCCTTCTATGAGTCATTTCTGCCGAACATTTGCCAGTCTTGAGAGAGTTATTAATTTTATTTTTGTTCTCTGCATCTGCTACTCGAGTCCTTGAGTCCTTCTTTGAGGTCTTGCTGAATTTCCTGGATTCATTTCCCCCTGTCTTCTTTCCAAGACTTCTTATTACAAGTTGTCGTAAAATGCGGTCTTCTGGCAATTGTAAGATGTGAAAGATAATATCGTTTAATTCTATTATTATTATATTTCGAAACTATTCTTATATTATTTTTCTCTCGGATCCTTTTGGAATCAAATCCTCATTCGGGAATTCAAAACTCGAGTGAATAAAAAAGATATTATTGAATTAAAAATGTTGTTATTATTTATGATTATTATCGTAAAGTATCTATTTTATTAATAAATTAATATTTATAGTGTATTTCTATTTACTCTTCCATCTCATTTTTTTTTCTATTTTTAAAACCTTGAATACTAACCATTAAAGTAATAAAAATTTTGGTGGAATCCTTCTAGGTTATTTTCTAATAATATTAAGGGTAATATTTATTTTGTAAAATTTAGTTAAACCCTTAGCGCTCATTTATTGCCTTGAAAACTTTTTCCTAATTCTCTCATGCGTTCTTCTTCCTATTTAAAGATAATAATATAGTAAATAATAATACCGTCGACGTAAATAGGTGTATTCAGAACAGTAGAAATCAGCACAATCATCACGCGTTACTTAGTCCTCACGAACTCATTTTGCAAGAACGCTATTTTGAAATGAATTCTCCGTCCAATTCTATTTGACAAATTCCCGACGTAAAGTTAGTAGTCAAGAAGATCCTTGCTCCTCTTAGTCGATTCAAGATTACCTCGATATTGGATAATGGGAATTTATTTATAATCGTGGTTTCATTTAGTTTTTGTTAAACAATAACCATTGGAATATTTTTTTGGCAGATGCGTTCATGTTTCATGAACCTATCCTTATTGGAGAGTTACATTACGACCTGCTCGCTCTGACTATTGCGTTCTTTAATAAAGTATCAACTTCACCGTTAACTACTTTTTTATTTTGTATTAACTTTTAATTGTTATGAATACCTGTAGTTGCGAGTTTAAATCGACGTGTTCGTTGGTTGTTATCATTTTGTGGATTTTAATTTTACATTTTAATGTTTAAATATTTCCCCAATTTCTTTATTAATTTTGTCGTTGTTATTTTTTTGTTTTACTGTAAGGTTAATATTCATTTCGAATGATTAGTTTCTTTATATTGATTATCGTTTTCGCAATATAATTAATTCATAAAGCATAAATAAATTTTGAATTCCTAATAAAGTCAACTAAATTACAAGGGCCACCATCCTGTTAAGGGATTAATTAGAAATAGTGATATTTAATATTTATTTCAGTTTAAATTAGTCAACAATAAAAAGTTTAAATTTACTGAAGCTAAATTATTGTTGAACAGCTCTGATTGATTTACTCTTCCGGTTAATTTATATATTAAATAATAAAATAAAATCTAAATTAAATTATAGTTAAACTTGATATGTAGCGGTAAAATAAAAATTAAAGTGCATTAGTTTAAGTTACCTTGAATTCTTATATGATATAGTTAGTATGATGTCTTGAGTGAAAAGAATCTCATAGCGCCGAAATCTATAGCAATAATTCTAGAGCTTAGGTATCAATATTCAAATACTGTAAATCGGAAGAATACCAAAGTGGTCGTGGAGATGCTTGCTGTACTTGTACATGCAGTGGCGATCTTTCTCGAAGCGAATAGAATGGTTATGGTGTTCGACATCAGTTTATATTAGATTTGCTATTAATACCCTCGAAAATTACTAACAAATCCCTACGTTTGGGCGCCAGTTAAATAAAGTCAAGGTGTTAGAACATTTTTTAAAATATTGATTTTGAATAAAAAACATTTCATAATTATATAGAAAAAACTCGAACTAAACCAACATAACTAAGTAAAGTAACGACCTAAGACTGATTAAACTAAGGACTCCTTAACAACATAAAATATAAGCTATCAATCAATTACTTCAACACAATAATTGAATCGTAATTATCTCTAGTAATTATTTTATTAACAACTGCCGAACGAAATAATTAGAGCAGATGTGTGGGGAAAAATGATTATTTTATTTATTAACCACGCAATATCAATCAATCAGACTTCGAGTACGGAAATCCGTCAATTTTAAAAATAGCAGCGTTAAACCATAACGTCATTTTAATAAACATTGATTAGCGAACCTCTCGAGTTAAAGTGTAGCTGATTAGAAAGGTATAAAAGGCTAATATAGACAAGTCAGAAGTATTAACGTTTCTGTCTCTTCTTTAACCTACATCAGGTAAGAATCTTTCCTTTCATTTGAATATATATATATATATATATAAATGAGCAAAGCATTTTATTTAATTACTGTCAAAAATTGTCTTACTTTTTTATAATAATACTATGTTGAATGTTTTAAATACTGTAATGTAAATTCTATATTCGTTGAAGAAAAGTAAATTTTTGTTAAACAGACCAATACCTCAGAAGGGAGAGGCTTTTTTTGTTCTGTAAAGGATGTATCAATAAAAGCTGTTATTATTATTAATATTATAATAATTATATATATATATATATATATATATATATATATATATATATATATATATATAAAACATTTAAAAACTCGCTGTAGATTTAAAGTTTAATAAGAACTATTAATTACAGGATGAAAGTTATATTACTTGTCGCCATGGTGGCGCTTGCGGCTGCGACGCCGATCAAAGAAGAATGGACATCTTTCAAGGTTGGCACTAAGTAAAAATATTATATCGAATTCAACATTGATCAATATTTTTAATATAACTCACAGAGAAGTAGTAAACTTAACACAAATAATTTTATAGAGACAGCACGGAAAAACTTATCACAGCATCCAAGAGGAACAGCTTAGGATGGCCATCTTTTCGGAAAATCAGAAAATGATTGAAGAGCATAACGCTAAATACGAAGCTGGATTGTCCACTTACTACCTGGAGATGAACCACTTTGGAGACATGGTAAATCATAAAACAGTTATGAAAAATAATATAATATGATCGCTGGTCAGTTCTAATCTGTATACTTTTATATAACTTAAAGCTCCCAGAAGAAGTGACTCACTTAGGATTGAACAGAACAGGTGAGATGAGGCATGTACCTAGCTTCAGGTTCCTTCCTCCAGCAAACGCCGAAATTCCTGAATCGATCGACTGGAGGCAATTAGGTGCAGTAACTCCAGTGAAAAACCAAGGAAGCTGTGGATCTTGCTGGTCCTTCAGCAGCGTAAGTGTATTTCTTTATTTCTCTTACAATCTCCACTTGCATCAAAACAAATAATTACTAACCACATCATATCTCTATTTTTAGACTGGAGTTCTTGAAGGACAGCTTTTCAGGAAGAATGAGAAACTCATCTCTCTCAGCGAACAGCAGCTTATAGATTGTTCAAGAAGGTACGGCAATAACGGTTGTAACGGCGGACTAATGGATAACTCCTTCAAGTATCTCGAGAAAGTAGCGGGACTCGAAAGCGAAGATTCATACCCATACGAAGGGAGGGTAAGATGTTTTCCTAATTTTATTTATTTAATTATTTTAGTAAGAATTCCTGAAAAAACAAAAATAATATATAACTGCAAATTTAGTTATTGTATCCTTGTTAAAATAGTAATTGACATATCACCTCAATAGTAATTGACAGATAATCGACCGATTGATCCAAAACCTAAATAAAAAGTAGATAATAAGGCAAATAAGTTAACAGGATGATCGTTTTTCAGGTTAGCAGCTGTAGGTACAACAAGAACAAAATAGTTGCTGGAACCAAAGTCAAAGCTTATACTGACATTGAATCCGAGGACGATGATGCTCTAAAGGCTGCCGTTGCCACTGTCGGGCCAATCGCTATTGCTGTCAGCGCTGGCAACAGGCATTTTATATACTACAAAGGAGGTTAGTCCAAATCTATTTTAAAGATCGCTATTTCTGTCATAGACGATAGACACTAGATTTGTCTTATCAAAATGTTCTTGTTTTTTATAATTATTAGTCAATCTCTATTTAAAGCCAAAAAAATGGTTAATAACTACTCCGTTAATAGAGGTTCCGGGTTCGATTGGCGGCCTATCTTTTCTCTTTAAAATAAAAATATTCAAAATGATTTCTTGTAACCAATCTTGAATTCGGACATGTGATTACAGGTGTTTTCAATGGTGATACCTGCGAGCCATCCAGTTTAGACCATGGAATCCTTCTGGTCGGATACGGATCTGAGAACGGTCAGGACTTTTGGATCGTCAAGAACTCCTGGGGTACGACTTGGGGAGAGAAAGGATACATGAAGTTGACAAGATCTGAGAACAACGCCTGTGGCATTTCATCTATGGCTAGTTACCCTATTTTAGTATAAATAAGATAAAAAATTTAGCTATTAAGTATTTAAAACTGTAATTTATTAACTTATTATTTAACGATATTAGCACGCTTTTGTACTCTATTTAATATATCCATGACCAAATATACAAGTCAATTTTTTTACAAAGTATTTCTTTTACTTGATCATTTGTCTCTCATTGTCTACAAACATTTCCCCCTTAAAAGCATCTTAGCTAATGTTTTTTAGCTAAATAATAATAAAAGGCATTTTTCACCAGTTTTATTCTATTGAGTTTTAGAAGAGGGAAAACAAAAATTATCAGTTATTTCTTCAACTACACAGTAATATTCTATTCATCTTTGTGAGCGATAGAATTAATAAAACAGGCATTATAATGGATCGTCTAGAACAGGGGTTCCCAAAATTTTTTGTACCACGCCCCCCTTTTGTTGAAATGAAAGGTTCTTGCGCCCCCTCCTTAACAATAAATTGTGTGGGCCTTGGAACAAAATAAATAAGTATCACATTGAAAACAAAACATATATTTATACTGCCATAAGGTACAAAAATATCAGTTTTCATAAAATAAAAAAATTATTAATAAGAATAAAAATAGATTAGGTTGCTTAGTGAGATGGATGGGCTTGCATTTTTCTTACTAGTATGCCTATTCGTGGATAAGTTTTAGTAAGTGCATAACGCGTCACTAGCAACATCAAGTTTATTCCGATACTTTGTTTTAATTGCCACAAGTGTTTAAAATATTTTTTCGCACAAATAGGTGCTTGAAAAAGGCAAATATAAACGAAGAGCTTCCCGTGATACAGTAGGATACACTTTGAAATATTTCAACCAAAAATATGGTTTGTCCATTATATCAAAGTGATCAATTTTCTAAACATCATGATTAATTTAGAATTTTAGAAAGACCACTTAAATTTAATTTAATGTTCATCTTGTCTCGCGCCCCCCCCCCGGACATGTCCTCACGCTCCCCCATGGGGCGCGCCCCCCAGTTTGGGAACCGCTGGTCTAGAACGTCACATCTAGGAATAGTTGAGACTAAACCGGAGTATATCGTAACGAAAACAGGAGTATATTGTAACTTAAACATTGTTCTTCTAAACAAAACTGGTTATATTTTTTTATGAACCAGATAACAACTCTTCTAGGCATAATTCGGAACATGGGCTGTCTCATTGATTTCTTTGTTAATTCCAATGAAAAGCAACGGTATAGCTCAAATACAAAATATTATAACTCCAGCAGAGTATTGTAGAGTTACCAGGATTAACCAGCTGTATTGAGTCATTGAATGATTACAACCAATAAAAATATAGTGATTTACGTAGCACTCTTCATTGTTTTTAATAATAAGAAACAATATATTACCACAGCCAATCAGGCTACATGAACAGATTTTTTTACAAATTATATACAACAAATACTCTTAGTTGTTATTCTTCCTGCACTAATGAAACTGCCTTAACAAACTATATCAAGTTGAATTAAATATCTTACTATTGAGTTATTGATTGAACAAAATAAAAAGAAGAATTAAAAATAGACCATGTTTTCTATGATGCCAATAAATCATTTCGGCTTAAAAGTTTTTAATATGTTTATTATTATTGGAGCTACATCGTTTCTAGAGGATGTTTCCTTCTTTCTCACCTTTACAACACGCTTTCATCAGTTCTGACATCCTCCTCTGCCAAGAAGAACTGTTAGTTGTCTCTGTTAATTGCTGTAGCTCTCCAGTCTTTAATTCCCTCCAATATCCTTTCAAAAATGAAAGTAACAATTATTGGCAATAAAAGCCGTTTTCCAAATTCCCTCTTTTATAATCGTGTTGACCTTAAATTTTTTATTTCATTTATTTGTTCATTGATGTTTACAACTGTATTACAATAATATAACAAGGAAATAGGCTAAGTGATACATAATGACGAGATATGACAAGTAGAGATACTACCCCTGGTAGTACTCAAATCACAAGTTCAACTAAGAAGGTCACGTGGCCATCTTCTTTACAGACGCCTCGGAGGTTATCGGGAATTGAAGAGGAAGCTAGGTTTGAAACTAGAGGGTTTGAGTTGGAAAGAATTTTTTTTTATGAAAGGATAGATAGGTTTGGGCCATATCAGTTACAAATGGGACAAGGTCATTATGGATGACTTTATTCTTAACAAAATAAGGAGGATTTTACGAATTTTGGACTATAGAGATCGGATACGAGAGGAATTCGATGGCTTAGTGCAGCCCCAAAGCTCTACTCCGTAAGTCCAAAAAGGTCGTGTAGATGAGTATTTTGTAATTAATTGGGAACTTGGAGCGTTTATCTAGTAAGTGTTGAAGTAGCCTGAAACGTCGAGCGGTTTCTTGTCTTATCAGTCTTATATGAGGATTCCAGGTTAGTCGTTTGTCAAGGTGCAACCCTAAGTATCGGATCTGTTCTGCAGGCACCAGTGGAATATTTTTAAAGGATAATGAAGTCATTGATTTAGGACGTAAGGTAAAAGTGATTTGATGCGATTTTTGATAGTTTATTTAAATTCTCCAGTTTTTACACCATTCTTCAAGATCAGTGATATGGGACTGGAGGCTTTGGGATGCAATAACTGCATTGGTGTTGACTGATAATACACATGTATCATCAGCATACGTTCTCAACATAGTATTACGTGAATCGGGATGTCATCTGTATAAACTGTATAAAGGATTGAGCCAACTACCTTGAGGACCTCAAAGCTACATCAATAGATACGAATCTCACTTCTCCAACTTCTGATCGATGCCAACGGCCATACCACGTTGAACACACCGGTTCAGATCACCGAAGTTAAGTAACGTCGGTCATGGTTAGCTCTTGGATGTGTGACCGCCAGGGAAAAATAGGCGGTAAGGAAATCTAGGAAGCACCGCGTGCTGTTGGCATCTAACTTCACAGTTAACCAAGTACATACATAGCTGGCTGTATGGATGGAAGTATCCAATGCCATAAATAAATAAAATAAAAAAGCTATTGATCGATTGCACATATTTCTGAACTTGATAAACATTTGTGTGAACTTTCTAACTATATTTCAATAAAAAATTATAGAGCTACGATATGCGCCCTTAAACAGCGTTTAATGCCAGTGACGCGGCTGGGAAAGGGGGCATCAGCAAGACTTATTTCCTACAGATTTTTATTCAAAAGGTTAACATTTTTGAAAATGGTTCTAAAGTCGAAAACGCATTGTTAGAATTGTTTCATCACAAAATCCTAACTTCTCAGTTCTGGGATTGAAAATTTGATAACGTGTTGGGAAAAATGTATAGAGAATATTTCTAAATAGAAAAATATATTTTCAAAACAAATCTTTTGATTTCATAAAGTTGATTTACTAAATATCATATCCTTTGGAAACGGAAATTTAATAATAAACGAGCCAATCGTAATAAAAATATTCAGTTGTTAAGAGCATTTCAATACTTTACAATACTTTCACACCATCTTGGGCAATGGAAACCCCAAAAATCAATATTATATCATTTTACAGAGATACTTCTCCAGGCCCATATACGATTACAAAATGTATTCGGTTTGAAGATCGTTGAATACGAATCCGAAAGCCAAATTATTGTAAACAAAATAGCCAATCCAATATGGCGGACATGGATGTTAAAAAGGTGTCATATCTTGACAAAATTGGTATATTCGGGTTTTGGAGTTAACTGATTACGAATCCGAAATTCAAATTATAGTAAACAAAACGGCCGATACAATATGGCAGAGATAGATGTTAAAAAGGTGTCAGATATTAACAAAAATTGGTATATTCGGGTTTTGAAGATCGCTGATTACGAATCCGAAATTCAAATTATTGTAAACAAAACGGCCGATCCAATATGGCAGACATAGATGTTAAAAAGTTGTCACATCTTCATAATAATTGGTATATGTTGGTTTTGAGGGTTGCTGCTTACGAATTCGAATGCCAAATTACTGTAAACAAAATATTTAGATCATATAATAGAAATCAATTCAATTAGACATCTGAAAGATTATTTAACCACTGTCAAAAACTCTCCAGTTCCAGAAACAAAAAAAAATACGTCAAATTTTAGGAAAATAAATTTTCATCATTAATTGGTACCGCACAGTGCACTTATCCTGGACCCGTTACAAGATTTATTAAGGAAAGACATGATGTTTGGTCCATTTGGTCCACAGAATGTCAATAATAATTTGATAAAATAAAGGAATTGCCATTTTCATTAACACATCTAAATATCTTTGATCCCGAACTACCAATAGCCATTTACACTGACGCTATTGTAAAAGAAGCGGAAGCGGTGCTCGAACAAGAAGATAGAAACGGGGACAGTAAGCCGGTTGCTTATTATTCAAAAAAATTAATAGAAACTCAAAATAAAGAAGAAGGTAATATACCTAGAATCTCTGGCAATAAAAGAAGCTGTGAAATATTGGCAGCTCTGGCTTATGTGAAAAGAATTTATAGCTAGAAATGATGAGGAATTAGGTGCTTTGACATATTATATATTCCAATATAATTTGAAAATTAAATATTACCCAGAGAAATCAAACCAAGAAGCAGACTGTTTAAATCGAAATCTAGTTTTAGAACCTTATGAAAATGTTGTCGACTTAGTAAATTTAATTAAACTTTTTTATTTAATTTAATTTTATTAATTAACCTTAAAATTTAATTATGAGGATATAATAAATGACCAACATACAAATCCATACTTACAAAATGGAAAACTTATTTTGGATAATAAAATTTACTATAAAAAGCGTAAAAGAAGAAAAAAAATCGTACTATCAGAGCAACTTATCAAAAATCTAATATAATGATAGATCAAAAATCTTACTGCCACATTGAAAGAACAGAAATAAAAAAATTCTACTTGGCTAAAATATCATCAAAAGTTCCAACAACACGACCATTTGAAACTATATCCATTGAGACCATTGGTGGATGTGGAGGATCACGGTTGACTAAAATATTTCTACATCTTCTGGTTGATCATTTCACAAGATATGCTAATATTTCCGTACCAAGAAATCAAACCGCCAATGATTTCATAAACCTAATAAAAAATGTGATGAAAGACTACAGTATTGATCTGTTATTAACGGACCAAAAACCTGGTATAAATTCGAAAGAATTTAAAAATTTTCCGATGAAGGAGAATATAAGAAAAATTTTCAATGCTCTGGATGCACCATTTTCAAACGCACTTATTGAAAGGCTAAACCAAACTTTAGTCAATAAGATAAGATGTAAAATAAATGAAAGTGATAAGAAAACGGCATGGACTATTAAAGCACAGAAATGAGTAGAAAAATATAACGAAGTTTGCAAACACGGTCACGAAGTTTGCTCCGAAATACCTTATGGAGGCGAAAAGGTGTTACAGTGTGTTAAGTAAATCGAAAGCAATCTCCTGAAAAAAAAAAAACACGAAGTAAATGCTGAAAAAAAATCAAAGAATCGGAAAAATTATTTAAGACTTGTAAATATGTATTGTAAATAAATCTTTGTTTTTTTTCAGAGAAACAATGCGGTCATTATTTTCATATTCAAAGGCATAGAAACACTATAAGTTTATACAATATCATTATATACATATATTATATTATATATATAATTTTTCTTCTAAAGTGGCTGTTCATTCATCTTGTTCGATATTTTTATTATAATTGATATGTTTGAATATTTCTTCATTATTTTTTTTATGTTTGCTAGGCATTAAATTTGTATGTATATAACTCAATTCAATTGATTTAAATTTTATCAATTGTTTCTCTATATATAATTATTGTTAAATTAAATTTTTTTCTTCATCTAATCTGTTTTTTAAATATTGTTATTGGAAGTAATTCTCCATTTTTTTCATGAATTTTAAAATTATTTCTCACTTATCAATTTATTTATAATAATTAATTAAATGAAAATATATTATACTCTAAGACATAATAGCTTATGTGTTAATTACCTATATTGTTATTCTAAAGGGATTTGTCCCAGAATAAATAAAGACTTTATTATTCTTATTATTAAACTTAGGCCAAAAAGGGTAATAACGTGAAATATTTAAGCTGTTTAAATATTAGAACAATTAAAATTAAGCGTATAATTTTCCCACACGTTAAAAAATAATTATAGTCATGAAATGATGAATAGATCTAACGATGCTTTACCATTTTATAAGATGTAACGATGTTTTACCATTTTATAGCTACAAACATTTTAAATGAGGTTCATTTAAGGGGAAAATTAATGATCATAGAGACATAATTTAAAAAAATGAGTATATTGCAAAAAATTACATATATTTGGTCAAGGAAACTATTTCGGTGATGTAACTGATTGGATTTGAATAAAATGAGTTGTTACACATTAAATAGAGATGAACCAGGAAATCATAAAGGTGCTAGGTTACGCTTATATACAAAAAATAAGGAATGCTTTGTAAAAAAATATACTTAAATATTTTGGTCATGGTTAAATTAAATAAATTACAAAAATGAGCTAAATCTATTAAATAATAAGTTAATAAATCACATGTTTAAATACTTAATATCTATAGGTCTCCTCTTCTTTATACTAAAATCGGGTAACTAGCCATAGATGAAATGCCACAGGCGTTGTTCTCAGATCTCGTCAACCTCATGTATCCTTTCTCTCCCCAATTCGGA
This sequence comes from Arma custos, assembly GCA_037127475.1. Lineage (NCBI taxonomy): Eukaryota > Metazoa > Arthropoda > Insecta > Hemiptera > Pentatomidae > Arma > Arma custos. The sequence continues at coordinate 154,348,956 of CM073759.1, forward strand.
CCCCAGGAGTTCTTGACGATCCAGAAGTCTTGACCGTTTACAGATCCGTATCCAACCAGAAGGATTCCATGGTCTAAGCTTTCTGGGTCGCAGGTATCACCATTGAAAACACCTGTAATTACATAACAGCAAATATTAAGTCGAAATTCTTTTATTTGAAATTTATATCATTGGAATCAGCTAAAGTTTTGCATAATTGAATATATTCTTAATAAATCTATATTAACCTCCTTTGTAGTACATAAAGTGATTGTTGCCAGCGCTGACTGCAATAGAGATTGGCCCGACAGTGGCAACGGCAGCCTTTAGAGCATCATCGTCCTCGGATTCTATGTCAGTATAAGCTTTGACTTTGGTTCCTGCAACTATTTTGTTCTTGTTGTACCTACACCTGCCAGCCTGGTAAAACAGTATTCATTTTATAACAATTGAATATTTGAACTTTTCATTACCTTAGAAGTAACAAAATAACTTACTTTTCCTTCATATGGGTATGAATCGTCGCTTTCTAATCCTCCTACATTTTCGAGATACTTAAAGGAGTTGTCCATTAATCCACCTCCACAACCGTTATTGCCGTAATTTCCTGAGCAATCGATGAGCTGCTGTTCGCTGAGGGATACCAGTTTTCCATTCTTCCTGAAAAGCTGTCCTTCAAGAGCTCCAGTCTAGAAATAGAAGCATGATGTGGTCAAAAATAGGTCATTTTGCGTGAAATGGATATTATGATGGAGATGGAGTGATGCACTTACGCTACTGAAAGACCAACAAGATCCACAACTTCCTTGGTTTTTCACTGGAGTGACTGCACCAGATTGCCTCCAGTCGACCGATTTAGAAACTTCTACGTTTGCTGGAGGAACGAATGTGAAGCTAGGTACACGCCTCATCTCTCCAGTTTTGTTGAATCCTAACTGGGTCACTTCTTCCGGGAGCTTTAAGTTGAAAATAAATGTAGATTAGAACCTACCATGTATCATATAAAACGTTTTGCATATGATGGTTTTGTGTGTTACCATGTCCCCTAAGTGGTTCATCTCCAGGTAGTAAGTGGACAATCCAGCTTCATATTCAGCGTTATGTTCTTCGATCATTTTCTTGTTTTCCGAAAAGATGGCCATCCTAAGCTGTTCCTCTTCGATGCTGTGATACGATTTTCCGTGCTGTCTCTATAAAATTAGTAATTTTAAGTTTAATACTTAAAAATAGTCAGTTAATGCATGATCGATATGAAATTGTTTATTTAGTAACAACCTTGAAAGATGTCCATTCTTCTTTGATCGGCTTCGCAGCCACAAACGCCACCAAGGCCACAACTAATATAACTTTCATCCTATAAATAAGGATTCTCGTTACACTTTAAATGTTACAACTAGTTTAAAATAGTTTATAAAGCGTTATTCCAACGCTTGAGTATAGTCTCTAAAATTCTTACCTGTTTTAGATTAAAGGAGCCAAACACGTTAATACTTCAGGTCTGTCAGTCCTGGCCTTTTATACATATTCGACTACACTTAAACTCGAGAGGTTTCGCTAATCAATGTTTATTAAAATGACGTTAAGGTGTAATGCTATTTTTATATTTCACAAATATTTGTACTTGATTGCTCATTAAGTGGTTAATAAACGAAGTAACCTGCTTAGTTTTTTACTGTACCTAGAATGTGTTTCCTTTGAGGGTAATAAATAAAGAAGTAAGTAGTAAGTGCATTAAAAACAATAATGATAAGATTGTTGTAGAACTTATTAACACATTTACAATAATAAATATACTATTCTTATATTGTAATTTGTGCTCGTCTTTACATATTTTTTATTTTATGTTATGATTTATTACATCTTGTTTATATGCAATTTCATTCACAACAATTCTCTATTCAAATAACTAAACTCCTTAAACCTTTCAAATCATTGATTTTTCAATAGTTCCTTGAATAATAACAACAACTAATTTTTACTCTATTATTATATAAAATAGATACTGTGGGGAAATTATACTCGTTATTGAAGTTCATGTCATTACTCTTTTAATTACCAAATTTGCTTACTGTAGTGATTAAAATATATTTTGGATTTCATAATTGCTTTAATAATGGGTGAATCATGAGATTAATACCAGAATATAAAATAAAAAATAATTACGAGGGTGGTCTGAAAAGTTTCCGACCAAACAAAAATACATCATTTTTTCTGAATTTTTATTTTTATTTTTTAACTTAGTCTCCTTGTAACTCTACAAACTTCTCGATGCTCCCATTTCTGCAGCTCGTCCAAAAATAAAATGGCGTTTTTCTCTGCAATATAATTGTTCACGAACGTGATTGCCTTTTCATTTGACGAAAATCTGTGTCCTACGAGCTCAATTTTTAGATGAGGGAGCAAAAAGAAGTCACTCAGGGTTAGATCTGGTGAGTAAGGCGGATGGTCAAGCAGTTAAAACCGTAATTCGTGGATTTTCGCTACGGCGACCAGAATGCCAGGTGCGTCTTGGTGAAACAGGATTTTCTTATTCTGCAAACGTGGCCGTTTTTCCGGAAGTTTAGCCTTCACCTTGTCAAGTAGTGACGCGTAGTGTGCTCCTGTAATGGTTTTTCCTTTTTGAAGATAATCGATTAAAATAACTTCATGACTATCCCCAAAAAAAGTCGCCATCACTTTCCCAGCTGATAGAACAGTTTTTGCTTTTTTTGGAGCCGGTTCTCCCTTTGCAGTCCACTGTTTGGACTACATTTTTGTTTCAGGCGTGTAATAGTGAATCCAAGCTTTAAAGTAATTAATCGGCGCCAAAACTCAGATTTATTGCGCCTAAACTGCGACAACAGAGCTTTGGAAATGCAAACGCGGCATCCAACGCGCGGACAGCTTTCTCATATCTAAATGTTGATTTAATATGTAACAATCGCGTTCTTTTTACATGTTCATAACCTACCTTTGCTATATCTGTCAGTTTGATTCGGCGGTCGTCGAGCACCATTTGGTGAAATTTGGCTATGCTCGGCAGAAACTTTTCAGACTCGTACTTTGGTCCTTTGAATTTAGTTAGTTTCGTAACTGTCTTCAACATCCCTTTTAATTATTTTTAGGCATTTTTTTATTATTTATTATTTATTTTTAGATGTTTTGTATTATCTTCCCTTACACCATTTCAGTTTTTAAATATGAGATTATTGTAAATGTTCCTATCATTAATATTTGACGATTTTTTTCGAACATTTCTCTTAAAAATTCTAAATTCGTTAATGAGGGTTAGATCTTTTTAAGTGTTCATTCTTATTCAAGTATTCATTTTTTTGCTGGCTCCTCCCGATAAAGAAATTCGTTATTAGTTAAACGGTTAAAGAAGCTGCATCAGTTCCAGAATGGTGTACTATAACGAATAGTAAAACACACGGCATTGCATGAAACAAAAACAGGCCTCCAACACACTTCTCTCGACATACCGACAGTAACAGACTTCATTAATCGTAGACACATGAAATTTTTTGACAGCCTGAAATACTGTAATAGCCCACTTTTCAGGACTCACCTCATCAGGACGGCCACATTATGGCAAGATTACGTACAAAATCTCAGCCTAGCCTGAAAAGAAAAATAAAAGGACACGGTTAGATACCATGTGGGTTTTCAAGAAAAGGAGGACGGGAAAGAGATGGACAGAAGAAAGAAGGAAGCAGCATCGGTGACGGATAAGGGAGTTCTAAAAGAGTTTTTCAAAAAGAAAAAAGACAGTTAAAATGATGTGGTCCTTATTTGGCCAATACGAAGAAAAAAAAGGACACGGTGAGCCCCATCACCGGAAAAATATAGATTTAGAAATATAAAAATAAAAAAATAAAAAATTTGAACCTCTTCCGTTTCTCGTCCCACTCTTAAAAAGTACAACGTACAGTAAAAGAGATCCCTTCTATCCTTTCCTAATTGTAATTAGCAACCTTCCAACCTAAAAGGAGCTAATAAACGAAAAAACAACAACACTGTAAGAAAATAGCTGACTGGATAATTCTAATGATGGGTAGAATTGGTCAGGGGGCCGAAACGTTGGCACGATTAGAAAATAAGTTTTGCTTATTTTAGTGTTATCATTGACTGCATCCTCTGACCATTATTATATTATATAAGACATAATTATATCCATCACAAATTATGATATCGTTAAATGTCATGAGTATATTATATAAAATAGTATATATATAAAACTATTGTATAAAATAAACTGCTATATTTCTCAGTTTACGCACAAAAGCTTATGTTTTTTTTATTTCCCATTTTATAAATCGGTCAATTAAGGGCAAACAATACAAGTCCAAAAATTTGTCAAAAGAAAATATTAATTATACAAAATTACTTCAAACCGTTCTAAATTTTTCTATTCCACATCCGCCGGACGCAGAAGTATTTAGAAATTAGACTCATTTTGGATGTGATAGGTTGAAGAACATCAAAAATATCTTTCCTGCCATTTTGAAGGCTGATGGTCCAATTCCTGCATAAATATTAATTTAAATTGGAGCATCATCATCCGCAAAACTAAGCCCTAATATTTTCGTACCCAGTTTCAAACCTCTTTCTGTGTGAATTTCATTTCAATTTTAATCTCCTAGCTTTCCCTAGGCGTATTTCATAATGCGCTCTCATTTATTGAATAAAGAAAAATTAGTATTGATTATAAACATTTTTTTTTAAATTGCTGATTAAACAAAAAATATGTCACGTTAAGTGTGACAACGTGTAGGTGTAGTGTCAATAGTTACGTAATTTTAGCACGTGATAATTGAAGATTTTAAATAAAAAAATGTAATCAATGACGTAAATCTTTTTCATTATCAATTGAAATTGTCAATCAAAATATTTTAGTCAATGTTTTTTCTTTGGTAAATAAAATAAATTAAGTATTGATTGTAATATCGAAAAGGCTACTATATACACTATTTAATAAATTAAAGCACTTTTGTTTACCTGTAAACCACGTTTATATAAATCAATGGTTGTGTATATATATTTATATATGACGTTATATATATATATATATTTATATTTAACGTTATGAATATTTATATATGAAAAAACATATTAAAGTTGTAAACTATGTAGCTTTGAAAGCTACGATATTAAATTATTTTTTAAAAATTCTTAAAAAAAATTACAGTGACATGGCATAATAATTGGCACGTTATTGTGTAAGGTGAAAAGATTAAAATTCAGTAGGACCAGAGGAAACATGAAAATAAATATTGGAAAAGTTTACTATTTTAAAAATCCTGTTTTGCAGAATTTTCCACGGGTTTGACATTTTGAGACTGCCAGATATTTGTTCATGACATTCCTACTATCCCATAGGGCTGATTGTCGACTTCAAAATGAAAATGAATGAAATGCTAAAAAATATGAAATTTCCATGAAAAGATTCGGCCTCAACACCTATTGTTATAGCTCATGAATGGCATTTAGTGAACTCTTTTTAGACTGTGAGACTTGAAACTTGAAATAAGTTTTGATTTTGAGACAGATAGGCATTTGTTGTTGTGCTTAATGCAACTTTCTACATATTATGAGAACTCCCCCATGATGTGCGGATAGAGCAGGAACATATTTAAAAACATTTCTATAACAGGGAAGACCTAACCTCTAACATAAATTATACCTAAAATATCGTTAATTAGTATGGCAAAGCTAAAAAACAAAGAATTGTCTGAATAAGAAGAGTTCAAAACTTGTATTACACCAACACCTACATCAAATATTATTGAATTACTGAGATTAAATAAATTTAAAAAAAAAATTCAAGTGACAAAATTTTCAATGAATTATATTTCGAAATATGAATGTTCCGTTTTTATTACTTGAAATTCTGATTCTTGCATTTTATTGACCATCTAATAATACACCACTTTATTATCGCTATTAGTCGATAAATTGATGAAATATTAGCGATTTTACATAAGCCATGGTCGACAATATATATATATGTATTATATACATACATATATATATATATATATATATATATATATATATATATATATATACATATAAACATATACGTATACACATATATATATATATATATATATATATATATATATGTGTGTATAAGTTAAGTGCCATAGCCGGGTAATAGTGGAGCTTAATCCTACTGAGAATATAAACAACTCCCAGATCTTATATAAGAAGGATTAAGTTATCAATAAAGTCAGTTATAACCGATCTCTCTGTGCGTTCTCATTCTAAACCTTTCCTTTTTTTTTATTTATAGTGTCTCGAACTCGTTAAGTGGTGCCGAAACCCGGGACACGGATTAGAACATAGAAAAGAAATTTTTTTTTCCGTTGTTCTATTTTTGTTTGTGGCGTTATTTTTTCGTTTGTGGTGAATAGTACTGAAGTGCGCCAACATGAATGACCAGGCTTCGAGCATCCTGAGGCCGGCGACCTTGACGCTAGATCCTCCACAGGCGGAACAGATGATCCCTGAACTTCAACCTCAGGTAACGTCCTCCTTAGCATTAGCGCGGGCGGACCTGGCGAGACAGGAAGCTAACCGAATTGCGCAAGAAACCAATGAACTCGAAAAAATGAAATTGCGGAAGGCCAACGCGCAAGACATCAGGAGGGAAATTTCGGATTTGGATAAGTTCAACGGCGATGTCGGGGAACTCAACCATTTTATCAAGGGTGGAGACGGAATCATGGCAGGCATTCAATCACAGGTGGCAGCGGATTTTCTGGAAGAGCTGGATGCCAAAAGGTTACGAGTAGCCCTGGCATGGCGTGTCCGCCGAAGCGTGTTGAATTATATTCAGGCCGACGAGGAGACCGAATGGGCTGTGATTAAAGAAAGGTTGAAGAAGGCGTATGGAGGAGGAAGATGGACGATCGAGGAGGACATTTTCCAAATGTTCTGTGAACGGAGGCAGAGCCGACAGACACCGGGCCAATACGCTGCAGTCATGCTGGAGCGGTATCAGAAACTCAACGCGAAAATGAGAGAGATCGTCTCAGCAGAAGAGACAGACGCACGAATGCTATTTCTATCCACGATCTGGAAGGTGCAGTTGGCAAGGCAGTTGGGGAAAAAGGAAGGATTCCCTGCCGAGAAAACGTTCCTAGAATGCGCCCAGAACCTTGTGGATACAGGTGCCCGAGAAGAGGAGAGTTATAGGATGGAGGTAGATGAGCCTGAGTGGACAAGGGTCTCTGTGAATCGACCGAGAATCTCCGGGACGCCAGGAAGAAGAACAAGCGCCAGAGAAAAACCGTTCACGGCCGAAAAAAGAAATTGGCAGCTGAAGTCAAGGAATGGGCCCAGGAAGGATGAAAGGAAGTGCCACGGGTGTGGCAAGGCGGGTCATCTGGTAGCAAAATGCCCACGGTCCAGATGTTACGAGTGCGGGATGGAAGGACATTTTGCCAGGCAATGCCCGTACATCTTTCGCAGGAAGGAAGGACAGCAAGTAGAACCGATGGAGGTGAATGCACAAGAGGTACGGAAAAGGAGGTACGCGGCCAGACGAGGCGGGTCCCCCCCTAGGGACACATCTAGTGTCTCGGGATCGTCAGAGACGGAGGAGGAACCAGGCAGCAGTGGCGAGGGCAGCGTGAGCAGCGGCTGGAATCGGCAACAAAAGGCGGGTCAGCGGCGGATGGCAACAACGAGACGGAAGCAGGCGGCCGTATGAGGAGGGTGCGCGCAGAGTGGCGACCGGGCTTGCGTGATAAACAACTTAGAAGGTAAGCTGAAAAATTGGTTGCCTATAATTAAGACGTACAGTGAAGTGAAGTGCCTAGTTGACACAGGGAGTTCGAGTACCTTGTTGTCAAAACAAGCAGCGGAGAAATTGTGTGGTAAAGGGGAGGCACTTCAGATCAGGAGATGCAAATGTAGGCTGTTAACCTTGGGAGGGCCATGTAGAGTGATGGGCGAAACGGATATGGGATTGAGCGAGTGGGGGAAAACGGGAGCGCCCCTGCAAGTACATGTCGTAGAGAGTTTGCCCAGGGAGTACCAGGCCATAGTTGGGTGCGACCTGTTGGAGAGGGTGGGCGCGAAGGTGGAAAATAAACGAGGTAGGTGGTTCGTTACGTTAGGGGGTAAGTCCTACACGGGGCATCGGGCGGTGCGAGGTTCTCGGGTGGGAGCTGTGACCAGGGTAGTTGAGTGGAGGAGTTTATTACTGAAAGAATTCCGGGACATCTTTTATAAGGAAGGGGGAGTATTAGGTGTCACGGGAAGGACGGTCCACGAAATTCCTCTAAAACAGGAGAAGACCACGTACGTGAAGGAGAAGCGGTATCCCCAGGCGTTGAGACAGCATATCCGGGCGGAATTAGAGGAGTTAAAACGTCAGGGGAACATTGTCGACAGCTCGTCCCCGTTCAATAGCCCTCTGTGGGCGGTAAGGAAGAAAAGTGTGGCAGGGGAAGAGAAATATAGGGTGGTCGTGGACTTCCGTCAGCTCAACGAGAATACAAAGGACGAAGCTTATCCAATTCCCCGATTTGACGATATCATAGATCGACTGAGCGGTGCGGTAATATTTAGCACATTAGATTTGAAAGCAGGGTATCACCAAATCAGACTGCATCCCCAGGATCAGGCGAAAACAGCCTTCACATTCGAACGGGGACATTATGAATTCACGAGAATGCCGTTTGGACTTAAGAATGCGCCCCTCACGTTCCAGCGGCTGATGGACGAATTCCTCAGGGGGGTAGATGAGGGGATTTGCCAGGTTTATATGGATGACCTTCTAGTTTTTAGCAAATCGGAGGACGAACACGTGCAACACCTTCGGCAGGTCTTCAAAAGGGTTCGCGAATTCGGGCTGAAACTGTCTCCAGAGAAGTCCGTGTTGGGTCGAACTGAGATAAATTTTTTAGGGCACACGGTGTCTCGGGAAGGAGTTAGGCCGGACAAGTCCAAGGTGGAAGCAATCACCAAGATGGCGATACCCCGGGACGTGAAAGGCATCAGAAGGCTTCTGGGGGCCCTTAATTATTATAGGCGTTTTGTTCCGGGTATGGCGCGGTACCTGGTGCCCATCAATAATTTGTTGAAAAAGGGAGCGCGAGTAGTTGTCACGCCGGTCATGGAGGACAACCTGAAGAAATGTCTGGAGCATCTGACGGGGGAACCGGTGCTAGCGTTCCCAGATTTTGCTAAGCAGTTCATTGTGACCACCGATGCCAGCGAGTACGCCTTAGGGGCGGTCTTGTCTCAGGGACATGACCAGGGGGACCGGCCTATAGCATACGCGAGCAGGAGATTGTCCGAGGCCGAAGCCAGATATAGTGCGTTGGAGAGGGAGCTACTAGGCATTGTTTGGGCGGTCGACCATTTCAGACCATATTTGTTTGGCAGAAGATTCCGGGTCCAGACGGATCACCGGCCGTTACAGTGGGTAGGCCAGCTAAAGGAGTCATCCGCTCGAGTGGCTCGCTGGAAGGAGAAGCTCAGCCAGTACTCCATGGATGTCGTCTACAAACCGGGGAAGGAAAATGTAGTCGCCGATTGGCTGTCGCGGGCACTCATGGTGAATGCTATAGAAGAGGATGTCGCAGGTCCATCAGGAGATATCCGGCAGTTTCTGCAGGACTGGTCGCCGGGGAGCGAAGGAGAACGGTCCATCACGGAAGCGGGAAGAGAGGAGGTATCGTCGGACAGAGAGAGCTCTACGGACGAGAGACCGGGGGATTTGGAAGAAATTGATGAAATCGTGAACGACAAACCGAGGCAGATCATCTGGAAGACAAAGACGTCAGGCATGCTGTCCATAGAGTACCTGCGTTACGGGCGGTCGCGCATCAATGTCATCTCGTCCCAACCAGGGGTGCGATTGGACCTCGTCTGTAAAGCCCTCAAGGACGCTTCTAAGCCGGGACACACACACCATCTTTACGTGGGTAACGCGGTAATCTGGGACAAAATCCGACAGGTGTGGAAAACGGATCAAATCCCGGATCGCGTTTTCATCCGGTGCAGGATCATGGTCGAGACTATCAGGGACGGCGGCCGACAGAAGGAGCTAACTGGGGCCTATCACGTGGGCAAAACCAATCACAGAGGGGTTAATGAGACGCTACAGGCGCTGAGGAGGCGATATTATTGGTCGGGAATGCGGCGGACAATCCAGGAAGTTATAGGGACATGTGAGGTCTGCATGGTTACGAAGTATGACCGCCACCCACCGCAGGCCGTACAGGAAGAAACACCCACGGGGGATCGACCACTCCGAGATCTGCAAGTGGACACGTTCACCTGGAAGGGTTTTACGTGGCTCACGACCATCGACGTTTTCAGCAAGATCGCCATGGCTCACCTGATCCATTCCAAGGAAGCAGAGTCGGTGCTATTAGCCCTCCGGACATGGTTTATGTTTTATGGGGTACCTGATACCATAACGTCCGATAAAGGGAGGGAGTTCGACAACGCGGTGGTGAGCGAGGAAGCGCGTAAGTTGGAGGTCGCGTGGCGGTTCAACACTCCGGGACACCCGAAGGGTAGGGGAGGGGTAGAGCGGTTGCATAGCACGCTTAGCGACCACCTCAGGGTCTACCATGTCGAGCAGGGGTTGACGCCGGACGTAGCAATGCGGAAAGCGGTTGCGGCGTACAACCATTCTGTCCATTCCGTAACGGGGTTCTCTCCGTTTGAAGTGTTGTTTGGGGTTCGCGGGCCGAGTCGGGATCCCGAGGGTACGGTTGGAAGTACCGCCGCAGCGCGCGACATCGTCGCGAACCACGTGCGGGTTCGAGAGGCGTGGGAAAAGGCGCGAAGGCTGATCGTGAGGGAAAAACGGACCAGAGTTGCTAGGGAAAACGCGAGAGTCCGAGACTGCTCGGGAGAACTCAAAATTGGGGCTATAGTCTACAGGCGAATTGGGTCTAATAGGGGCAAGGAGCCACGGCGATACGAGGGGCCATTCCGTGTTGTAGTCATTCGGGAACACAACACAGTCACCATCGAAAGTGTAGGGGACCCCAGGAGGCGGCGGACGGTCCATATTGAACAGCTGAAATTTCCTCTGGGGTCTGGAGTGCCTTCGCCTACTCCAGTGGAGTGTTAAATTGTGAGGAACAAGAAAGTGTTTGTACTTCTATCAGTGTAAAATTTTGTTTTAAACTATTATTGGTAGCTATTTTGTTTTTAGCTATTTTGTTTTTCCTTTTTTCTCTTAGCTGTGTGGAGGACATCCACCCGTAGGGAATAGTTCTGGTTGTTTTATTATTCCTTGTTGCTGTATCTTACTTTTGTTATTGTACAATTGTATGGTGTTTATTTGTATATATCGAAATTGTGTTTGTCTGGGAGCTGTAGTGTGTACAGGAGCCAGCTCTGCTACTCACCTGGACTGGTCCTTCCTTTAGTTTCCAAAAGTGTCTGGAAACTGGAGGGGGGGAGTTAAGTGCCATAGCCGGGTAATAGTGGAGCTTAATCCTACTGAGAATATAAACAACTCCCAGATCTTATATAAGAAGGATTAAGTTATCAATAAAGTCAGTTATAACCGATCTCTCTGTGCGTTCTCATTCTAAACCTTTCCTTTTTTTTTATTTATAGTGTCTCGAACTCGTTAAGTTATACGTATATGTATATAAGCTTTATCAAAGGTTTTTTGTAAGATTTTACCGACATTTGTAAAGTTCTTCAAATACTTCAAAACAGACTTGCAAATTAATAAATGGGAACGAAAAATAATGGTATCATAAAATTTCATTAAATAAATATCGAACTAAATTAAACGGGAAAAAAATAAAAGTTACTTCTGTTAAATCCCGATTTTATGAATGAGAATCTTGCATGCTATAAAAAAAACATAATATCAATAACGAAGAGAAAAAATATCAAACATTAATAAGCACTTTAATTACATAAACCAGCAAATGGTACCCTTATTATTGTAAATATCACAACTACTGATAATTTTATTTACAACTCCCGAAACAAACACATTCGATCAGATGAAAGAAAAACTGATTATGTCGTTTAACAACCACTTACGATCTTCTCGAGAACATATATCCGTCAATCATAAAAATAGCATTACACCTTAACGTCATTTTAATAAACATTGATTAGTAAAACCTCTCGAGTTAAAGTGTAGTCGGATAGGTATAAAAGGCCAGGATCGACAGATCGAAGTATTAACGTTTCTGCCTTCATTAAACTACATCAGGTAAGAGGATAAGGAACGTTCTTGAAACGTTAGAATGTAGTTACAATATAGCTACATATATACATCTATATATATATATATATATATATATATATATATATATATATATATATATATGAGTAGGTGAGGTTCAAAACTCGTTCGTTCCATTTTTTTGAAAAAACTTTCTCATTTCATACTTAGTTATTTTTTTTTTGTTATCATTAAATCAGTAATTTTTTTCATTCCAAGCTCACTTCCACAGGGAAGCTGTACCTTTCTAAAGCAAAAAAAAAATTTTTTATCTGGCCACTCTACGAGACGAGGTAAGTTTTTTGAGTTACCTGAAAAACGTGTTCCTATGGAACAAACGAGTTTTGCAACTCACCTCCTCATATATATATATATATATATATAATTTAAAATATATATAATTTATATATGTATATTAAATTATATATTAATATATAATTTATATATATAATTTAAAATTCACTGTAATATTTAATGTGTAATAAGAACCGTTAATTACAGGATGAAAGTTATATTATTTATCGCCATGGTCGCGTTTGCGGCAGCGACGCCTATCAAAGAAAAATGGACATCTTTCAAGGTTAGAACTCTCTAAACGATATCAAATCGAATTCAGCATTGATCAATATTTTTTTATATACCTCACAAAGAAGTATTAAACTTAACACAAATAATTTTATAGAGACAGCACGGAAAAACATATCATAGCATCCAAGAGGAACAGCTTAGAATGACCATATTTCTTAAGCATCAGAAAATGATTGACGAACATAACGCTAAATACGAAGCTGGGTTGTCCACTTACTACCTGGAGATGAACCACTTAGGAGACATGGTAAATAATAAAATATTTATGAAGTATATATATATATATATATATATATATATATATATATATATATATCTGTGTGTGTGTGTGTCTGTGTGTGTCTGTGTGTATAATACGGTAACATATCAGTTCTGATCTGTATACTTTTATATAACATAAAGCTCCCGGAAGAAGTGACCCAGTTAGGATTCAACAGAACTGGAGAGATGAGGCATGTACCTAGCTTCACATTCCTTCCACCAGCAAATGTAGAAATTCCTGAATCGATCGACTGGAGGCAATCTGGTGCAGTCACTCCAGTGAAAAACCAAGGAAGCTGTGGATCTTGCTGGTCCTTCAGCAGCGTAAGTGTATCTCTCTATCAATATCATAATATCCATGTTCGGCAAAACAAACGATTATTGACCACATCATATATCTATGTTTAGACTGGAGTTCTTGAAGGACAGCTTTTCAGGAAGACTGGAAAACTCGTATCCCTCAGCGAACAGCAGCTCGTGGATTGCTCAGGAAATTACGGCAATAATGGTTGTGGAGGTGGATTAATGGACAACTCCTTCAGGTATCTGGAGAATGTGGAAGGATTGGAAAGCGAAAATTCATACCCATATGAAGGAAAAGTAAGTTATTTTGTAACTACTAAGGGCGACAAAGTTCTAAATATTCAAATGTTCTAAAATGAATACTGTTTTACCAGGCTGGCAGGTGTAGGTACAACAAGAACAAAATAGTTGCTGGAACCAAAGTCAAAGCTTATACTGACATAGAATCCGAGGACGATGATGCTCTTAAGGCTGCCGTTGCCACTGTCGGGCCAATCGCTATTGCTGTCAGCGCTGGCAACGATCACTTTATGTTCTACGAAGGAGGTTAGTATAGATTTATTATGAATATATTTAATTATGCGGAACTTTAGCTTATTCCAATGTTAATAATTTCAAAGGAAAGGATTTCGAACTAATTTTTTGCTGAAATGTAATTACAGGTGTTTTCAATGGTGATACCTGCGAACCAGAAAGCTTAGACCACGGAATCCTTTTGGTTGGATACGGAACTGAAAATGGTCAAGACTTCTGGATCGTCAAGAACTCCTGGGGTCCGAATTGGGGAGAGAAAGGATACATGAGGTTGACAAGATCTGAGAACAACGCCTGTGGCATTTCATCTATGGCTAGTTACCCGATTTTACAATAAGATCTGCAAGACTTATTTATTTATTGAATATTCAATTTATTTAATTTATTGACCTAATAATTTAATTGATTTAACTTATTTTTCTTTTTTTCATTTATTGTAACTATGACCAATTATAAATATTTTTTAAAAGTACAAATATGTTATTTTACTTTCTTCCGAACCCTTACACAAACCAAAGAAATAGCTGTTAATAAAATATTTTGAATTTTAATGTCAATCAATGTAAATCAATGGAAAATATTCATTTCAATGATTACATTTTTTATTTCAAATCTTCAAAGTGATTCAGTGCCAATAGTTATGTAACATTACCAGTGACACTCTAATCTTGCCTTCACTTATCACGCTCTCTCCTAACAAAATATATTTTTAAATATGTTTATTTTGAAGAGAAAAGGTTTGTCCAGGCCCGGGATTCGGCCCGGGTCTCACGCGTATTCGTCGTGGTGCTCTTCCAATTGAGCTAGCCTGGCTCGTACCTCGGTCAGACAAATCCATTCTCTTCACCGATCCCACATCCCCACGCTCTCGCAATTGGATGTGTGGTGTCTACTGACACAGCACTGGCCCAACAATGTATTAAATTCAATGATTGCGCTTTATTACGCCGAAATTGGTTCATTGATTCCTACAGCGGCCCAATTGCCGGCCTTGATGAGCTGATGTGACGACGCAACCGAGGACATTAATGACTATTGTAAGAGATAGTGAATGTAAGCGGAAGAACTAATAGTGTCAAGTGGCCACTAATTCCCTAGCTTGCTAGACAGCTTGGCGTCGCTAATTCTGAACAATCTAGATAACCGCTTGCGCAATACGTTCAAGTATCAATAGAGTTCATTATCAATCTCATGCGCACGTTTAAAGGATTGCTGGCCTTCTTTATCAATATGCTGTTATACTGCCACTTGAGAACGGTTCCGGTACTGTGTCTTCCAAAGAAAAAAATACTTATCGCATTAAATACAATCTAAGTCCTTTCATAAGTACAGCTTTTAGTTCGGACTGTATTATTTCTAAGCCAACAGGGAGTTATTTGCCGCTATCACGCTCAACCGCAAGGTTTTCCTCCAATCATTGATATCCACTTTACAGGAACTGGATGAACCCAAGAAGGGTTTAGCAATCCCACAGGAGCCATCTATTAATGATGTGTCTGCCATAGCTTGATTTGAACTCGGCGCCTTCAGAACAGGAACTCAGTCCTCTACTGCTGAGCTATTACAAAGGTTTTGTTATTTTATATATTTATATCAAAGGTAATAGTAATTTTATGTGACTGCAATTTAGGTGCCTGTTTTTCATCAGTATAATTTTCTTACATCATCTAATTTTCTATAATAGTTTTTCATCAAGCTTAATTTGGCAATTTTCTTCGTTTGATTTTCTTTCACTCGATTGAATTTGTATTTATATGAACTATGAAAGAGGATTTGAACCGTTGAAGGTGGCAAAAAAGACAAAGATGGTTGTCTTCAAGTCTACCTTTATTCCGACCTTGACATACCCCAAATAGTCATGGACTCTAACAACCATGCATAAATCAAAGCTTCAGGCTACCGAAATGAGGTTTCTTAGGAAGGTAGAAGGGGGACCAGAAGAGTTCGAGTACGTAATTAAACAAGCAGGACACATCTCGAGACAGTTCCAGTCACTGAACTAATAGAGCAGAACTGGTTTGGACATCCGTTACGTATGGAGCCAAGCCGCACAGCAAAATGTACATACAATGCAAGAGAGGTACAGAATGACCAAGACTAAAGTGGAAAGATGGAGTGAAGGAGGCTTTCAGGAAAAGTGGAATGGATTGAAATCGAAGAAATGTAATTATACAGGACAGGGACAGCTGGATCAAGCTCTACAAAGGGTCTCCTCACACTGCTTAGGCTATAGTTGAGAATAAAAGATTATGATGATATTGAATAGATGATAATAAATTATGGATAGTGTGTGGCAGAAATATATATATATGCCTATTAAATCCCTATCGATTTCCTCATAGTACTATAACCTTATCTATAATACACTAAAAACGAATCAAAATACTCGATAGAGCAACCATCAACACAAAGAAGGTATTTAGCCCATGATGTCGAGAAATTATGCTACAGTATAAGAGGCATATCCTACCTTAAATAAGTAATATTACTATCGTACAACTTTTCGTTTTAGAGCATCCCTTCTGTGCATGTGTGGCAGGTGCGTACACACGCACTGGTCGTTGAATAAGGGACAGACCTACGTTTATTGCTTTTATTACATTAAGCATTTATTTAATTCGTAATTTTTTATTTAGTGTTTTTAGGTTTCGTTATTTTATCACTTTAATTTTCTTGAAATGGTCTAAATTTTTAATGTTTTGATATTAACAATATGTATATATGTATAAATATATATATGTATATATATATATATATATACATATATGTATATAAGTAACGTTATCTAATTACAAAGTTTCTAAATTTCTTTAAAATTACTTAGAGGAAATTAATTGTAATAATCCGCAAATGTGATCGCTATTGCTGTCAGCGCTGGCAACGATCACTTTATGTTCTACGAAGGAGGTTAGTATAGATTTATTAAGAATATATTCAATTATGCAGAACTTTAGCTGATTCCAATGTTAATAATTTCAAAGGAAAGGATTTCGAACTAATTTTTTGCTGATATGTAATTACAGGTGTTTTCAATGGTGATACCGGCGAACCATCCAGTTTAAACCATGGAATCCTTCTGGTAGGATACGGATGACTGCAATGAGAACGGTGATGACTTTTGGATCGTCAAGAACTAATGGGGTCCAAATTAGGGAGAGAAAGGATGCATGAGATTGACAAGAACCAAGAAGAACGCCTGTGGCATTTCACCTATGGCTTGCGATTCTAATTTATAATAAGATCTGAGAGACGTGAATCCATTTAGCTTATTATTTAATTAATTTAAATTATTGTTTTTTTTTATTGTATCCATGACCAAATATATGAATATATTATTTTACTAAGTATACGTATGCACAGTTATTTTCTGTCGTACCCTTCGTTATACAACGAACGTTCTTTTTCGCGAGGCATCATAAAAATATAAATCATCTCCAATGTTAGCCATTTGACCAATAGACACTAGGATTTTCTCTGTTATCAACCAAAGCAATAAAATTGAGTGTTTCTAAATGGTTTACATTCAATTACAGTCACTACAGCAGTCAAGCTCTAGGTGAAATAAGCCACAATGTTGAAATGTTGAAAAAATAGAATTCCAGGATCTCAACATTGTTCAATTCAGTTTTTCGATTGGTTTATTATCGAATAATTATTATCGAGTCTAAAGTTATTTATTTTATGTATAGATAAGTGGAGGAAGAAAATTTCAAATATCTTCTTTAAAATTTTTCGATATAATTCTAGAGTTAACAAGATAATCTGCTACTGCCAAGGGAGTCATCTAGATTCCACTGAAGAGCCTTCATTTTCTTGAGTCCATGTGTGTTATTCCAACACTTCTAACAAACTGATCAACCCACTTTCTAGGTTATATAAGCCCTATTCAATTCCAATTTTCTTCACTAGTCTAGAACAAAGGCACAACTCAAAAAATGAACGGATCTAAATTTCCGTTTTGATTACCCGTAAGCTTTTGATTACCCCAATAAGTGAACATTTACTAGCTAGTTCCTAAATTATTACTTGAGCCTCATGTAAAGTTAAATTCATTATTTGCCTCTGGATTACGAATATTATTTTTATAGAAAATTGTGGGATATTAATATCAAGAATGATTTCAATATTTTACTCAATTGTTTATAAATTAATTAGTGAGGTGCTAGGAACATGTGTAAAGGAGAGGAAAGAAAGCAAAACAAAACAAAAATAATCAAATAATTTATTTATATAAACAATTTTTTTTAAGTCTGTGAAAATGTAAAGTATAATAACAATGATTATCGAATAAAAATATGTAGTAAATCGCGTAAAACCAATCTTATAAACAGACGAAGCATTAGCACGAAAACAATTAGTTCAAAACCTAATGTATAACAATAAATAAAAACATTGTAAAAATACTGCAGAAGTGTACCATTTATTACTGAGTGTGTAATACGTGATCCTCAGACTTAATTAATATTTATTTTACTTTAGTTTAGTTTTTTTGTGTTTTTTTTTGGTCGACATATATTACTAAAAGGGAACAATTTATTTGGCAACATATTTTTTTTCGGTTCTCAAGACAACAAAAATAAATATTACAATAGAATAGTAAAAAAAAAATAAAATGATACCTTATTAGAATCCGTGTTTCTAAAGTATTTGTAAGTTACACGAGAAATAAACTATTTCATCAACCAATTTTCTATATGCTTGATACTAGTTTCAAGACCCTCATATTGTATAATATCCAAATATTCAGCTAAAAGAGATCTTATTGAATCATGCGACGTAGATGTAATACAAGAACATACGATACTTACATTGAAAATTGTCAAAATAAACATACATTTCTAATATAATAATAATTAAATAGCACAGTTATTCGTTACGTCTTAATTCTAAGCTCAGCGTATACTAAGAGGTTAACATAATAATTTTCATTTGTAATCTGCATGCTTTAAAATAATTCCTTTTTTTTGTTTCATTCGATAATAAATATTATCTTTATCTGATTAATTAATGATATCATTCATAAACATTACTGTTTTTCTGTGATTTATTGGACTCATTCAAATGAGGCAAGTATTTATTTGATCGATATAGGAAATCGATTTTGTTTATTTATGTTTGGACAAATGTGTCATAAGAACATAAGAAGAGGAAAAATAAAAAACCACATTCATAAATGAAATGACTAAAGAAAATTATATTGAAACATAAAAATTAAATATTGCGGAAAATATGTAATGTTGAATTTAATCAATCAAGAAAAGAGCAATTATTTCGCAAATAATCATTTTTAAAATAAAATGAAAAAAGTTGACTTTTATATATATATATATATATATATATATATATATATATATATATATATATATAATATATATACACATTTAAGTACTTCAGTTTAAAAGCGTATTAACAAATAAAAAAAAATGTAACAAACCAGATCCAGTCACGTTTAAGAAGGAACAAATATGAATATTTTGCATATAAAATAGTATTCTGCCTTCGTTTTCAAATTTCATTCAGGTATCACTTACGAATCAAACTTACGAAACGCTTAATACCTATTGTTTTGGAATATTACAATGAAAAATTAATAATGTTGATCTTAAAAATAGAATGCAACGTTAATAATTATTCATTCATTGAATCGATTTGAAAAAAAAAATGGTCAAAACAATAGTTATACTGTACTGTGTATATGACGAGTATCGAAATAAGGCAAAAAATTGACTTTTTTTTAAAGCGAAACATACTCAATTTTTAAAGTTAAATATTCCAACTTGAAATGTTTTCTATATAAATTGCTTAACTTAATACAAGTTTTAGTAATCATGTCGTGAACCACGAAATTCGTTAATACGCCATGAAGTCCAAAAAGTGATTTTTTTATTTTATTTTTTACTTGAACACATATTTGATCTTTAAAACTTTACATTAAGTGAATGAGAAAATTCAAAATATTTTTCTATAAGTTAAATTCATCATATAAAACCATCAGAAGCTTAAATTTTAAAAGAAATTTTTAGTTGATAAAACCACGGTAAGACAAGTTGCCAAGTGTAAAAAATAAACATTTTATATCCTATGCCAAGAAAAAAATCATGAATTTTAGAACGAAATTAAATAGCAAATAATAAGCGATCGTAATGAATATATAGCCCAGGAACCAGGAGTTTGAAGGCCGCAAAAAGTTGAAGAGAGCTGCCTGTAGGTATTAAAATTCTCTTGTTAATAAAAAAAAAGGAAAATCGGGGAAAGTGTTTTTTTTTTTAAGAAAAATACCTTGTACGCCACGAATCGATCTAAAACAGCTTATTTACTGTAAAAGGCACTACTATGCAGGGGGGAGCCATCCATTCTCCGCGAGGTTTTTCGGCCACCAAAACTTCCCATCCGTTTTTTCGGTAGCAAAGTTGGATTTCCACTAGTCAGACTTCGATATACTTAACGCCTTATATTATTTAAAAGTGATATAAAAACAGTTTTTCAAAAAGAAAAAATATTGGGACAAAAAGTCTGATGGGTTTACTTAGTAATATTGGGTAATAGATTACCAAAAAAGTAATATTATCCGTCAACTACATCAACCTAGCACAAAACGACGCGACGATATGACAAAAACTAAGAACAAAACCAAAGGATACAATACCATAAAACATAATATAAGTGTTAAACAAGTGTTGCATATATGTTCTACAACAATATTCTGTAAACTTCCAAGCTACGCTCTAAATATAGTATTATTGCTAAATATTTTCCTGACTACAACGAATCAGTGATCCCATACCCGACCTACGAAAACTGTCTTCATACTGAACGTCTGCCATTATCGAATGAAACACTCTTCATCGGATGAAAAGAAAAAATAATTGATTATTTAGATTATTAAACACTTATGATGTTTTCAAGTACCGATATTACATGGTTCTTTATACGCATAAGCAAACAATGATTAACGAAACCACTCGAGTTAAAGATTAGCCTAAAGGGTATAAAACCCCGAGCCGGCGGGTCTGAGTTATTAACGATTCTGTCACCTCAAAGCAGTATCAGGTAAGAATCCTACTTAAGCATCACTTCTAGGGAAAGCAGTTTACGATCTATATAATTAAGACTCAATTACAAGAATCCTTAATTACAGGATGAAAGTTATATTATTTGTCGCCTTCGTTGCGTTTACAGCAGCAACGCCTATCAAAGAAGAATGGACGTCTTTCAAGGTAGGTACTAACTACAGATTATTTAAAGGAAATTCAGCATAAGTGATATTTTTTATATTCCCCGAAAAAAAGTATTAAACCTAAGTATTAAATTTTTTTTTATAGAGACAGCACGGAAAAACATACCACAGCATCGAAGAGGAACAGCTTAGGATGGCCATCTTTTCGAAAAACAAGAAAATGATCGAAGAACATAACGCTGAATATGAAGCTGGATTGTCCACTTACTACCTGGAGATGAACCACTTAGGGGACTTGGTAACACACAAAACCATCATATGCTAAACTTTTTATAAGATACATGGTAGGTTCTAATCTGCATTTATTTTCAACTTAAAGCTCCCGGAAGAAGTGACCCTGTTAGGATTCAACAAAACTGGAGAGATGAGGCGTGTACCTAGCTTCACATTCGTTCCTCCAGCAAACGTAGAAGTCGCTAAATCGGTCGACTGGAGGCAGTCTGGTGCAGTCACTCCAGTGAAAAACCAAGGAAGTTGTGGATCTTGTTGGTCTTTCAGCAGCGTAAGTGCATCACTCCATCTCCATCATAATATCCATTTCACGCAAAATGACCTATTTTTTACCACATCATGCTTCTATTTCTAGACTGGAGCTCTTGAAGGACAGCTTTTCAGGAAGAATGGAAAACTGGTATCCCTCAGCGAACAGCAGCTCATCGATTGCTCAGGAAATTACGGCAATAACGGTTGTGGAGGTGGATTAATGGACAACTCCTTTAAGTATCTCGAAAATGTAGCAGGATTAGAAAGTGAAGATTCATACCCATATGAAGGAAAAGTAAGTTATTTTGTTACTTCTAAGGTAATGAAAAGTTCAAATATTCAAATGTTCTAAAATGAATACTGTTTTACCAGGCTGGCAGGTGTAGGTACAACAAGAACAAAGTAGTAGCAGGGACCAAAGTCAAAGCTTATACTGACATAGAATCCGAGGACGATGATGCACTAAAGGCTGCCGTTGCCACTGTCGGGCCAATCTCTATTGCAGTCAGCGCTGGCAACAATCACTTTATGTACTACAAAGGAGGTTAATATAGATTTATTAAGAATAAATTCAATTATGCAAAACTTTAGCTGATTCCAATGATATAAATTTCTAATAAAAGAGATTCGACTTAATATTTGCTGTTATGTAATTACAGGTGTTTTCAATGGTGATACCTGCGACCCAGAAAGCTTAGACCATGGAATCCTTTTGGTTGGATACGGATCTGAAAACGGTCAAGACTTCTGGATCGTCAAGAACTCCTGGGGTCCGAATTGGGGAGAGAAAGGATACATGAGGTTGACAAGATCTGAGAACAACGCCTGTGGCATTTCATCTATGGCTAGTTACCCGATTTTACAATAAGGACGGGGAGAAATATATCTATTTAATTTGTTAACATAACTCAATTTTGGATTTAGCTAACTCAATTATGGATTTAGATAACTCAAAATTGTTATAATTTAATGCATCCATGACCAAATATATAGATTTTTTTACAGAGCACAACTATGCAATTTTGCTTCTTGTTAAACCTTTCAATTATCAGTCGAATGGCTGTTACTAATTTGAATTATCAGAAAATTCATCTTTTTATAATCCTTCTGACATGTTAGTTCTCTAGCTATAACAAAAAGTAAGAAATGCTTCATTTAAATTGTTATTTTTCTGAATATGTAATATGCAATATTATTCTACCAAGCAATGGAAAACCAAAATAATTCTGTTGTATATTATCTGAGTACAGCATGGTTAATCTTCTTGTTATTTAAATAAAAAAACAAATTTCCTTAGTATTTTGGATTTTTTGTAATCCACTGACGTTTATGTATTATTACATTTCACCTAACACTACATTCAACGAAAATTTGTCATTTTTCTGTAAGTTAACGCCACTACCTCTTATTGTGCAATCAATATTATGAATCGTGGAAGAAAGTGGTCCGGGTAGAGGTCACAATGAATTTCTTGTAGAATTGGAGAAAAACTGTATTGATTAGTCAACGTTTCGACCTACTTTGTTGGTCTTCTTCAGGGCTGTATGCAAAATACAGACAATATAAGAATAAAAATGGTTCAAATATATTAAAACATATTAAATATAAATTAACAAAAGTAAGGCGAATACAGGCAATAAAAATGATAAAGATGTACAGCAAGGTAAATATGAAGGTTAAAATGTATGAGTGTATACTATCAACAATGAAGTGCCAAAAAGGTAGTAACCCACATCATGAAGAAAATAATAATAAAATAGAAAGTGTTGAAAAGTAAAAAAATAAGGTAATACAGATAAAAAATAAAAACTGAATATAAATTAGGAATGTGAAATGATAACAATGATATGGGTCAATGTAGAAAATGATAAGAATTACGAAATAAAAATTGTAGGTAATAAAAAAGTAAGAAATAAAAATTGTAAAATTATAAAAATCTAGAAATCAAATTATATAAAATAAAATAAAAATGGAAATAAAAAATATTTTAGAAAATCAAATGGAGGAAGGAGGGTGAGAATGGTATTTTAGATTACGAAAATTTTTAAATGGCACATTTCTGATAAATAACGAACTAAATAAAAAAAACTTGCGATAGCTCAAATATGAAATTACAGCTTTCCGAGTTTATGGACTTCCTAATTTGAAACTAAATATTAAAAATTAAATACAAATAAGGTATAATATTAAAAATTGCTGACATTACAGTGTCCAAAAATGAAAAATATAATGTTTCTTTCTGAATTCACAAAGCGTTCAATATGCAAAATATACTGTTTCCTGCATTTGTAGAGGTTTATGTTGCCGTATTTTTCTACAAACAAGTGTTTCTGGTTAATGAGTCCAGTTTTTTGATAGCCCAATTACAATTAAAATTTTAAATAATCTTTAATAGATACATTTCTATTAGAACATGCGTTAAAAAACGTTGGTAAAATATTAATGTGTAGGGCATTAATAATTTTTTTTTCTCATCCACCAAAAATTTTATTTACAGTATAATACAAATTTACAGAAATTCCTGAAAATGCTTCTATATAAACCAAAAGCCTTCTGTTACCTTTCGGTATTTTAAGGCGTTACAATGGGCTGAGTCCGCTGAAGGCGGTTTTTACTCGAACCGGCTCAAAGCCGCTGACTTTATACAATACAAAACAGGGAGGGACCGTTTTTTATCTTCCAACTCTTCCAAGACCCTGGGTTTATAACACGGCGATAAATATAAATTATAATAATTTATATAAAACTTTTTAATGGACTGAATATAAAAATATATTAGAGTTGGGGTGATGTAAGTTTTTAAAAAATGGAGTTGGAGTGATTTAAATTTCCTCCCAACATTTTTTTTTATTTGAAGAGAAAAGAAATGCCCCCGGCTGGAATTCGAACCCGGATCCTCTGTCTCTCCGTGACAGTACTCTACCAATTCCTCATCCTAAAATTAAGTAATGTTCAAAGAACATTCGTTCTCATGTATACATCGCAAAAATTGCGAGAACACAGGTAAATGGGATCAGATGAGAGAACATATTTGTCTCCGGCTGGTAAACGACTCCGTTAGCTCAATTGGTAAGGTACTGTCAGGGAGAGACAAAGGACCGGGGTTCAATTCTTTTCTCTTCAAATATAAAAAAAATGTTGGGAGGAATTTTAAATCACTCCAACTCTTTTTTTTTTTAATTTTAAATCACACCAACTCTAATATATTATCCGGATGACCCGTGTTGTCTCGCAATTTTTGTATACATGTATACTCGAGAATGAATGTTCTTTGAACATTACTTAATTTTAGGATGAGGAATTGGTAGAATACTGTCATGGAGAGACAGAGGACCCGTATTCGAATCTCGCCCGGGAGCATATCTTCTCTCTTCAAATGAAAATAGTTTAAAATTAAAACAATTGACAAACAATTAAAAAAAAAGTATCTTTATTAATTTACGTTATACAAGATTAACCTTTAGATAAATATATAAAATTAAAATTTTATAGCTTCTTAATCTACCATAGGAACTTTATTTCTAAAAATAGAATCAGGATTGATGGAATGTTAGTTTAAATAGTTATATTTAAATTATTAATTTATACTTTAAATTTTTAATTTATACTTTAAAATTTCAACACGTGAGCTCCTAAAATTACAGTTTATTGTAATTGTATATCAAACAGGAAATTTATACAGTTGTATAGAACTTGAAAGAAGGATTGTCTGTACAAAAATTCAGATTTTTAACTTCTTCTCAAAGAAAATACAATGATTTGTATGGCATATGATTATTCCCCCCCCCCCCAAAAAATATACATATCTTACTTAAACAGTAGCAATATTCCCACTTCCCAAAATCTTCTTTAAAAAATTTCAAGGATGATCGAAATTACAATTCAGACAGAAACAGAACAAATATGCTAAATAATTATGCTTGCATTTTTATACTGTATACTACAGGTAATATACTGTTAAATTACACCAGAAAATGAAATTTGTCTGGAGAAAATCATTCGGTTTAATAATGTCGAGAATAGTTACCTTATAAAAAATAGGATTTATATTAGTGATAACATATTTTACAACATTAGACTATAGGCGATATTGTCTTTGACGCATTCTAACTTGTTGACAAAAAAAATGAAAAATAGAGAGGCAAGAAAAGAAAATTTATATCCTGAAAAAGTTATTAATTATTTTAAATCAAATAAAACTATAGTTGATATTATTTACGTTCTTTATTTTTGTTTCAAGACTTGTAGAAGCCTTACAGAATTAATACTCTGAAAGGTTAAAACCCATTGTATTTGAGTAACATCTTTATGTACTTAATCGGACTCTATATTTGAAGTAATAATTCAGTGGTCTGAGTCTAAATGTTTTGTATATAGCCCATACGACAAAAATTGTCTATTTTTCAACAAGAGTTTCAACATGATGCATCCAGATGTAATGTCACTGCTTATGTAATATTGACTATGAATTATCTATGGAAAATAACGCGAATCGTTGAGATCACTATAAATAAAAACTTATTTTTTTATTAATTGTTATTTTGTTGGTGATTATTTTTAAATATTTTTGTTTTGAAGAGAAAAAATTTGTCCAGGCCGGGATTTGAACCAGGATCGTCTGCATCTCCAGTGCAGTGCTCTAAACCACTGAGCTATATAGCTGTATAACCAAAATGTAAACAAAAATATTTATAAATAAAAACATTTATTTTAGATGTTTCAGTGATTATCTATATGTGTTTAAGGTTCAAATTGAGAAGTACTGCATGTGTGCACTTTATAAAACAAAAATATATTTGGTCAGGAATACAATGAATGCTAATAAAACTTTTGTATATCATTATATACAAGTAATTATAAAGCTATAATTCTTATCTTCCTTATGCTAAAATAGGATAACTAGCCATAGAGGAAATGCCACAGGCGTTGTTGATGGATCTTGTCAACCTCATGTATCCTTTCTCTCCCCAAGTCGGACCCCAGGAGTTCTTGACGATCCAGAAGTCCTGACCGTTTTCAGATCCGTATCCGACCAAAAGGATTCCATGGTCTAAGCTTTCTGGTTCGCAGGTATCGCCATTGAAAACACCTGTGATCACACATAATTTAAGGGGTCGGTCAAATAAATCAAGAAGATTGTAATAAGCTGCAGTTTTTAAGGACAAATTTACATTTTTGCTAAGATTACAGTATTGACAAACTCAAGACACCTATATTAACGATTATTACAAGACTGGAAATAATTTAAACAAATTTATACTGACCTCCTTTGTAGTACATAAAGTGTTCGTTGCCAGCGCTGACTGCAATAGAGATTGGCCCGACAGTGGCAACGGCAGCCTTTAGAGCATCATCGTCCTCGGATTCTATGTCAGTATAAGCCTTGACTTTGGTTCCAGCTACTACTTTGTTCTTGTTGTATCTACATCTGCTATCCTGATAAATTAATATTGAATTCAGAACATAAAATTGTTGTATTCGATTCTCATTAATTTTGTATTAATATTAATATGGATATATACATGAGAGCAAAGATAAATATTTCTAAATATATATATATATATATATAATATATTTATACATATATATAAATATATATGTAATATATACATATATGTATACATATATATTTATATATATGTATATATATATATATATATATATATATATATATATAGTACATAACATATATTTATATGTTCGTCCAATATATATATATATATATATATATATATATATATATATATATATATATAGAAAACAATTGTGTTTTCTAAATAGGTACAACAGGAATAAAGTAGAATATTCTTGTTGAACCTACAGCTGCTATCCTGAAAATTGTTATATATTAATTTTCACATGAAACACAATTGTTATATATTAATTTCATTACAGATTTTGGACAAACATATAGTTATTATGATCATAAATTTATTCGCATTAGTTATTAAGTATGATATTAAGAATAAGTCTTAAAATTATTGTCATTAATTAATTATTTGTTATTAAAATTATTGTCATTAATTAACAATTCTTGTCTTTAACTTTATTGCCCTTAAGTAGAAAAATAACTTACTACTCCTTCATATGGGTATGAATCTTCGCTTTCCAATCCTTCTACATTTTCGAGGTACTTAAAGGAGTTGTCCATTAATCCACCTCCACAACCGTTATTGCCGTAATTTCCTGAGCAATCGACGAGCTGCTGTTCGCTGAGAGCTACCAGTTTGCCAGTCTTCCTAAAAAGCTGTCCTTCAAGAACTCCAGTCTAGAAATAGAATTATGATGCGAACAATAATCGATTGTTTTATTTGAAACGGATATTATCATAGATACAAGGAGATGCACTTACACTGCTGAAGGACCAGCAAGATCCACAGCTTCCTTGGTTTTTCACTGGAGTTACTGCACCAGACTGCCTCCAGTCGACCGATTTAGCGACTTCTACGTTTGCTGGAGGAACGAATGTGAAGCTAGGTACACGTTTCATGTTTCCTGTTTTGTTGAATCCTAACTGGGTCACTTCTTCTGGGAGCTTTAGGTTGAAAAGATATGCAGATTATAACTGATCAGCGATCAAATTTTAATATGTTTCATAACTGATGTATAACTTACCATGTCTCCTAAGTGGTTCATTTCCAGGTAGTAAGTGGACAGCCCAGCTTCGTATTTGGCGTTATGCTCTTCAATCATTTTTAGGTTTTTCAAAAAAATGGTCATCCTAAGCTGTTCCTCTTGGATGCTGTGATAGGTTTTTCCATGTTGTCTCTATAAAATGAATTGTTTCAAGTTTAATTTTTCTCTGTCAGTTATATTAAAAATATCAGTCAATGCTGAATCCGATATGATATCTTTTAGCGATTTCTAACCTTGAATGATGTCCATTCTTCTTTGATCGGCGTAGCAGCCGCAAACGCCACCATGGCGACAAGTAATATAACTTTCATCCTGGAATTCAGGGTTTTAATTACATATTGTATGTTACAACGGGCTTAAAAATCTAGATAAAATCAGAATCTAATGATAAGGTAAATTTTGTATGGCTCTTACCTGACGTTGGTTAAAGGAGGCACAAACGTTAGTAACTCAGATCTTTCGGCTCTGGCGTTTTATACCCTTTAGGCTAATCTGCTCGAGAGGGCTCAAAGTTTATTGAGGATGATAAAGGTGACATATATCATCGCTACTTGGTGTCATCATGAGTGCTTACTAAATAAGGAAATCTTGATTTTTTGTTTGTTGGTCGTTAGGTTCGGCGGTGGACAATAAATAGTTAAAAAATGTTCCGTAGGCGGGACTGTTATGGTAAATTAAGAAAGAATTGTTTTATTGACGGAATTACTTGTATCAGGTCAATTTTTTTCGATATTTCATTATCCTTTCAATTTAAACAATGGGATTACAATTCATTATTAATATTATTATTAGGAAATTATTCATTTGGGTATTAGCAACCCCCCCCCCAGGAATATACCTGTATTGGCAGAATATTGGAATATTCCTGTAATTATCTACGATAGAAAAAGTAATCTATTAAATAAGTTTATTCTTTACTTTAATTTAGTTTAAAAAGTTTACTTTGCGGGTCTATTTAGTTGACTAAAACTTTTTTTAATTTTTCTAGCTTAATCTCTACTTTTTATGATTTTTTTTTAATTCAGCTGTTTCCATTATTAGGTTTTTGAGAGCACAACTTTGACTTTCTAAACAATCAATGAATGTTTTTTACAGTAATTTGTCTTATCAGGATTGTTAAAAAGTTTTTTATGCATTTACTTTGGATGTTGGATGATATAAATATAGATCGATATAAATTATTATTTTCGACTGCTGCTCTTCAAACTACCACATTTTTTTTAAATTACCTGAAAAGCAAATACTGTGTATACCATATTACTATATTATTGAAATTATAAATACTGCAAATAAAAAATTACTATAATTTTTAAAAATAAATACAAAAGAAATATTCAATATTTTTTGATATTTGATATCTCAGTAATTGAAAACGAATTTAACTAGGATGCTAGAACGATTACTTATAAACATGTAGATAATTTACGTTGGTATTTCCCTAGTAATGAAGGTTGACTGAGTTTACTATATTTTAAACTTACCTTCTTTAATTTATTATTTTAGACTTTTATTTATTAAAAGTTTAAAACTCGAAATTTCACTTAATTTTATACCTGAATTATACAGATCTTCCTTCAGTCAGATGGAAATATATATAACAATATGTATTCAATTTAAGCAAAATTTTAACCTAGTTTTCATTTGGGTGACTTATGAAGGTAAGAAACGACTTCATTTTTTCTTCTTGAAATAATTATCGCAACATATAAAAATCTCTATTTAACTATTAAAAAAATTTAAAGCATATGTTAAAAAAAATTAGTTCACAAGGGTCTAAAATTGTTTTTATTTCGCTCACAAATCAACTTTTTTTCGGAAAATTATTCTTTTTATTTTTTCAACAGTGAGGGCGAAGTATGAGGCACAAAACTTCACATATATTTCTGCTAATTATTTACTTCTTCTTCGAGGTTTTCGAGCTTAAGTTTACACAGATGGGGGTGCTGGCCCCACATTGTGCCCCTTTTTGTCGCCTTTTCGACTGGCAGGAAATACCCCAGGCTTATTCTGATCTGAGCCTAGATGGACTTTATTACATGGAGCATTCGAGGAGTGCAAAGTAGCAGCTGTTAGAACAGGACTAGAAATTAATATGGAAAAAACTAAATATTTAAGGACCAGAAAGGAAGAAGAAGGGAACAGGCATATCGAGGGGGCTGGGTATCGTTTCAAAAGAGTACAGGAGTTTAAGTAATGGGGCACGGTTATCACTGAATATAATAAGATTATAGAAGAAATTAAGGCAAGGATAACCGCTGGAAATCGATGCTACTGATCTCTAATGAAAATATTTTGAAGCCGAAATATATCCAGAGCTCTCAAAATAAGAGTGTATCGGACTGTCCTTCAACCGGTGGTCATGTATGGAAGTGAGTCCTGGACACTGACACCCAACGATAAAAGGCTTTTAAACATGTGGGAAAGAAAAATCCTCAGAAAGATCTTTGGCCCTACAAAAGAAGAAGACCAGATACACCAGATATTGTTGCCAGGATTAAGAGTGCAAGGATAAGATGGTTGGGGTACGTAAAAAGAATGGAAAGTAGTAGATTACCAAAAATGATCATGGAGGGACACCCTGGTGGAAGGAGGAGCAGAGGGAAATCTAGACTTCGTTGGCTGCAGGATGTGGAGGAGGACCTTCGGACGTGTGGTGCCGGCAGAAGAAGGACAGCCGAGACGGGTCGGAGTGGAGGAGGATCACGGAGTAGGCTTGCAAGGACCATAGCGCCGTTAGATAGATAGATAGAAATTATTTACTTTAGTTAGATAGGTACATCAATTAACTATTTTAATCCTTTAAACTGAAGACAATTTTGTAATATAGTTTTTTTTTTTTCTACCATTTTTGTAATATATTGACACTTAATCAGTTTAGTTGTCACAACATTGTGATAAAGTTAGCGAAGATGCAATGCTGACGAAAACAGGCTAAATTGACCGTGGATGACAGATACGGAGGTCTGAATCAGAGCCAAAACGAAATCACGTAACCACGTGACTCTTCCTGAGAAGATGCCACTGATTGATGAGAATCGGGTTATCGTTAAAAGTATTTCAATCAATCAATCAATGCAATTTATTGTAGAGTAGATTGAGAATGATGATTGGAGTGAACAAAACATCTTCTTGAACAAGTCAATAAATAATAAAATGAGGCTTATCGTTAATTGAAATACGACACAACAGTCAAGAATAACTCAACTAGCATTGTTCTATTATGAAACATTAGATTCCTATGAAGTAAATTACATTTAAATATCGTAGTATTACGTTTAAGTATCGTACATTTATGATTGTAATATACACAAAGAAATGCTACATTTACTAAACACTGATGATTTAAAAGTGATATTGAGAAATAGTTGAAAAAAAAAAAATTAAAATTACACATGTCTCTGTTGGTTCCATGTGATAGCAGGTTCTTGCTTTAAACGGTAAACAAAATCCTTAGTTATGGCGTCCTTCGAAAGGTATGTTAAATGAGTGTCCCTATCCTGTACATTACCTGATACTCGTTAAAGATCCCAATCCTAATTATACATGGATAGGCATAAATTAGGAATCCCACTGTAGCATTGTCCAGCCATAGCTGAATAAAGTGACATTAAATGAATAATAAACAACAAAATTAAAATTAAACAATAAAAAATGCGTTAACTTCTTAGTTGATCTGTTGATGCGTTAACTTCTTAGTTGATCTGTAATAAAGGCGCTTCATAGAAACCAGTGAGCCTCGACTATGGTCAAATGTGTTTTTTCATCCATCCATCAGTACAAACCTGCGCTCTTGCCTTCCAACAGTCTCATTCCTCAAGTCCTTAGCAAAACTACTAAGCTGAAAAAGAAGAATGTAGAAATTTCAACGCCGGCCATGAAGGTTATCGCCGAGGAGGACATCCTTTGGGATCGCGGCTTCCAATCTAGCGGCGACTAATTGGCAATCCTCTGATCCGGAGGCCATTACTTGCGATTTGAAGCACGGACCTTCGCCAACAACTGTCCATCCACTTTTTAATTACAGCCGGAGGATTGCATTCCTGGAGATATTGCACCGTCCAGGTGTCCGCCTGGAACGAATGATCCTCGTTAGTCAAGCCCGGCGCAGGTAATACTAACCTGCATTGCAACACCGTTGTACCGGCTTATCTTCTGCCCCTCACCTGCAATCTGAATGTTCTTGACTCAAAATATATATATATATATATATATATATATATATATATATATATATATATATATATATATATTATTTATGGTTCTTTTTTAATTATTTAAATTTTTTTTTTTTAATTTTGAAGAGAAAATATTATGTCTTGGCCGGGATTCGAACCCGGGTCGTCCGCGTTTCTAGCGCGGTGCTCTAACCACTGAGCTACCAAGGCACTCATTCCAGCTAGACAATTCCTTTCTCTTCACTGATCCTATATCCCTGTGATCTCGCAATTTTTCGAGGTATACACGGGGAAGTATGTTCATTGAACATTACTTTAATCGGGATCTCGTTGAC
Source organism: Arma custos (assembly GCA_037127475.1). Classification (NCBI taxonomy): domain Eukaryota; kingdom Metazoa; phylum Arthropoda; class Insecta; order Hemiptera; family Pentatomidae; genus Arma; species Arma custos. The sequence goes on from CM073759.1 coordinate 154,381,692, forward strand.
TTACGTCAAATTTATATTCATAATTTATTTTTTATTTATGGTTCTTTTTTAATTATTTAAATATTTTTTTTTTAATTTTGAAGAGAAAATATTATGTCTTGGCCGGGATTCGAACCCGGGTCGTCCGCGTTTCTAGCGCGGTGCTCTAACCACTGAGCTACCAAGGCACTCATTCCAGCTAGACAATTCCTTTCTCTTCACTGATCCTATATCCCTGTGATCTCGCAATTTTTCGAGGTATACACGGGGAAGTATGTTCATTGAACATTACTTTAATCGGGATCTCGTTGACTTACGTCAAATTTATATTCATAATTTATTTTTTATTTATGGTTCTTTTTTAATTAATAAAATATTTTTTTTTTAATTTTGAAGAGAAAATATTATGTCTTGGCCGGGATTTGAACCCGGGTCGTCCGCGTTTCTAGCGCGGTGCTCTAACCACTGAGCTACCAAGGCACTCATTCCAGCTAGACAATTCCTTTCTCTTCATATATCTAGGATAAATTATTCAGCGATCCGGGGATTCGGACTAAACACAGATATATATATATATATATATATATATATATATATATATATATATATATATATATATAGAGCAATACTCAATCAGAAAGTAGACATAAAAAAGAAGACAAAAAAATAAAATAGAAATAGAAACCTACTCAAGCAGGAATGAAAAATATTCAGGGAAATATTTGGTACCAATCATCGTGAAGGAATTTGAATGAAGAGGCGGTCAACGCAAATCTAAAAAATATAGAAACAATAACGGACACATTTAGAATCATTAGGATGAGGTTTTATGGGCATATCCAAAAGATGAACAAATCCAGGCTGACGAGGCAAATTTTCTTATAGTTAAAAACAAGTCAAAATGGACCAATGAAACCCAAAATCTTTGGTGTATGTATATATGTATACATATATATATATATATATATATATATATATATATATGTATGTGTGTGCGTGTGTGTGTGTGTGTGTGTGTCTGTGCGTGTGTGTGTGTGTGTGTGTGTGTGAGAACTTATGGTTCTCAATAAACTACATGAAATACATACAAATATATTCATAAGTTTATTTAATGCTGAAAATAATCTACACACCATGGATCCCGTAATATTCAGAAATAAGCATCTACCTATGCTCACAAAGTACATCTTACACAGTGTCAGTCTAGACTTCAACCAGTGAGGATCTCTGTGAAGGATTAGCTGAACGCGCCGGCTCCTGCTCGTCAGGAAGTACCTTATCATTATAATTCTTTTCTTTTATTTAATTTTACTTTCATACGTATATATATTCTTGTATTTTTCTAAATTTATTTTTGTATTATTATTAATTAATGGCGGATAATAACATTATTAGGTTGGAACCCAAACCACCTGACCCACCTTTTGATTTTAAACTTCCGAAGGGAAGATTCTCTAAAAAGTTTTTAGTGATGTCTATTGCTAAAAACAATGATAATAAAAGTTTCCTTGACTTCAGTCCATTTAAAATTTTCCGTTTTATTAAAAGTTATGCACCACAAGTTAAAATTAAGTTTTTAAGAAACGGGCTAATCCTATTAGAAGTACTAGTCGAAAAGGATTTTATCAATTTAAAAAATATAAAAGTTTATGAAAATTATCAATCAAATTAATTTTTCGTTACATACAACATTGAATTTTTCAAAAGGTATAATTACCTGTAACGAATTCATGAACTGCTCAGAAGAAGAACTTAAACACGAATTGGCTGATCAACATGTTGTAGACGTGAAAAGAATTTATAGAAATTCTAATAATGGAAAAATGCCAACATCTTCTCTAATTATTACTTTCTGTAAGGCTGAATTACCCGAGAGACTTATATTAGAATTTACAAATGTTAAGGTCGTACCATATATTAAACCTTTAATGTGCTTTAAATGTTACGATTACCGTCATGGTTTTCGTAATTGTAAAAATATCGAAGTATGTGGAAAATGTGGTGAGTCTCACCAAACTCAAGAAGAAAAGTCAAATTGTAAGACATATAATTGTAAGCATTGTGGCGGTCCTCATGCCGCCTGGAATACGTCATGTTCATTTTTTAAAAGAGAAAGAAATATAGAAGAACTTAGGGTTTTACGAAAAGTGTCATATGCCGAAGCTGAAAAGTTACTTCAGCCCCTCCCACCACCTCCAACTGATCTCCGGAATACAAGTCATTCTTATGCTGAAGCAACATCCTCTCCCCCTACAAATTTAATTTTAGAACAATTTGGAAAACTCACCGCAATGGTTGATGTTCTTACCAATAAAATTAATATTTTAGAAACGATTGTAACTAATCAAATTACAAACCAATGTGCTCCACTCGATAACGACTTATATTAGAATTTACAAATGTTAAGGTCGTACCATATATTAAACCTTTAATGTGCTTTAAATGTTACGATTACCGTCATGGTTTTCGTAATTGTAAAAATATCGAAGTATGTGGAAAATGTGGTGAGTCTCACCAAACTCAAGAAGAAAAGTCAAATTGTAAGACATATAATTGTAAGCATTGTGGCGGTCCTCATGCCGCCTGGAATACGTCATGTTCATTTTTTAAAAGAGAAAGAAATATAGAAGAACTTAGGGTTTTACGAAAAGTGTCATATGCCGAAGCTGAAAAGTTACTTCAGCCCCTCCCACCACCTCCAACTGATCTCCGGGATACAAGTCATTCTTATGCTGAAGCAACATCCTCTCCCCCTACAAATTTAATTTTAGAACAATTTGGAAAACTCACCGCAATGGTTGATGTTCTTACCAATAAAATTAATATTTTAGAAACGATTGTAACTAATCAAATTACAAACCAATGTGCTCCACTCGATAACGAAAAAAACAAATATAGTTAACATACCTGATAACCATAATAACGAAACTAATGCCAAAATGTCAACAAAACCTCCAATTAAAAAAATAGATCAGCAACCCGTAATCCAAAGAACTGGAGATAAACGGGAGAGACCATTATCTCAAGGGTCGAGTATGTCACTTACCGATTCTAGTTCATCAGGACTTGCGTCGGGGGGCAAACCACCACGACCCAAAAATAAAAACATTAAAAAATGAATGTCTATCTATTGAACTATAAAAGGGTATTTCAGGATTATTCTTATAAGAGCTTACTTTTTCTCTCTTTTAATAAATATAATATTCTGTACGTACAAATTAAATTTCATGTACTTAAAAAACCATTATCGCATTTCATAGTATTACATATATATATTTCTGTACCTCTCTACCTTCGAAACGCGTATATTTCTATAATATGCTCATTTATACATCTATATGTTTATATTTATATCTATATGTTTATACTTATGCATATATATTTATATATTACTTTTTATATATTTTATTTTATATATATATATATATATATATATATATATATGTATATATATATTTTTTTATTGTATATATATATATATATTTATTTTATGTATATATTTTTATTTTATATGTTTATATTACTTTTTTATTTTTTTATTTTTATTTTTTTTTATTATTATTTTTTTTTCTTATATGCCAATCAAATTTTCATATCGATCCGTCCATCATCCGTTCTAATAGGTCTATTCTTTAAAATCAATATTCATGATTATTGGACAATGGAATATAAATGGCATTATCTCGCATAAAGCAGATCTCATCTCACTCCTAAGGGACGTAGATTGTAAAATTATATGTATCCAAGAGACACGTCTAAAAGAATCTGCCGATTTTTCTCTCGCTGGTTTTCAAATCTTCAGAAAAGATTTTACAGAGGGACGAATCGCATGTGGTGGAGTGTGTATATGTGTTTCCAATCTTTTCTCCTGTTCTGAAGTCCCACTAAATACTACTTTACAGGCAGTAGCAATCCAAGTTCTTCACCCATGGAAAGCCACTGTTTGTTCACTCTACCTACCTCCAAACAAACCATTTACCGACCAACAGTTGCTTCATCTTTTTAGGCAACTACCTCAGCCTCTTTATTTGTTAGGAGACTTTAATAGCCACAATCTCATTTGGCACTCTTCTAAAACTGATTATAGAGGACGTATAGTCGAGTCCTTTCTTGATTCATCCCAGCTAGGGATTATGAATGAAAATTCCCCTACACATTTTTGTAGTGCTACAGGTGTCTCGTCACACATAGATCTGTCTCTGGCTAGCCCATCTCTCTTTCAACGAAGCAACTGGCGTAGGATTGACGATTTGTATGGATCAGATCATTTTCCATTAATCATTGATTGCCTTGATAGACAGTCACAATTAAAGTTTATAAAAGAGCCGAGATGGAAGATAAAAGAAGGAGACTGGAAAAAATTTCAAAACTTAGCTCAGCTGAAAGAAATTAATTTAGAAGAACCGGATATTAATAAACTTACCGAAAATATTATCAACACTCTTTTGTCGGCAGCAGAAATATCAGTCCCCAAAACGAAACAGCAAAGTAATAAAATAGGAGCCCTCTGGTCGAATAAAGACTGTGAATCTGCTGTGAAATCCAGGAAAAAGGCTTTAAGAAAATTCTGGAGGCACCCGTGTTCAGATCATCTCGAACGGCCGTAGAACACGGTACATATTAAACTTAGCGAAGAGAAAAGCGTGGAGAGAATTCGTATCGCAAATAAACCATCAAACACCTCCATCACAAATCTGGGACACGGTCCGTAAAATATCGGGAAGATGTAAAACAAATACCCGTCTAAACTCATTACAAACTTCAACAAATACACTTACAAACCCCTTAGAAATAGTTAATTATATTGGCTCATACTTTCAAGAGATTTATTCTGATTCCAACTATTCCCAGCAGTTTTTACTAATAAAACAACTAAAAGAATCCGAACCACTTAATTATAGCACAGATCCTCTTGAACCTCTTAACAATCCGTTTACAATCTCAGAATTCAACGATGCTCTAAGATTCCGAAAAGATACAAGTGCAGGCCCTGACAATGTTTGTATCAGTTTTATCAAAAATCTTTCCCCAGAAAACAAAAATATCATTTTAAAATTCTTAAATAGGATTTTTCGTTCTGGTGAATTCCCTGAAGTTTGGAGAAAATCCATTGGTATCCCAATTCTAAAAAAAGATAAACCCGTCAAGGAGGCCTCCAGCTATCGGATTATTTTTCTCACCTGTTCACTGTGCAAACTAATAGAAAAAATAATATCAAACAGACTCCAATGGTTCTTTGAAAGCAAGGGGTTACTAGAGGAATGGCAAAGTGGTTTCCGAAGAGGTAGAAGCACTAGAGATAACATCATACGTTTAGAAAACGATATATGTGATGCTTTTGGACGGAAAGAGAAACTACTAGCAGTATTCATTGACATTAAAAACGCTTTTGATTGTGTATGGAGATGGCTAATTCTAAAAAACCTTGCAAAAAATGGAGTAAAAGGCTATATATTAAGGTTCATACATAATTTCCTCGAGCGTAGAATATTTAGGATAAGAAATGGTAGTATATACTCTGATGAATATGAACAGAAAAACGGAGTACCGCAAGGAAGCGTAATTAGCCCTTTCCTGTTTTGTTTAGCCATTAATCCAGTCTTGCGTAAAATTCGGTTAATGGTAAAAGGTGATCTGTATGCAGACGACCTTCGGATTCACTATTCAGATAAATCAATAGAAAACCTACAGCAAGTCATACAAGAAGTTCTTAATATAATTAATAGTTGGCTAAATAAACACGGCTTTACCATATCTACCAATAAAACAGAATGCATACTCTTTTCCCCTAGAAAAACTCTACACCTTCCATCTCTTTACATCAATAACGAAGAAATTCCATATAAAGATTCCGTTAAATATTTGGGCTTACATTTTGATTCTAGACTCAACTGGAACATACATTTAAAACATCTTAAAACATCATGCCAGCGTTCTATTAACGTCTTAAAAATGTTATGTAGTACTTCTTGGGGGGGAGACCGCACTAGCATGCTCATGCTATATAGAAGTCTAGTTAGGTCTAAACTTGACTACGGTTGTATGGCATACGGTTTGGCTTCAGAGAGAACTCTACAAATGTTAGACAGTGTTCATCACGCAGGCATTAGGATAGCAACTGGTGCCTTCCGTTCCAGCCCTGTTCTTAGTATACTGTCTGAAAGTGGAGAGCCATCTTTAAAATACCGCAGGGAGTACCTCACCATGAACTATTATCTCCCCATATTAGCATCCCCAGTTCATCCATTACACGAATTCGTAAAATCTGCACCTCCAAATCATTTAAACAACAAGAAAAAATCATTTAAACACCGAATAATTGAAATAATAGACACCATAAATATTACAATACCAAATGTTTTACCTCACAGTTTAACATCAAAAGCACCGTGGATTACATATCCCCCAAAATTCAATCTAACATTAACTAAGATGGTTAAAAAAGAAACTAACCCCATAGCGTTTAGAAATGAATACCTCAGGCTTTCCTCCAATGATTTCCCATCAGCTACTCACATATTCACAGATGGTTCAAAAGACAAGAACGGTGTTGGTGCTGCTTTTGTCTGTGGGTCCAGGAAACAACAATACTCAATGAATATAGTCAGTTCAAACTACACGGCAGAACTAGTAGCTATCGCCAAAGCATTACACATAATAATACCAACTACAAGCACCATCACTATTAACGCCGATTCCCTCTCTGCTCTCCTCGCAATTCAAAATACATCTCAAGACATCCTCTGATAATTGAAATATTTGAGGCACTTTACAATTTAAAAAGAAACAAAATAGGTGTGACGTTTGTTTGGGTACCTAGTCATGGCGGTATTTTGGGCAATGAAATCGCTGATAAAGCTGCTACGGAAGCAATTAAAAAAGGCGATCAATATAATAAAGTTACACAGGGAGACGTAGTTTGCTTCATTAGAGGAAAAATAAATGAAAAATGGGGATTAGTTTGGCAAAATACCACTAATAATAAGCTGCATATAATAATAATAATAATTAATACGTGAGATAAAAGCAGATTCCAGAAGCTGGAGTACTTCGGTACGTGAAAACAGAAGAGAAGAAGTCATTCTCACCAGGTTACGAATAGGTCACACTCGTCTGACTCACTCATACCTCATGGCTAAAGAAGAACCCCCTATGTGTGAAACGTGTGGACTTCCGCTGAGTATAAAACATTTTCTCACGGAATGCAGGCGATACCAACTTCAAAGAGAAAAATCAGGAATTTCAGGAAATTTGGATGAAATATTAGGCAACAGCGAACAGAACTTAATTTACTTATTTAACTTCCTAAAATCAACAGGCCTTTTAAAAAATATATAATTTTAAAAAAAAATTAGGAGTCAATTATTCACGAGAGACTACGATTAAAAATATATATGTGTGTGTGTATGTATGTGTAGTGTGTGTGTGTGTGTGTATATATGTATGTGTGTGTGTATGTATGTATATGTGTATATATGTATATATATATATATATATATATATATATATACACATATACATACATACACACACACATACATATATACACACACACACACACACTACACATACATACACACACACATATATATTTTTAATCGTAGTCTCTAAATATAAATAAATAATAAATATAATAAATATTTATTTTATTTTAAATTAGAAATATATAATAAGATTTTCCTTCAGTTTAAAATAATTCATAGAGCATTAGTAAAGCCACATTGAAATATTCCTTCCTATTAATCTATCAATAAATATCAACAACTCCATTATCCACTGGCAGTAATGACATAAGGTTGGCACGCCAAAAAAAAAAAAAAAAAAAAAAAAGTACATCTTATTTTCAAACAGGAATTAAAATCCCAGTATTTTTTGAGAAAAAAGTAAACAACAAAAAATCGTCATGTTTATTATAATATTTATTAAGAATATATGTTATGCTTTTATATCTATTATGAAGCACAATAAAATTATGAAATTAACGTTATAATCACTCATATACGTGACAATCATTAGACCCATCACGAAATAGAGCTTTGGGGCTCCACTAAGCCATCGAATTCCTCTCGTATTCAATCCTTACAATCCGAAATCCTTCCTAAAATCCTCAATGCTCCTTACTTTGTTACGAACAAAGTAATCCATAATGACCTTAATGTCCCGTTTGTTGCTGATTTGGTCCGAAACCGACATCAATCTTTTCATGAAAATCTTCATTCCCACTCAATCCCACTAGTTTCAAACCTCGCAATCTCTTCAATTCCTGATAATCCTCCGAGGGGTCTGAAAAGAAGATGGCCTCGAGACCTTCTAAGTTAAACTTTATATTTGAGTACTACCACAGTGTTTAGTATTTAGTACTACCACTAGTTTCTCTACTAGCCTTTATCTCGGAACATGATTTATCTTTCATTATATTTACTTGATGTATTCAGTATACAGTCGTAAATTTCAATAAATTTATTAAAACTTCAATAAAATTTCAATAAAATAAATTAAAAAGGCAAACATTAAAATCGAAATAGTTAAAGATATAAATTCTTCATTCATATCTGCTCGTCATATATATTCCCGATGAAGACATGAGCCAGTGCCATCCCGATCTTTTATATCAACACGTATAGAAATTTTACGACTCCCCTTTGTGTGCGGTTTTATTGGAGAGATTAGTCTCGCCGAAATCATAGCGTAAATTTAACAGCTCCTGACAACAATTAGGACAAGCGATGCAATAAAAACTGCTACAGGAATAAACAGCCATCGGCCGGTAATAAAAAGCTGCAATTACGCCCTGGATTCGGGCGGAAAAAGCGCACGGCCACCGCGATCGTAAAATCAAAACCGGTCAGATTTAAATGTGCAGCTGATGACGTCACTTTATTGGCCCGGCAATTCCGGTAAGTGCGCTCCCCCCCCTCCGTAGTAAAACTCCTCCAGCGCTGCCTTAATCAATTAATCCATCCCTTTGGCCATTTATAGGGCCAGGACAATACGGCGGCCGGCGTAAAGGAAGTCGTAAAAAGCGGAAGCAGTAAACTAGACGCGGTCAGTTAGGACTGGGCAGCTGTGTCCTCGGTCAGGATTCCCTAGCCCTCTCCTTATTTAATTATTAAATATATTCAAATCTATATTTAATAAAATTTATTACAATTCATCATGGTACAAGGTGTCTATAAACATTTTTTAGGCATAAACCTTGAAATTAATGATTGTAATGACATGATTATAAAAAGCCTAAGATACTGAAACAATCATATATTTTAAATTCACAAGACTATATGATGACCATATACAGTTTGTAAGTAAAATAGGAGATTATTTTTAATCTATTCTATGGTTTCTCGTACGCTTTTAGCGAAAAGAAAGTTGCTCCTTGCTAGGTTTTTTCTTTAGAAACCTAACTTTAGAAGTTTACTAACTTCTAAAGGATACGAATTTGAGAAATTGATGAAATAGTTTTGCCGAAATACTCATCTAAGTGTGTCTAACGCTTTGGAAAATATTTCATATGACTTGATGGATATAACTACATCCATCTTCCAGTTTCATCGGAGAATATTCTTCATGTGAGGCGTTCAATATCGATAGCAGATTACTTCAAAAATTGTATTTTTATTTTTCGCTAATTTAGTGAAGCATCTCATTATCCCGAAACTTCAAATTCAGACCGAACTAAAACGAGGAGAACTGAGGCGGCAAAGTGTCGTGTTAGGCAAAAATTCTTACATAAACCAGCGGAAAATTTGAAAAAAATCAATTTTGAAATGTCGAAGTACATATTCCGCTTTTGATCCTGAATGCCTCATGTAATTAACGTTATATTAAATTTTCTGAATCAAATGCCTACATAAACGTACATCCATATGTTGCTACAATTTTCTTGAATATACAAAAATTATCTAGTTTTGTTTATTTTTTTACTTGTATTTTACCGAACATGCGCTGGTCGCTTCACATTTTTCGGTTAATGTTTTAAGATACAAATTTTCAAATACATTAACAGATTTTTATCACCCATACGCATTTTGAATTACTGCTGCAGTTGTTTATTTTTTTCAAGCTTATAGGGAGCATTCAAAAGTGTTCTGATTCCGCTTTTTGATATGGAATTTTTTTTGAGCCATTGCAATACTAATTATTAATAAATAAGATTTCTTTTCTATTATAATTCTAAATTATTATTTAATTATATATGATACATTCTCATTATCGAGGAATTCAAAATATTAAATTAAATCGATGATTTGCCGCTTGATATAACTTTGAGTATTTTAATGATCAGCACCACTTTATAACCCAATTCAGGACTTTACTACTGATATTATTTAAAAAAATGTATAATATTTATCTTCTAGGACCTATGAAAATCTTCTTTTATTTATTTTTTATTAAGTTTTAAATATAAATATCAGATTACGATTTTAAAATAAAATTGATGTTTTGATATGTTAATTACAAATCATTTTGTAATTTTTATTTACCCTTGGATAAAAATAATATATCATAGGCATTCATAATTAATTCGTAATAGCAATTATGTTGCTATCTCAGCTTATTCTTACAATTAATTATATTATTTATATCTTATAAAAGTTTCAACTCCTTTTTTAACTTAACCATGTTTTGTTTATGTATATTAAACGAACAGTCCAACTACTTAACAACTTAGTACTACATGACACTTATTATGTACTTAGTTTTACTTATTATGCATTTATTATTATGTACTTGAATACTAAATTTCAACAGTCATTTCCTTTTTTTAAAAAAACATTTCCCTTAGTCTCGAAAAATGCATCTAATTAAAAATAATAACATCAACCATCAAAAATTTGTTTTTGAAGGAATAGAAAAATAAAAAATATTTTTTGTACAGTTTTATACAAAATATTACTTTTTCCATAAAAAAATTCAATTCATGAATAGATTTTTGTCATCACAGTACAGAACATTATGTGCATAACTATTTGGTACCTAATATTCTATGTAAAAATTTGGACTTCGTAATAGGCAAGACGGAAATCGGTTTACAACTATTCTAAAAAATTGAATTATTATTCAAAAAATTAAAATTTTCTTTAGAAAATTAAATAATAATGTTCTTATGATTTTTTTACTGCTATTTATTATATTATTATTATGTATTGTATATATATCGTAAGTATTTTTTTTATGAATAAACGGAGATTTTGAAACAAAAAATCTTATGATTTTATATGAGATGATTTTTCATTTAAAATTTAAAATCCGGTTATTAGTAGGCACGATTACAATTTATCTGCCTTAGAGAGATCTCAGATATGTACTTTAAATGAATTACTTATCAGTTTCAAAATACGAAAAAGTAGAAAAAATAAAAAACAGTGATCATTAAAGAAGAAATATTTAAGAAATCTTTGTTCTGTTTTGGTTTGGGCGTATTGTTGCAAGTACAGTAACCTGTAAACACTACAACCTGTGAACCAGTCTGGGGTTCAGTACATGGTAGAGACTGTACTGTTTCATGGACAACGGTTCTGCAAGGAGGTGACTTGTCCTAGGTCATACTCAACCGCCAGGTTTTTCCCCCTTATTTTGGGTACCCTATTTTTATAATATTTTATAGAGGCCGGGTGAGCCTCAGGAGGTTCCTAGATCCCATATGATCCATCTCCCTCCGTAAATAGACTAAATAATAGTAACTGCCTGCAGCGGGATTTGAACTATGATTTTCGGCATGGCTACTCAGTGCCACTGAGCCCCCCCTCTCCTCCCCCCCCCCGCTCACACAATTACAATAAATCCATAATAATATAAAATAACTCTTAGTATGTTGAATTAAAGCTTCCTCTATCATTTCTGCACATTGAGAGAGTTACAGGTGCCATGGGTCAACAGATGACTAATTAAGGAGATCTTCATCTTGTTCTGTTTCAACAGGAGCGAGTCAATAGGGAAGGACAAACAAAGTCCAGTATAATCATCCTTGCGAGGGTGAAAAAACACAAAGGATCAAATTAAAAAGAAAAAAGTTCTTAAAAATATAATAATTCCGAACAAAAAAAATTTAAAGTCTTTGAAAAATGATGCTATAATGGGAGCAGACAGGAGGTTTGCATATTTAAAGAAGGCTGGACAAAGAAGTGCTATTTGCATTACAACGTCGAGATTAAGGGCCAGCCCTTGGACTAATTAAAATAAGAGGGCTCTGAGGGGAGTGAGTTCTTCAGCGGACATTGTTTTATCTTCAACGAGCGCCTCCTGATTGAGCATTGACTTACCGAGAACATTGTTCCTCTTCTGGGCTGGAGAAGTTTTAATAACCAGCCTGGAGAATTTTAAATCCTCCCGCGGAAGGGACCATTTAAAAGGAATCAGAGCTGTATTATTTCCTTACCATTCACTTGCCGGATTTAGGCTTCTTTCAATCGAAGATCGAGTTCGTGGTGAATTTCAAGAGGTGGCCATTTTCTCTTTCCTTCTGCACCCTGTGATCTCTTCAGATTAAAGAATTTAAAAAGTTAGAATACTGTAATGTGCATTTTTTATTTATTAACTTCGAGATTGTTGTAGTGCTTTTTAAATAACAAAAAACCCTATGCATTGGTTTGTATTTATATTTAACTTACACCAGGTGCTTGGTTTTCATATTACTAGGGGCTGCAAAGTTTTTTTTGGGAGAACCTAAGCTTTAGTCTGTTTCTCAGGATGGTAAGTGATGATTTTATTAGGCAGAATAACTATCACAATATTAATTTATATATGTAAAATATGTAAAATTAAATGTCTATCAGAACATAAAATTATATTATAAAAAATATCCGAACTATATTATACCGAAGAAAGTGATATATATGTTGTTGAAAATAATAATATCACACTAATAATTATTGCAGAACTATAGCGAGTCTAGGATCACATAAGGATTAAATAAATTGAAATTGAAAATCTGTCCAATACTTCGCATATTCAGGCATCCTCGAGGTAGAAAGAGAATAACAGCAAAACAAAACATGAATAATGCACCCAAGAAACATCTCACCATCTCCAAGGCTCTAATGCAACTAATGAATCATAAGGAAGGTTACTCGACCCCAGCTGGATAAGGTTAGATGAAAACAGCTGATAAATACTTCAGAAATTGAAAATTCAATATAAACGTCTCCAAACTTTGGACAGATATTTTCAATTTCTGTTTTAGTTTGGAGACTTAAGGCCTTTTCGTTGGAATTAGGTTTATTTAAGTTTTTATTTTATTTTTTGTTTGTAATGCGAACCAAGGAAATATAAATCGCCAAACAGTCTATGAATGTCCTTGGTTCTCATAAAAAAAAATACGTAAATTATACAATACATAATATTATACCAATAAAACTAATTTTACACTATTAAATTATTTATAGACTTATTTTATAAGATAATTTTAATTCTGCCAAAAATATAAATAAAAATAATACTAATTAGATTATTTAACTTTACTCCCTATAATATCTATTTGGCTGTAGAAATATAAAAACAGTAGCCAAATACAATGTGGCTGATATTTATTATGAATAAGCTGTTTTATTTATATGACAATTTACAATAAAACAGCTTTTATACATTTTATAAAAGCGTATGTATTTTATGAAAAGGTACCTGGATAACTTAATAAAATCAATAGAATAAGCTTACTGCATCCTATGGTATGCTTAACTAACTGAACGAAAGTCATTACTATTAGTCTATATGGTACTAAATGCTCATGATAAATATTTATTTTTTGAAATAGAATACGCCTTTCAAACTTTATTTACAAAAAAAGGTTGCGTTTCGGACTTTGTTTATTCTTATATCTAAAATTTTATAGTTTCATCAGCTGCTAAGTTATCTTATATGAGTTATCTACCAAATGAAATCATTAATAATCGCCATAATTGTTTAAAAGCGTTATTATTGGGGAAGCTCGTGCGTTTCTCAAAGTTTATTAAGCCCACCAAACTTTATTAAACCTAAATTCTGTTGAAAATTTTGTCACACAGAAGGCCTCAATTAAGTACCTTTTTATGACCCCACTTATTGCCAAGGAATATTAAAAAAAAGTATTAGCCGCACCAAAAAATTAAACATGAATTATCATATGATCATGAGCAAACGCCAGTATAAATTTTTAAATAAAATATTATTCGAAGTTAAATTTAACATGAAAAATATTTTTCTTATAATGATGATGGTTGCTGCTTTATTAAACCTGATAGCAAATACTGTATTCATTAATAGTTAACTGAAAAAAATATTTGATGGTCTTAATAAAACATATTCCTTGTACATTAAGTTGCTTGTTATCATAACGGTTTTTAAATAAATAAATCTTTTGCACATTCCATCAGTGAAAAATATCTCATATATTACGATATTTTTTCGAAAAAAACAAATCAATCAAGATTAATCAAACGAAAAAGATAATGGAAAGAAGAATATAAGATAATCGAGCTCTTGAGTGCTTTTTTTGTTGTCACCAAAAACGATTAATATGCTTTGATCATTTCTCTAGGAGTAAATTATTGCGAATTATGAATAATTCGTAACAACTATTCATCGTAGAATTTGTAAAAACAGGTTTTGGAAAAAATATCATTGGTTTTAATTCCAATAAGAAATTTCATTTATTACATTCAACAAACCAAGAATCGTAATTACTTATTAAGATGTCTTCGTGATTACACATTGAACAAATTATTAGTAGGTTGACTGTAAATAAAACTTTTTATACAATTGATGTATCAATGAAATTTAATTGTGTTTTATTACCTACTGTTATGTCTTTTTTTTTAAATATAAATGAAGCAATACTACCTGGTGATGAAAAATGATGAAGTTTGATATAATAATGTCTCCTGTGAGTTATTCATGGTATTTGCTTTGTAGATCAATCTTTTATCACGAACACGTGAGAGCTGGGAGGAATAATCATTTTATTGAATTTAGACAAAAATACTTATGGCTTAATGCTGTTCGAACATATCCAGGAATGTGGGATTTGGGGTCATACATGAGTCTTAAAAATGTTTATTAAACGATCTAAGCAATTTCAATATAGGTAAAGAAATAGAAAAAACAATTTACAAAGCCATGTAACAAAACACCCCATGATGTCCCACGGTCTGTTTACATTAGTCCCAAGTTGTTTTTTATAATGAGATCCAGACGACAGATGAAAAGTCTTTAATCGGTAGTTTTCAATGCGAGGTTGAAGAATGAGAAGAAAAAAACGGATTAAACCCTCATACTTCCTTCGGCACTAATTTATTATGAGGCGACCAGGTCCGCGGTGCGGCTATTAGCATAACTAAGGGAGGATAATAGTTATTGCTATGTTTGTCATTTCCAACCTGTCAGGAGAACTGACGCAAAGGAAAATAAAGAAATAAATAATACTTCAGAGGAAGAGGAGAATATAAAAGGGAATTGAATGTTGTTTTAGGTCGCGTAGGAAGAGCGCGTATGTCACCTATCCCAGTACAAAGGATATCCTCCGAGCCTACGGAAAAAATCCCTCCTCTTCAGGTAATACTAAAGGCAATGCAGGTAATAGCGAACATCATTGATATGAGCGGATTCCGCGCTGTCTTCGCCTCCCTCGCGCTCTTTGATGCATTACAGGGTTTATTTCTCCATACGAGGTTTAGAAGGAGGAGGTTCTTTGTCGGCTTTATTAGTTCTGCTTTTACACATTCCTTTGAGGACTACGTCTTGAACAATCTGATCGGCCCGATGCCCAAGGAAGTATTTCATTATGAAGTGAAGCGTAAGAGTAAGGAATTCCCAGCTATAGACGTCCTCACAATAGACCTGTCGGAGCAGAGCTCATTTTATTAGAACTCAAGAAACATTTTATCTTCTTTTAACAACTAACCAACATCACAACAGGAGCTATTATATACGTTACATTTCAATGCCAAAGACATCAAATATTTTTTTCTTTACCAACGTTGGTTTGTTAAACCTTCTTAATAAGAATGATCAGAATTCAATTAGGAAAATTTAAAAAAAAAAACGCCAAGTTTCTAAAATATTGGAAAAAGGTTGACCAGTCAACAATGCGCAAATTCGGGATTCATCAGGGCATGCACCAAAAAATTCACAACAATGAAGATCAGAAGTAGCACATCTCACAGCTACACTCCAATGTCATAAATCAGAGGCAGCAACCTCACTCAATAACATTCAATCATGTTTAAAGAGAAAACTTTGTGATTTCTATAATATAATCTTTTTTAATTATTTGCCTGGATATTGACAACGGCCTGTTATAATAATTAAAATGGAAGAAACAGCAGATTTACTTGATGTAGTATAATTAAAGTTGTAAATATCAATAAATTATTCTATAATAAAAAAAAAATGGAAGAAAAATTAAACAACAAATTTTCTTTTTCATTGAGCACCTATAAATTTGAATGGTTATTTTTTTGGTGGTATTTTATTTTAATTGATTTTTCGTAAACAAAAAAAAGATGGCATATATCAGGAAAGAACCAACCCACAAAATAAAAAAATGTATAATATGAATGCATGGTTTCTATTTCATCAAAATGAGACAATCTATTTATTTTTGTTGGGAGAAACCACTTTTTCATACTGCAGAATAAATTTTGTTTTGAGACACAAAAAAATTCACATGTTAGAAAACTTCTATATTATCCAAGACTATTGAACTTCGAATCGAGTTTCACTCAAATATGTGAAGTGAAAGACATCTAAAAGTTAACTCCAATAAAAATGAAGATTAAAGTGAAGTATCATATGATTTTTATTCTTTTCCAAGACTGTTAGTAAAGGTTGGTATCAACCTTTCGTCTGTCAGTCGTGAGTAGCTCAAAGTTATGTGGTTGTGCTAATAGGGGTCCAATCGCGAATATTATTCTACCAGAAGTGTACCAGTTCTTTTCGGTCTGGAGCTCGTTTTCTATCTAGTTTAGTTTCTATTATTACTTTTAATATATCGTTCTTACGATTATGACATACATGTCACTGTTTTCCTAGTTAATGGTATTTCACTCTCTCTTCTGATTTTCCTAATGACTTTTGTTAGTTTTATTATGTGTTCATGGCATTGTACATTTGGAATGCCTCAAGTCTCTTCATTGCGCCTAATTTAAGTTCCGGGTTTGTCAACCGTTCAATACTAATGAATGCACATCATAAATAGGATGGTTCTATTCACCATTCTAGGGCTAGAAAAAAGTTTAGTGAGGAATAAAATGGTCCAGGTGGGGTCAGAAAAATTTATCTTTAATAAGGAGAACTACTTATTTTAAAGCCAACGTTTCAACCCAAAATGCAGGTCTTCTTCAGGGCTTATACTGGGGTGAAGGGTTGTCAGTTCTTCCTGATATATATATATATATATATATATATATATATATATATATATATATATATATATATTTGCTTTTGCCTGAGGCTTCGCTCGCGTGGACTTTGGTCTGCCACATAAAGTCTCGTGACAGACTATTTTAAATAAATAATAAAGTTACTCATACATCCAAAATTTGAGATGTTTAACTTCAGAACTGACGAATTCCATACAATCTTTGAACCCCTATTATATTAAGGAGGAAACCCTTGGGAGTGGAATTTAAGGATTTTAAGGTTGGGAGTGTATAGCTTCAAAGAACCTATCTGCAAATTTCAAGATGCTAAATTCACTGGTTTCTGCTGTGCGTTGACCACTGGGTGTTTAGTCAATCAGATTACAGTTTTATTTAAACTTCGCCTGTGTGGTGTGTTGATAAAAAAGTAGCCTATGTTCTTCCCCAGGCTTGAGATTATCTATATAAAATTTCAACACAAACGGATCAGCACAGCCGTGTTACGGGCGCCGGCAGGAAGGCGGAAGCGGGGGATTAGCGGCTTAACTCCGTCAGCGGGAGACGTTTAAATAGGATTAGGACGGTTCTAGATCGTCTTCTTTTGTCGGCAAAGGATTAAGAATATTCCAGAATTATCTGGCCCCTTCGAGTTCTAGAATGTTCGGCTTTGCCTATAAAAAGACTTCCGTCATCTCGAGTCAGTCAGTCTTAGTCTGAGAGTAGACCAGTGAAGATCTGTGATAAGTGTAATAAGTAGTGACAGTGTGATAAACTAGTCAGTGTTGAACCGGCCAGTGTAGTAAGTGTATCAGTGAACTGTAACGGTCTCGCGAGTGTAATAAACTGTTTCTGTTTGTTACTGTGTGTCAGTTTGTGATACTTGAAGAATCTTACGGTCGGTGGACTAGTGAACTGTAAGTGTTAATTATTAGTTATAAATTGTAGTGTAATATATTCATAGAAACTATTGTAACTAGTTAAGCTATCTAGAATTAGTAATATTTTATATTATTGTAATAATTAAATAGATGTTAGGCCTAGATTATAATATTTAGAATATTGTCATTATAAATTTATCTTGGTTCAATAACTTAATTGTTAATAGTTTAATTGTATCCTTCTTATCAGTTCTGTTAATAAATATTAGTTTCTTTAATTAAGGTATTGTTTAATTCATTGTTAATACCCAGTAGCCCGTAACAAATTGGTGTCAGAAGTGGGATTATTGTGTAATTGCTATTATTTTGCATTTGGTCTTGTATTTTGTAATTATTGGGCTACTGTATGAAGAATGGCTTCTAAAAGTGTTAAATTAATTGATTTAAAAGTTGTGGATTTGAAACGTGAATTGGAGGAACGTGATCTTGATTGTTCCGGAACTAAAAGTGTACTGCAAGAGCGCTTGCGTCAATTTTTTGTAGATTTAGGGGAAAATCCAGATGACGTTCTGTTTGAAACTGATTTAAGCAGGTTGTCTGCAACTTTTAAAAATGAGTTAAGCAATGTAGAAAATAAGCTAGGTAATGAATTAAGCAATGTAGAAAATAAATTAGGTAATTTACAGAATGAATTAAGTAATGTAGAAAATAAGCTAGGTAATGAATTAAGCAATGTTAAAAATGAGCTAGGCAATGAATTAGGTACTGTAAAAAGTGATTTATTGGATACATTAGAGTCCAAGTTAGGCACATTAGAGACTAAGTTAATGGAAAATGTAGATAATAAGTTAGCCGATGTAAATAGTAAAGTAGCTAATGTAGATAATAAATTAGCCGATGTAAATGATAAGGTAGCTAATGTAGAATCTAGGTTAGGAGAAAAATTGAATTCTATTGAAAACGAACTTAGGCTAAGAGTAGAAGCTCTCGAGGGACGTATGAGCAACCCACCGACGAACGATACCGACCGTTCCTCCGAGGGCAGCCTTTATAGGACCATTATGCCCGCCAATGCTGGGACGCCACCAAATCACAACACTATTCCAGTGTTCGACGGAAAGACGCCGTGGGAGGACTACATGACTCTCTTCGAGACTGCGGCTTCGATCCACGGGTGGTCAAAAGAGACCCAAGCTTCAGCTTTGTGCCTGGCCTTGCGTGGAGACGCCTTGGGAGTACTGCAGGGGATGCCACTGTCAGAGCGGTCTAACTACGGGGAGCTGATTAGAAGACTGGAGATGCGTTTCGGCCACCGACACATGGACCAGCTTTATCGCTCACAGCTAAGAAACAGGATCCAGAAGACCAACGAGACGCTGCAGGAATTTGAAGCGGACATTGCACGGCTGGTGAGGAATGCTTACCCATCGGTCACCGATGATGTCTACGAGAGCCTGGCTGTCGACAAATTCCTGGATGGACTTCGGGACCCCGAGACGCAACAAGCAGTGAAGCTCGCCCGGCCAAAAACATTGGGAGACGCATTATCTCAGGCCATGGAGTTCGAGGCTGTCAGGCAGTCAGTACGGGGCCACGCACGTGTTCGAGCAGCGGAAGCGGAGCCTAATGTGGTCCCTAGCGTCGAAGACATAGTGAGAAAGGTTTTGGAGGCCCTCAGGACTCGTAAGAAGGAGATACGTTGTTGGAGCTGCGGCCAACTTGGACACCCTAGAAGCAAGTGTCCATCCAAGAAGCAAGAAAAGCCACAGGAAAACTAAGTAGGGTTGATGGGAAGGGGCAACTGTCAACCCGTAACATCAAAGGCCCTGGGAAGACCATAAGAGTTGCGTCATTAGGGAGCAGAACGAACAGCTTCTACGTTGATGGGATGGTGAACGGGCAACTGCGAAGTCTGTTACTGGATACCGGCGCAACCATGACAATCTTGAACTCAAGGACAGTTCCCGCTGAGAAGATCTTGCCAACGACTTGGACATTACGGACTGCCACAGGAGAGCTAGCCAAGGTCTACGGGGAGACAGTTGCCGACTTCATCATCGGGGATCAACATCTGAAGCACCGTGCTCTCGTGGCAGATATTGATGAAGATGTCATATTGGGCACGGACTTGATGATTGCATATGGGATCAAGCTGGATATGGCGAGAGGTGTTATGACGCTGGGAGATGAAGAAGTCATCTTTCGGCAAGGGAAGGACATCTATGCACGAGTGCGCTTACTGGAAGACACCACTTTACCTGCACGGAGCCAAATCATAACGCATGGGACGATCGAAGGACATCTACCTGAGGGTCAATGTATGCTACTTGAACCTGGAAGGCAAGAAGAACAGGAGATCGGACGTGGCGTAATGGTTGCAAGGTCCCTCATCAAGGTCGGACGTACCACTCCGATTCGGCTAATGAACCTGAACAGCTTCCCAGTAACGCTGAACAAAGGAACACCGGTAGGGGAATGTACAACCGCTACCTCAGTGGTACGTCAGCTGCAACCTCAACCCACCGAGCTGCGAAGATTGCCGGCAGAACTAACAGGATTTGTGGACGAATCATGCCGGGAACTCTCGCCTGAACAGAGCGAGGAAGTGAAGAAGATGATTACCCGATGGCAGGACGTTTTCGAGATCAGCCCAGGGCCACGGGGTAGAACGGATATCGTCCAGCACAGGATTGACACCGGGGATGCTAAGCCCATCCGACAGGTCCCGAGGAGGCTGCCGTTAGCCAAACGGGAGGACGCCGAGAAGATCATCAAGGAGATGGCGACTGATGGTGTCATTGAGCCTTCGAGTAGCCCCTGGATGTCTCCTGTTGTACTGGTGAAAAAGAAGGACGGCACAACGAGATTCTGCGTAGACTACCGCCTTCTGAACAACGTCACCAAGAAAGACAGTTATCCGCTCCCCAGGATTGATGATACGCTGGACACCCTGGAGGGGTGTGAACTTTTCTCTACCTTGGATCTCCGCAGTGGATATTGGCAGGTTGGATTGAAACCTGAAGATAAAGAGAAGACAGCGTTCTCGATTGGGACTGGACTCTGGCAATTTACAGTGATGCCATTCGGGCTTTGCAATGCTCCTGCAACATTTGAGAGACTGATGGAGAGCGTGCTAAGAGGTCTCTCTTGGGAAATTTGCCTGGTATACTTAGATGACATCATTGTGCTGGGAAAGTCCTTCGCTCACCATCTGAAGAATCTGGAGAAGGTCTTCGAACGACTGCGTGCAGCGAACCTTAAACTGAACCCGAAGAAGTGTCATCTCTTCCGAAGGCAAGTCAACTATCTGGGGCATGTTGTGTCGGACAATGGAGTTGCCGTTGACCCAGAGAAGATTGCAGCGATCACCGACTGGCCAGTACCTCGAGATAAGCACCAAGTAAGAAGTTTTCTCGGCCTCTGCACCTACTACAGGAGGTACGTGAAAGGATTTGCGAACATTGCAAAACCTCTTACCAGGCTCACCGAGGAAAAACGGACTTTTCTTTGGGATCACGAATGTCAGGCATCCTTTGAAGAGTTGAAGAAAAAGTTGAGTAGTGCTCCTATTCTGAGCTATCCACGTCCCGAGGGCAAGTTCATACTTGACACAGACGCTAGCAACACCGCTATTGGAAGCGTCCTCTCTCAGCTCCAAGATGGAGAAGAAAGGGTCATTGGATATTTCAGTAAAGCGCTCTCAGCTCCGGAACGCAACTACTGTGTCACAAGGAAGGAGCTTCTGGCAGTGGTGAAATCTATAGAGCATTTTCACAAATATCTATACGGCAGAAGATTCCTCCTGAGAACGGACCACGCGGCTCTAATGTGGCTGCTACGATTCAAGTCACCAGAAGGACAAGTGGCGAGGTGGATAGAGCGCCTTCAAGAATATGACTTTGAATCTGCTCATCGCGCTGGAACGAGTCACAGAAATGCGGATGCGCTCTCTAGGAGACCTTGTGACGAAAAATGCGGGCATTGTTCTCGACAAGAAGAGAAGCAGGCAGCAGTGTTGAGGACAACGGTAGTCATGGACAGTTGGCAGGATGCAGAGGTGTCAAAGGAGCAGGACAGGGACCCGGACTTGAAACAAATGAAGCAGTGGAAACTATCAGGGCAAGGAAGACCAACCTGGCAGGATGTTGCTCCAATGTCGAAGAATGTAAAGACTTACTGGGCCCAATGGGACTCCATTCTAGTGGACAACGGGCTGCTGAAACGGGCATTGGAGAACACGGAAGGAGATCAGCGCAGACTTCAGCTCATCGTTCCAAAGAGTAAAGTACCCGAAGTACTCAGGGAACTTCATGACGGAGTATCTGGCGGCCACCTTGGAGTTCACCGTACATTGGAAAAGGTACGTGAACGCTTTTACTGGGCGAATCTCAAGGACGATGTGTTGGACTGGTGCAGGCGTTGTGCGACTTGTGCGGCTTCTAACGGACCCATAAGAAGAAAGAAGGCCCCAATGAGGAAGTACAACGTGGGAGCACCGTTTGAGAGAATAGCAATCGACATCGCTGGCCCTTTCCCTGTGACGGATGAAGGTAACCGGTATATTCTCGTGGCCATGGACTACTTTTCCAAGTGGGTGGAAGCTTACGCCCTTCCGAATCAGGAGGCAGTCACGGTTGCGGACGTACTAGTGAAGCAGCTCGTCAGTAGGTTTGGAGTGCCCATGGAACTTCACTCTGACCAGGGACGAAACTTCGAGTCTGCAGTCTTCTCCGGGATGTGCGAAGCACTGGGAATACGGAAGACCAGGACGACACCTCTTCACCCTCAATCCGATGGCATGGTGGAGCGCATGAACAGGACTATGGGTCGATATTTGTCCAAAGTGGTCTCCGACCATCAGCGAGACTGGGACCAGTATCTTCACCTGTTCCTGCTGGCCTACCGCAGTTCAGTCAGTGAGGCAACGGGGCAGACTCCCGCAAATGTGGTATTCGGCAGAGAACTTCGGTTGCCTTGTGATCTGAAATTCGGTTTCAAGCCTGATGAGGAAATTGCCGGAGAGGAGTACGTCTCGGATCTACGGAAGCGAATGGATAATATCCACGAGAAGGTTCGCACAAACATCCAGGGAGCCAGTGACAGAATGAAGGAGCGTTACGACATCAGGGCTGAGAAGGGTGGCTACCAACCTGGAGACTTGGTCTGGCTACATGATCCTCGAAGAAGGCGAGGCTACTCACCTAAACTTCAGAACTCCTGGGACGGCCCGTTTGAGATCGTCAAGAGGATCAATGACGTCATATATAGGATCAGGAAGCAGCCTAAAGGAAAACCCAAGGTAGTCCATTTCAATAGACTGGCGCCGTACAAAGGAGACCATGGCCCGGCAGAAGACCAGCAGGTTAGGTACCTAAACAATGTGGAGACAAATAATGACCCAATTGCAAATACTAAGTTACCAGGGTTTCGTGGAGTAACTCAGGTAATCTACAGGGATATCTTCTCGTTACCAATGGAGTATTCTCTGGCCCATTGCGCTGCCGAAGATCTGAGAACTTCTCGAGGGATTGCAACGGTCTTCAGGAAGAAGTTCGGCGGAACTGAGGAGCTGGAACGCCAAGCACCAAGTGTCGGGAAGGCACTCCACCAGCCGCACGAAGGACGACACCTGTTTTACTTGGTTACCAAGCGTGCCTCTGATCAGAAGCCGACATATGACGCACTGCGGCGAAGCCTCGATGACCTTCGGAGTAAGCTTCTGAGACTGCGTGTCACTAAGCTCGCTATTCCGAAGTTGGGCTGTGGATACGACGGCTTGGAGTGGAAGATTGTCAGGGACATGATCGAACAGACATTCGCCAACTCTGGAATTGCCATATTGGTGTGCACGTTCAACCCCTGGAAAGAAGGTGCGTCTCCATCAGTAGAAGCTCATAAATGCCCGATTTCTCCGGACTTGCTCTGGGGCAGAGCACTTTTAAGGAGGGGGCAGTGTTACGGGCGCCGGCAGGAAGGCGGAAGCGGGGGATTAGCGGCTTAACTCCGTCAGCGGGAGACGTTTAAATAGGATTAGGACGGTTCTAGATCGTCTTCTTTTGTCGGCAAAGGATTAAGAATATTCCAGAATTATCTGGCCCCTTCGAGTTCTAGAATGTTCGGCTTTGCCTATAAAAAGACTTCCCTCACCTCGAGTCAGTCAGTCTTAGTCTGAGAGTAGACCAGTGAAGATCTGTGATAAGTGTAATAAGTAGTGACAGTGTGATAAACTAGTCAGTGTTGAACCGGCCAGTGTAGTAAGTGTATCAGTGAACTGTAACGGTCTCGCGAGTGTAATAAACTGTTTCTGTTTGTTACTGTGTGTCAGTTTGTGATACTTGAAGAATCTTACGGTCGGTGGACTAGTGAACTGTAAGTGTTAATTATTAGTTATAAATTGTAGTGTAATATATTCATAGAAACTATTGTAACTAGTTAAGCTATCTAGAATTAGTAATATTTTATATTATTGTAATAATTAAATAGATGTTAGGCCTAGATTATAATATTTAGAATATTGTCATTATAAATTTATCTTGGTTCAATAACTTAATTGTTAATAGTTTAATTGTATCCTTCTTATCAGTTCTGTTAATAAATATTAGTTTCTTTAATTAAGGTATTGTTTAATTCATTGTTAATAAAACTTCATTGTAAGAAAACTTCTTACTTGGTGCTTATCTCGAGGTACTGGCCAGTCGGTGATATCTATAGAGCATTTTCACAAATATCTATACGGCAGAAGATTCCTCCTGAGAACGGACCACGCGGCTCTAATGTGGCTGCTACGATTCAAGTCACCAGAAGGACAAGTGGCGAGGTGGATAGAGCGCCTTCAAGAATATGACTTTGAATCTGCTCATCGTGCTGGAACGAGCCACAGAAATGCGGATGCGCTCTCAAGGAGGCCTTGTGGCGAAGACTGCGGGCATTGTTCTCGACAAGAAGAGAAGCAGGCATCAGTGTTGAGGACAACGGTGGTCATGGACAGTTGGCAGGATGCAGAGGTGTCAAAAGAGCAGGACAAGGACCCGGACTTGAAACAAATGAAGCAGTGGAAACTATCAGGGCAAGGAAGACCAACCTGGCAGGATGTTGCTCCAATGTCGAAGAATGTAAAGACTTACTGGGCCCAATGGGACTCCATTCTAGTGGACAACGGGCTGCTGAAACGGGCATTGGAGAACACGGAAGGAGATCAGCGCAGACTTCAGCTCATCGTTCCAAAGAGTAAAGTGCCCGAAGTACTCAGGGAACTTCATGACGGAGTATCTGGCGGCCACCTTGGAGTTCACCGTACATTGGAAAAGGTACGTGAACGCTTTTACTGGGCAAACCTTAAGGACGATGTGTTGGACTGGTGCAGGCGTTGTGCGACTTGTGCGGCTTCTAACGGACCCATAAGAAGAAAGAAGGCCCCAATGAGGAAGTACAACGTGGGAGCACCGTTGGAGAGAATAGCAATTGACATCGCTGGCCCTTTCCCTGTAACGGATGAAGGTAACCGGTATATTCTCGTGGCCATGGACTACTTTTCCAAGTGGGTGGAAGCTTACGCCCTTCCGAATCAGGAGGCAGTCACGGTTGCGGACGTACTGGTGAAGCAGCTCGTCAGTAGGTTTGGGGTACCCATGGAACTTCACTCTGACCAGGGACGAAACTTCGAGTCTGCAGTCTTCTCCGGGATGTGCGAAGCACTGGGAATACGGAAGACCAGGACGACACCTCTTCACCCTCAATCCGATGGCATGGTGGAGCGCATGAACAGGACTATGGGTCGATACTTGTCCAAAGTGGTCTCCGACCATCAGCGAGACTGGGATCAGTATCTTCACCTGTTCCTGCTGGCCTACCGCAGTTCAGTCAGTGAGGCAACGGGGCAGACTCCCGCAAATGTGGTATTCGGCAGAGAACTTCGGTTGCCTTGTGATCTGAGATTCGGTTTCAAGCCTGATGAGGAAATTGCCGGAGAGGAGTACGTCTCGGATCTAAGGAAGCGACTGGATAATATCCACGAGAAGGTTCGCACAAACATCCAGGGAGCCAGTGACAGAATGAAGGAGCGTTACGACATCAGGGCTGAGAAGGGTGGCTACCAACCTGGAGACTTGGTCTGGCTACATGATCCTCGAAGAAGGCGAGGCTACTCACCTAAACTGCAGAACTCCTGGGACGGCCCGTTTGAGATCGTCAAGAGGATCAACGACGTCGTATATAGGATCAGGAAGCAGCCTAAAGGAAAACCCAAGGTAGTCCATTTCAATAGACTGGCGCCGTACAAAGGAGACCATGGCCCGGCAGAAGACCAGCAGGTTAGGTACCTAAACAATGTGGAGACAAATAACTCAGTTGCTCATACTAAAGTACCAGGGACCCGTGGAGTAACTCAGGTAATCTACAGGGATATCTTCTCGTTACCAGTGGAGTATTCTCTGGCCCATTGCGTTGCCGAAGATCTGAGGACTTCTCGAGGGATTGCAACGGTCTTCAGGAAGAAGTTCGGCGGAACTGAGGAGCTGGAACGCCAAGGACCAAGTGTCGGGAAGGCACTCCACCAGCCGCACGAAGGACGACACCTGTTTTACTTGGTTACCAAGCGTGCCTCTGATCAGAAGCCGACATATGACGCACTGCGGCGAAGCCTCGATGACCTTCGGAGTAAGCTTCTGAGACTGCGTGTCACTAAGCTCGCTATTCCGAAGTTGGGCTGTGGATACGACGGCTTGGAGTGGAAGATTGTCAGGGACATGATCGAACAGACATTCGCCAACTCTGGAATTGCCATATTGGTGTGCACGTTCAACCCCTGGAAAGAAGGTGCGTCTCCATCAGTAGAAGCTCATAAATGCCCGATTTCTCCGGATTTGCTCTGGGGCAGAGCACTTTTAAGGAGGGGGCAGTGTTACGGGCGCCGGCAGGAAGGCGGAAGCGGGGGATTAGCGGCTTAACTCCGTCAGTGGGAGACGTTTAAATAGGATTAGGACGGTTCTAGATCGTCTTCTTTTGTCGGCAAAGGATTAAGAATATTGACACTGGAATATACATTGACACTGATTAACAAACGGGACGGACAGAAGTTACTTTCGTTGACTGTTTGTGTCAGTAAAATATTAGTACGTAATGTTATTGAAAAGGCTTACTTAGTATAACGGTTTCACTTCTCGTACGATAGCATCGAAAAATTAAAACAGAAATGATTAGAATTGCTCAAATTGTAGCAAATTTAATGTACTTTAAAAATGGTCATTCGGTGCGTTTTTCCAAAAACGCACCGATTAGTAGATACAGGTTCGGCCACCAAAAATTTTCCCATCCAGTTTTTTCAGATGCAAATTTGGATTACCACTACTCAGACATGCCCTTACAACATATCAAAAATGCAGTAGGTTAGAAAAAAATATAATTTTTAAATAAAAATATCGCGGTCATCAATCGAAATAAAATATAGACTATATTTTAAGTTGGACAATGTTACATATATCTGCGAAATTTCATTTCATTAGCTCGAACAAACATCGTGACATGAGATTTTTAATATATAGATAGGAAACTTCGGAACATCCTCTTATCGGATGCCTACGTCATACAAAGAACACACTCTCCAAGTTTCAGGTCTCTACGATCAGCAGTTTAGGCTGTGTGATGATCCGTCAGTCAGGCGATCAAAACAAAGTATTTTATATGTATAGATAAGGTCAAATAATATTATTGAAGATGAAAAAAAAATAGTGATCATTGATACATAATTGACTTATAAAATAGATTACGTATATATTGAAATTAATTTCTTATAAAATAAAGATCTTGAAAAAAAAAAAATAAATCTTACCCTACATTGCCTCTGACTTCTCCTTCCCTTGCTGAGAAGCCCTTACATCTAAATTATATCTTTAATGACAGAGATCAGTTGTAAGACATCATTACAATATCCCTCCATAATCCCAGCCATTAGGAACCGCTGGTTATTATAGAGGCTCCAGAAAGGACTCGATCAGTTAGTGACTCCTTCCATAAATGGCAAACATTAACCATCCTATGACAAATAGGCCTCTCCGAGAGCTCTGTAATTAAGGGCGTACCCTCGCTTCCGGATATTAATAGAAGAGCTTCGGGATGAGGGAAACGTTGCGGAAAATTGGCAGCCTATGAAGGGTCCAGGGCGCAAGGATTAATAAGGTCTCCTGTTCGAGGGTTGTGTAAGCTGGGAGGAGTTACGAA
This sequence comes from Arma custos, assembly GCA_037127475.1. Classification (NCBI taxonomy): domain Eukaryota; kingdom Metazoa; phylum Arthropoda; class Insecta; order Hemiptera; family Pentatomidae; genus Arma; species Arma custos. The sequence goes on from CM073759.1 coordinate 154,410,097, forward strand.
CTGGAGGACATCCTGGGAGTGGTGAGGACCGGTGTCCGTTCCAGTGCTCTTACCCAACAGTCACTTCTGTAATTGCTAGCGTTGGATTGGCAGGCTGTGTTATTGATTACTCCAACCGATAAGTAATAGAATATATATTGGAAGATTTTTCATCATGCAAAAAATAGGAGAGTTTTGATTTTTCCAGAAATCGCAGCAAGTTAGAAATTATAAATTAATAGATTTTACCTACATTATTACGTGAAAGGGCATGACTCCCAACACCTTGGACGTACGCTCTGTTCGATTCCACACTTAGGTAAGTCAATGATCATTTATTAGCTGTTCCGAAAAATAATTGGATTATTTAAAAACAGAAAGTCATGTACCAAATGTTATAATAACTAACTGTACTCTTTTTTTAGCCATATCAATTTTTAATTTTAATAACCGACGTTCTAACTTCAATTTTTTTTCCCAAGGCTGGGAGTAAGAGAACCACATAAGTCCACACAACAGCTTATAACCAAACGATAACTTGATTATCCTCATGACAATGATAATGACAATTTTTATGGTAACCCTGTGACATAGAATAAAAAATAAATACCATGTATTTAAAGGATAGTTCAAGGACACAACTGCAGGCATCTGTTTTCTTCAAAATACCCGCCATTTCAATCGTTGTTGCCAGATTGAATGTTTAATGTGATTTAACTAATTAGACAATTCTCTGGACAAATGTTTTCTTAGGAATTATCTCTTAGACCTTGAATTATGGATGACTGCACTTTTCAAATACTACGCAGCTCATATATTCCAAAAGAAAATTAATGGCCAGTAAAATTTAGAAGTTATTAAGGTCTAAACTGTCCCGTTAGTTACCGTCCAACAACTACAGTAACGAACGAGACTCAATTAAGACATCAGCTTTTCTCACCAATCAGATTAGAGCAATATATATAGTTTATTATGCAAGTTTAGTTGTTTGTAAATAAGCACTATTAAATGAAGTTAATTTTTATTTTTAATAATTTAGTAGTACTTAGTGAGGGGCAGGAAAAGTTGCAATTTGTTTCGAAAATGGCCCAATTATAATGCTTCCACTCTGTTCTGTGCGCGGTGGTAGGCTGTCAGAGGTAGGCGAAGGGACCACAAGGCTATTATTATATTATTTATAAGAAACTTAACATAATTAAGGATAATTTAATATTTCCATAATTAAAGATCTTACGAAATATTGGTTTATTAAAAACATTCCAACTGATCGCACCTCAGTACTTATTTTGGATGATTTGAAAATGAAGAATTTCCTGTACAGCAAAGAAAGGCGCCATTCAATGCATTATTCAGCGAGGTTATTAGGATAAAAATGAGGGAAACCATATCCTTGAATAAAAGCCTCATATCATGGAATTTGAGGTGATTAGTGCCGAAAGAGGGAATAACTAATTCAGAAGAGGCCCAACAGGAAAATTAGGAATGTACACTTGCATTAGGATCCCGGAATGAAGGAAGGAGATAGAAGAGAAAAGGAAGGCTGCTACTAAAGAGCTTAGGGGCAGAGAGCTCCTTATCAGGTGGATCATTGTTCCTCCTCGAGGGTCTTCCTTCAATGGCCAACTTCTTTTCAAAATAATTACTTCGCTTAATATATTTTTCAAAGCCACTCTGAGCACAATGCCACATCGTTAGACATATCTTCCAACAATGTGGGGCATAAGAAATCTTTTACTTCTTACCTCACAATTTCTTAATTTTTTTTTATTATAACTCTCAGAAGTTATAACCTTGAATATATTTGGCTGTTCCATTCGGTATTGGGCTGTCTGATAAAATGTTTATATGCTAATAGTAAAACAGAACTTTTACTAAGCAATCTCTCTTATTCTATAACACCCTTAAAATATTGGATAAGCTTAGCCCCTGTAAGGTATCCGACAGTTACTGTGGAGTCTCTATTGACAACACAAGACTCTTCATAGATTTTAGTGGTACAGGTTATTTTATTTTTTTATAATATTCACTGTTCATGATCTTCACCGTTTAATATATTTATTATTAATTGCCAGGATGAGACCGGACTGGAGAATTAAGAAGATTACACAGTGCGAAAGGGAAAAGTGTTAATTTTGTATTATTGAAGTGATGACGTCGCGAATATTGAGGTGGGCTTGTAATGTTGTTGGGAAAAGTTGGCACCCTTAATTGGGGGGGGGGGGGACTTGGCGGTTGAGCGATATCTTGGACAAATCCCCTCCCTTCACAACCGTTGTCCTAAGAATAGTGCCGGCTTAACCAATTACTGAATTCAAGTCCCTTCGTAGGATGTAGTGGAACATTTTTTTTTTGTTTTTTTTTTGCATTCATAACACCTTCCGTCCGAAAACTGATGTCTGAACCAAGTGAAGGCATCAGTAACCCAGTAAATATGCCATGGTTTACTCAGGGGTTGCTAGCTAACCAGTGCTGAAATATAATTTACTTTTTACAGAACAAGCAAGCTTTACTGTTTTAGACAATTTATTATTGTTGTTAAGTAAAATTTTTTGTTAACCAATGAATTTTTTTTTAATATTGAATGAAAATTTATTGTCGAACTATGATCGGGTATTCCCAACCTTAATTGTCGTAAATTCATTCCGAAACATGAAGAATATAAGTTTTTAAATTTATTTCGGATCATGATCTATCAAGAGCGTAGTAAAGCAAATTATACTAATCACGCGATAATCAGAAAAATATATTGTTATTACAATGATTCAAAGAGTCTCATCAATTTATTTAAATCTTCTTATCGGAAGATCTCTAAAAAATCATGTAAGCAGATCTGTTATCACCAGGAAGAGTTTAATTTCGGTGCATCTTTCATGCTTGAATATCTAAACGAATGGGTATGAAGATCATAAAATAATTTACTGTTAATAATAATAGGGTAAAGATGCTATGTTTTTGTGAACAAACAAGATCCAGCTCAATTAGTAATTATATATCGATCAAAAAGAGCAAAAGATAACACTACATTACACCGTAGGAAAATAATAATAATAATAAAATAATAGCTCGGGAGATGTTACTGATGGATTTATAACCGGAATTTAAATAAAAGAGAACTGCAAATTAATGAATTATAAAATAAATATTAATTTGTGAAAACGCTTCGAATAAAAGTAGAAAATAAGTAAAATATTAGAAATGAACGAATCCATTTTACAAACTTCTTTGCTCCACCCAGCTAGGTGTTAGTAACTTTACTTAGGTGTTAGTAACGTAAGCAGCGCTACCATCGCACTAGTTTATAAGAATAAAAAAGAAAATTCTGGATTTTCGTTACGATATTTACCAAAATAATCCAATAAATTAACAGTTTGTATGGATGTCAACTTCACTGTCAATGTATCTAAATTTTTATGTTGATATGGCAATGCATTCTGTTTCTTAAGATGAATTGGGTTATTAAAAGTTACCTCCCAAATCGGGTATATTATCTATTTGTAACTCCCTTTTTTATCCATTAATAACGAGGCTTTGCGAACCCGAAGACTTGATGCCGATGCCTTTAATCCGCCTACTTCTTATTTATTTTTTTATTTGTAACTTTGAGGTTCAGCAAGGACTTCAAATAGAGTACTTTACAGAGAATCACCCGACTGCCTCTATCTCTTACCAGCAATCCCATACTGAAGTACCCTCCGCATCATGTGCCAACGGATTAAAAGTATCTAAGTAACTGAGAGGGAAAGATGTGGGCTGGAGAGCAGAAAGTGGCGCCGGGTACAATGAATAGTCTATGCCCGCACTCAATGGTCAGGGATAATTCCCGCCAGAGTGAAAACCGCCATCAGGGTGGACATTGGGCACCTCCATCAGTCTCCCACAGCCTCCTTCATAGTGCTAAATTCATTTACCCACCAAAGACGTCTTGTACTCTTACAATACCTCATTCATTCGACCAATTAAGATGTGCCTATGGATAATACAATAGAAAATTGAAATTGGGATGTTTTCATTATTATTAAAAATTTAGAGCGGAGTAACTCAGTGTGTAGAGCCCTGAACAAACCGAATTCGAATCCGGCTGTGACAGACAAATTATTTAATCTGTTAACTGTCGTAGGTAGATACTAAGGGCTACGCAGTCCTTCCTGGGGCTACCCAGCTTCTATAAATTGGGTAACCTTAATCTGGAGAAATCTTGGCGGTTGAGCGTGATCCCAGACAAATCACTCCGTTCACAACCGTTGTCTTATAAACAGTAATTGTTTATAAGACAGCTCTGTCATGTACTGAATCCAAGACAATTTATTAGTTGTAATGCTACAGGGTTTTTTTTTTTATCGTATCTTTATTGCTTTCCAACATTACAAGTGTTTCATAAGCTTTGCATATATCTCCCCTGCCATTTCCAACTATCGAATGTGAAAATCGGTACTTTTGAGGAGAATTAAAAAAATAAAACAGTTTCAAGGTTCAATAAAAATTAGTGCCTATAGTCAAACCAATGACATTCGTTTTACATTTTTTCAGTGACTGATAGATTTTAGCCTTTTTATGAATTTTATATCAATTATCAATCCTAAAGCAAATGCTATAAGTCGAAAACGAAAACTGTTTTTTTTTTTTTTCACATTCGATACTTTGCGATGGCAGGGACGATTTCTGCAGACCCAGTGAATAAGTGGTTAAGGAGGGAAGAGAAATCGTGTCTTTTTTGGCTTGAAATGTAGTTGTAATATAAGCAATAATTCCTTTTCAAGTCAATGCTTGATTTAGCACCTACGAAAATTACACGTCTCCCCTTGCCCCTTCGCCAGTCGCTATATTGTCCTTCAGATAGCATTCAGGTATTTTTGTTACTGTCGGAAAATTGATTGACAAAATTTCCAGTGACAAATAGTGTAGTACAATAGGTATAGTTATTCTATCAGCTATTCGTCCCTCACAATAAGATGATAAAAGAAAACCTCAGTCCTCCAGTTTGCAGCGAAGTGAATACAATAAAGGGAAAAGGTTGAACCCTGCTGTCCGCAATACAACCAGCGCCTAGTGGTGGAACAAAATTTTCAACAATAATTAAGTAGGAATTGGAGTTATTTCTCTCATTTATTATGATGTTTATTATGATGCATCTATAATATGTATGTATCTATTTATGTTGATATGATACAAATGTTTACAAGTATTTATAATTGTGGGTTGCATGGAAAATAGATTTCCTTCATAAATTTCGGTGGTGATGTGCTTTAGAAAACATTATATAAGGCTAAACTGTTACCTATTTATAACCCATTTACGTTTTTCCCATCATATAAAAAAAATAAAATGCAAATATTACTTCTTTTTTTCTCATCCTCCAAAAATTTTATTTACAATATAATACAAAACAAATATTACTTATTTTGTTTGTGATTTTATTTTTTAACTCGTTTGAATTAAAATATAAGATTTTTGACTGTTCGACTTAACCACTTATTCACCGGGTAGATATAATCTGCGGAAAACCATTGAAGTTTGTGAAGAATTTAAGTTATAAACTTATATAACTATATAAAACTTATATAAATATTAAATTATTTTAATTTTAATAAAATATTTTCCCCAACTCATTAATTGGTCGTAACAATTACAGATGTACTGTGTTGAGAAGTTCCCATTCTTTTTTCATTCATAGTAGGAGCTCAAATTCGAAACATCATCAGCCTGATTTATACATTGTGCTTACTCAATACAGAGAAAAATTTTACGGTTTGAGTGATCTATGGCAAATCACACCAAAATCACACCCTTGCAGAACCATCAACTTTGAAACAGGACAACCTCTACCGTGTACTTAATCTAATACTCTTCGAGGGCTATAGTGGTAAAAGTTTTTCAATATTTATCTATTGTTAATTATTTTGATATTTCACCAACCTATATTACAAATAAATGGTTAGATATCAAGTCATCATCCTTTCTCATGAATGAAGGCCTGCCACAAGGTAACGGATGAATTATCTACTCCCGGAATGAATTACCTACTGCCGCCTAATCCAGAATACTATTAATGAATGGCACTCATTGTTACTTTCTTAGATCCGGTGCATTCCTACCAAGCCAGATGGGATATATTATACATTTACATACAAAATTCACATAATTCTCAACAGCACGCGACTATAATTACATGTACATATTGGAAATGAAATTACTGGATTAGTGTGACGTTATTATCAAGACATGTGCTGAAGGTTAAGCTTGTTTTGTAGCGTCTTAGTAATAGGCGAGTTCCTACACTCGTATCCCCAGCGTGTTTCCGAAACTAGTCTCTGTGACGGGAATCTGAATTATTTATTAGGTTTCTTGTTCGTACGTTATATAAATTAAAAATTAATGAAATATAATAACCAGCTAGTAAAATATATTTGTATAAACTTCACTCAAAACTTTCAATATCTGTTTATACTGCTTTAAAAACTGTATTCCTCACTCATTTATTTGCAAAATTTTAAAAAGTTAGACTTTTAAAATTTAAGTCACCAACAAAACCTAAATTTTATATTTCAAAATTTTCTATTCATATAATCGACATATACTATAGACATAGACATAAGGAATACTACCTTAATAGGATTAAATATATTTTTAATCTATTATAAATGATATAAATCTAACTAACTTATTTTATTTGAAAATATATGATAAACAATTTTTTTAAATCCTAGGCCCAAAATTTACTATTTTAGAATTTTTTTTCTCGCAACATCATTCCTGTGTTCGCCTAATTTATTATTTAATTAATAACTTTTATTTAAAACTTCTGTAAAAGACATTTGGTAGTTGGAGTTTACTGAAGGTATCATGAAACGGTCGTGGTACAAAAAACCGATTAAGTAAAATTCTTATTAAATGAAATCCCTATGTTAATATATTCACTTTTAGGTGAATCGTCTATGTCCCTATAAATTTTCTTTCAAATTTCTTCATTTCTGTTGGAACTGCATCACTGTTTCCAATAAAATGATTTAATTTTAACATAAATAGAAAAATTAAAATTATACAGCATTTGGTAATTTGCCAAAAAAATAGTTAAACTAAAAAACTTAAAATTGTTGCTTACACTATAATATTCAGATTATATTATTAAATTATATATATTTAAAATGAATTTATAGCATTGACATTTATAATATTTTAAAATATAACGTACTCATATCATACATATGCATCTGGATCATGTCCTATGAAAAAATTTACTTCGTTTTATAAAGCTCTATAATCTGATATTTTATTAAACGTAAAATTATTCCAACGACTTCTTCTGCAGCTCTTGGCGTTACATGATCGTTGCCAATGCAAATTACTCATGAGGACGATCCAGGTGTACGCCAGCCGCACTAAGATCAATGAACTCCTTCCAAGTTGCTAGGTGGAATCGACAAAGGCATATGGAAACTTAATTTTACCTATTTACATAAAAAATTCACTGGCCGTGCTCACCCATGCAACTAATTATATATTTTTATTTATTAGTATTAATATATAATAGCTCGGACCATATGGAGTTGGAAGAAGAAATACGCCGTGCCCTACAAAGGGAAAGTTGCAACTGTTGAAGATTAATAAAACATCTTGATTAATTAAACATACTATTTCGTCACTTTATTAACATATTGAATCGTAAAACGATAGCTGTTAGGGGTATAATAGAAAATATGCTAATATAATAAGTTATAGAGCTTATGTCTACTGCAGATAACGTGAAGATTATTCTGTCAAAGAGACGCTTATATAAATATGCCTTCATATGTTTATAGATTGTAACAAATGAAAAAAATGTTTGCATTATACTCATTATTATTAACTCGGCACTAAAACTCAGTTACGAGTCTTAGCCTCCTCCACCAGCCTCCTCCAGTCTTCTCTGTTCTGCGCAGCTGCCATACAGTTCCTCACTCCCAGGACATCTCTGGCATCTCTCGCCACACCATCCGACCATCTCAGCTTCGGTCTCCCTCTTCTTCTTTTGCCATGAAGAGGTTCAGTCAAGACCCTCTTAGGTATAGCCTCGTCCTCCATCCTAGCCACGTGTCCAGCCCTTCGCATTCTCACGAGCTTCATTGTCAGAGTAACATCCTCTTCATTAAATATTGCATATATTTCGCAGTTAGTTCACCTTCTCCAGTTCCCGTTGAGATGGACACCTCCGAAAATTCCTCGGAGAATTTTACTTTCAAAGACTAATAGGTCCTGCTCGATTCTTTTACCTGTCGTCCATGTTTCAGATCCATACAACAGGGCTGGACGGATCAATGTCTTGTACAGATGGAGCTTGGTCTGCCGGGATAGAAGGAGGGAGGTGAACTCTTTGCGGAGGATAAAATAAGACTTGTTGGCCATCAATATTCTTCTCTTCACTTCAACCTTAGGTGAATTATTTTGAGTGACCAGTGACCCTAAATACGTGAACTGGGCCACTTTCTCAAAGTTGAAGGGGCCAGCATTGATGGTTTCACCAGGTTGTGTGTCCTCTCCTGTGGCCACGTACTTAGTTTTTCCTTCGTTCACCTCTAACCCGAGTTTTTTTTTCGGCATCCAACAGAGCAAAATACCCTCTCTTACAAACTGTGGTTGTACACGACCCCGCTAGTTTGCAGACCATTTTCCCAAACTGATTTATTATACATTATACTTAACTAACCTGAAAAATGATTTATACATATTATCCACTTCCCAATCAATAATTATTAGATTATAATTATATTATTATATTAGATTATAATCATTAGAAATAATAAACAATGTTACATGACTTTCAAATTAAAAACTGTTTGCCCTACATAACATTATTATTAAATTAGTACCAATTACTTATTGTAGAATAGAAGAAAGTATGTAAAAATAAAAGAAGTGTGATTCCTAGGAAAATATAATAATAATCATGATTTTAGCAGCATTCATTTACTCTTTTACAATGTGGTGGTTTATAGAGTTTTATAAGTTTATGAAAAAGTATCACATTCTTTTTTCACTTGTTTTTCATAAATTCAAATATGATTTCTCCAAAGATATAAAACTTTTAAATGCTAAATTTATTAATTTATTAAAAAGAATTCATCCAAAATAAAATTTATTTTTGAAACGAAATTTATTCGGCGGCTCAAGTACCAATTCCAGATAACTGCTTGTAGCCGAAATTTGGTTTGCCCGTTTGAATAAAATACATAAATACCAAATTTTGAAAGACATAAATTTTTTCACTATAGTATATTTAGGACTTTAAGTAAAATACAGTACCGCATCTGGTAATTATCTATTCACGATCTATCTAGATATGATTCCCATTCTTAATTAAAAATTTAAACTGTTTTACATACGCGAAAAACATTCAAGCGGCATGATGAAACAAGTAAAAAATTCAGGAATAGTCAAAATCTTTACAATCCTTACTACACTGTGTGTAAAGGGGCTAAATGTATAAAAAGTAATTATACACGTGAAACTTCATTTTAAATTTCCATTTTTTTTTATTTGCTATTTACTACATTAGTAGATAGTAAATTCGTCACTACTAAGTTATAATCCTTTTGCTCAGCTTTATCCCGCAGGCCAATAATACTTCTTTGAATTTTAATATTATTTAAAATTTTTAAAAAAATCATTCATCTTGGAAGTTAGCCAATACTTGATAAGAAGGGAAATTCGAACTATTTAATTAGCGATATTTCAATAAAAAAATATTCATCGCATTTTTTTTTATACATAGCATCTTGTAATGTTTAATTTTTTTTTTTTTTCAAAGTGCTTGCATTGAAGAAAAAATAACATGCTAATCCTTAGTTTTTCTTTTTCGAGATTATATTAAGTTACCATCCATGTTCCACCTGAAGTCATTGAGCCACCACTAATCCAAATAAAATGCGCCGACCTAGCAGCTGCCTGAGCTTCCTTCTTTAATTCTAAAATGGTCACTTATAGATTTCATTATAATGAATTTTTAATTCGTAGGCTCATTGTCCGTGAAGATTATTCCGCAGAAACAAACAAGACGCTTTTGGAAAGGGCATATGGTCAACAAGTTATTGTGTCACGTTACATATCAATTCGAGACCTAAAGGAAAAGTGGCTCATGAGAATTCGGTTATTGCGTGTAAAGTAGGATTAAGATGCTTTTTATGTAAATCGCGTAAAACTGGCTTCCATATGGCCCTGCCTCTCGGTTAATCGTGCACGTAGGCTTATACCGTTTCCACAGACACTCTTATAATAATGCTATATTTATAATAATGCTATTGGATTCAGTCCGCTGTAATATATCCTATTTTACAATGCAACAGGATGGAGAATATTCAGTAAAAACTTCTCGGAGTCAAGCTTACTTTACATACATAAGCACAGTCATAAATACTGTACGGATTATGTGATCAACATTACGGGATTGGGTAAAAACTTATTATATAAAATGTCTTTCATAGTAATGAATATTAATAACGAGTATTAAAAATATATCAGTATAAAATAGCATGCTGATGTCGAATTTCATGCAATTAATCATCCTGTAAAACGAACCGATAGAATTAATTATCTGGAATGTAACAAAACTGACAACTCGAATAAAATCAGGTGTCTTATAGAGGAGGGAAAGAAGTGCCTTACAGATGTTAAGTGTTCTCAGTATTATCATACTGATATTATGTATGATATAATATGAGTATGGTATCATACTGTATATGTACATGGATGCTTCTAGCATATGTATATGCGTCTACAAGCATTCGAGATGTTGTGTTATCGGAGTTTCCTAGGTGCCCTATATCAGCAACGAGAGCATACTACAACGAATACAGAAGCCCCTAGAGATATTGGACAGCATCATAGCATATCATTTGGCATACTTCGGCCGTGCGATGGGAAATGAAAAGTAGCAACTACTGCTAATCACACAGGGCAAGATTAAAGGAAAGGGTGGTCGAAAGACGAATCCTAGTTGAAAAACCTCAGGCAATGACAGGTTTAACATCGATAGACTTGTTTCATGAAGCAGTCAATAAAATAAGATTAGTCTTTATAATCTCCAACGTCCAAAGAAGATAGGATAGATTTTTAAAAAACATACCTACAAACTATAAGTACATGAATTCAAGTCACAGTTAGCCTAAGCCTTAGTCAAAGATTCGACCAGCCATAGTCGGAGAGATAGTTTCATTTTTTTTTTTAAGGGTACCATCTAAATCCTGCACTCCCTTTCCTGTAATTCAAAAGCTTACCGATACAGCAAAATATTATATCACGGTTCTTTTTTTTATTATATAATTGGAAAATTATAAAATCCAAAATGAATTTTGTACTCATTATTTATTCCAGAGATTGATCCAGCGCCTTTTTTTATTTTATTTTTTTGCTAAGGGATACTAGGGTAAGTCTTTAATTTAATACAGTAAGTACTACAGTTTAAAAAAATCGAAATGAAGAACATCATGAAGACCCTGACTGAATCAATTTACTCATTCTTAAAAAACAAACACAAAGATACTGTGCTTAAATTCCACCCATTATTGGCCACCGGATGATCTTTATGGAATAATACTATAATATTATTATAGGTTTTTCTTTCAAGCAGCATCCGATTTACAATCCTCAGTTATATTGTATAATATAGCAAGGGTTATACTGAAATTATACGATTACGTCGCTTTATCTTTTGTGGTAGACAGAATACCTAGAAATAAATTAGAAATTTGAGATGAAGAATAGGATGGACTGATCACGTCTCGAATTCATAAGTTCTACATTGAATGAAGAAATAAGGAGACCTTCTCCAAACAATAACTACAAATTTTATTGTCGTTATTTCCAATTAATGACTTGGAGAATTTATTTTATTAAAATAATTGGCTGTCTTGGATTTCCCAAGACAATATAAGATTCAGCAAAGCATTGAAGAAACCTATAATGTTACAAAGTTACGACGATTAAATTATTTAAAAAATAACTGTAAATTTGCCTGAAGAAAAAAAAGGATGATATTCCAGAGAAACAGGAAGGGTAATGACATATAGAAGAACCACAGCTGAAGGGGCCAAGGAAGGACTTGAGGAAGTGGCAGCTGGAGGCAGAACACACTGCCGCGGAAGAGCCTGATGGATGCGCTAATCCTTTAATTATAACCCCACGTCCAATGAACTCGAGGAGGCGGCCATTCAGGATAGAAGCTAGCCAAAATTATTCTTCGTCACTACATGTCCATCTTGAGCATACTGCGCGTGCCTCTTCAGTGCGTTCTGGCGTTAATCTCCGGAAACACCGTATGTTACTCTTGTCGTTGAAATTGGAATTCACTATTTCTTCATTCCTGTTTAGGTTGAAAGTCACTGAGGGTTATTAAACATCCTTAAGATTCATAGCTGAGCAAACACGGAAGCCGGAAGGATCTAGTTGGTGAATAAAACATTCATGAGCTCCACAAGCACCTGGTTATTAACGAATTTCATATTTATTATGATCGAAGTCCAATCACAGCTTCAAAGTTATGTGTTATCCATCACTGTATGGGGATTGAATTGCATTCCTTAATTGAGTAGAAAAGGTCAAATTTTTCTTGACCTCTCCAGTATTCTCAAATGAAATTTTTTTCTCTTTTCTAAGCAATCAAGAATAATTAATTACTTATTCCAATTAATAATTCTAATGGCTTAACAAAATTCACGAGTGAATTATTTTTTTTTTTTTTACAATGTCAAGCCTTTTGAATAAAATAGAAAAACTTAATTGGCAAGTAAACAAATTTAAAAGCAGTACAGATAATAAATTAAATGCATATATAACTATTAGATTACCCTTAGCATTGTTGACGTTGGTCTACATTTATTTTGTGTAGCTTTTTATTTTAAAAAAACCTTTATAATCCTGATAATTTTAGTTAGAGGTGAAATAGGATAGTTAAACCATAATAATAAGGTAGAAACTAAGTTTTCTGGATGAGAAATGCGTGATCGATCCAAAATCACGCTCAGCCGTTAGGTTTTCCACCAATTAAAGGTACGCATTTAAAGGGGCTGGCTGAGCCCAATACCCCTTCACATATCACAGTTAGATTCCTCAGTGTCCATCTATGGCTGTTAACAGATTAAATCATCCATGTTTCAAAAAACCTTTGTTAAACCCCTGTTAATTTCTGTTTGAGAAAAACTAGGATAAAATTTTAAATATAATTCGGTGGAAGCTTGTCATATATTCAGGCGGTAACTTTGTGTGTTTCATTTTAATTCTGAGAAGCATATTCGTTATTATATAATTCTTAAAATAACAATGATAATAATAAAAGCCTCAGCGAACCCGAAGTTTCGATACCGATACCACCAATAAGATTTACACACTCCGGTCCAAAGATTACAGCCCAGACCCAAATCCATAATCCTCCGACCTACACCTCAATTTACCACTCCGATACTAAGCAGTCAGTTCAGTGCTTTCGGGACCCACGTTTAACGCCCCTTCCGAAGGACAGCATAACCAAGCATTTTTTACTCCCTTTGAAAAATCCTAGAGCCACCTGCCGGGATACGAACCCGCGATCTTTGGCTTAGTAGGTTGTTACTCTAACCACGAAACCTCAGGTCGCCCCGAAATGGAATTGTAATACAAGCAACAGCTGCTTTTCAAGGTAATGCCCCACCTATTGAACCCATTATCTACTATGAAAATAACTCGATTCCGCTTCACTAAGGAGCTCGTTTAGGAGAAAATTCGACTTAGCATCTTATACACCGGGACTGTAGAAATATTCCTACATATATAGACCTGCAGCATATGTTCAAGATTGTCTTATTGTGTTAAAGGTCACTATTAAAATATTATTTAACCAACACTATTAAACATTGTATTTAAATAAATATAGTACATTTTATTTGCTATAGGAGGACTATTTAACCGCTAATATACATTCCTCACCCAGACTTATCTTTCATTAGAACCATTAAGAATAATTGCTTGCAAAAAATGTACAAATACCCTTCAGATATGAGGAAATTATCCCGCGCCTTCGGACGAGTAAAATAAAAAAGTCACATGCGGACTGTCTGCGATAGGGAAAGAGGCTCGTGACCGAGGCTATCAGGGTAATCGCCTTGTCATAGAGGAACAGCCAGAGGAATTGATGCACCCATTAACTCCTAGAGCGCTCTCCTATCGTGTACTGAGAGCCAAGTGCACTCTTAGATTAGTTTGCTCACGATCTTGTCTTGTGGGCTTTGAGTGTTTTGTGGGAATCGGATTTATAAGTGTCTGTTTATCGGAATAGCAATGCTCATTGCTCAATTTGACTCCATTATCTGTCCATAACATCGAATTTCTTCATTTCTTATTTTCCCCACCATAGTGACACGGAGACACCTCCTCCAGAATTCTAAACTAGTTATATTTTAATAATTGTTGCTTCAATTCATATTCTATTCTTTTTTATAATATTTATTGAGCATTCTGGGCGAAAGTTACTTCACCAACTTCTCACAAAACTTACTAAAATCAGTGTTCTAAAAATTCTCGATATTAAAAACAGACTTACTGTATACTACACTCGATTTACCGACCGTTACAGATTTCATCAAACGGAGACATAACAAATTATTTGATAGCCTTCAATACTTACTCCAGGCAACGAAGACTAAAAAATGCCAAATGGCAGAAATAATTCATGTATAAGCTAATTTTGGCACACTTGTAGGGAAAGGTGTCCAAGGTGAACAACATTCTAAAAGTACTGAGGGGTGGGGGTGAAGCTAAGGGTGGGGGTGGCTCGAAAGGTACCTTTTTTCAGTTTTTTGTTGATAACTCGACACTGCCTCTAGCGAAAAATATCATAGAAATCATTTGCTAAATTAATCTACATAAAATTTTCTATCAAAAAGGTCTTTTTTGTTAGGATCAATGTTTAAGTAGATAGGAGGAAAGATGGAAAATTAAAAAAAAAAAAATACTTTTTTATTGTTAAAAATGAAATGTTTATTGTTAAAAATGAAATTTTTGCAGTTAAAAATAATATGTTTAATGTTGAAAATTAAGTAATTAGTGTTTAATGATGTATCTTGAACATTAAATTTCGTCGAAATCTGAACTATGCGACAACTGCAGCGCACCCCACACCCAGTCGTGCATCGCATACACCTTTTTGCTAGAGGACAGTCTTAAATCTAGAAATAATGTTAAAATGATCGCAGATATAAATTCGTATGACAAAGTTACAATTAAACAATCCTTTAAGGAATTTTTCTCTCTACATGATACAATGAGCAGAGTAGAACCGGATGAAAATATTGCGCTGACGGTTTATAAGTACAGGGAATCTTTAAACACAAATTTTTTAAAGTTTAAGTCGCAACCACCAGCTGAGAATCAAGAAAAAATCAAAGAAGAAGGGTAAAAGTGCAAGACGTGTGTCGATTATACCTCATTTTGTGGTTTATACCACAACTAAAACAAATAGCTGCAACTAGTTTACACTGCACTTTTTATCAGAAAAAAAAATGAGCACTAAGAAAGGAACTTGGACAATTCCACCTCCAAGGGTTTTCCCCTTTTATTTTTTCCTGAATACATAAATGATATTTTATATAAATAACATTACCCGTTACATAAACGTATTCAGGTGCAACACACGGCCATTACCGTTAAAGTGTCCATGTCACAGACACACCACATTTTGCTTTTCAAAGTAACACTTTGAAAGTTCCATTTATTTATTGGCACATAAATAAAGTATCCCATTTAAATGGTCAAAAAAATGAAAACAATTTTTTTTTTATGATGCACATTACAAATAATCATTTATGAAACTGTAAAAAGTTTTCTTAGCGAAATAATGTTGTCGAGAAAGTGTAATAATTTTCATTTTCCTAAAGGTTCTCAAAGCGAATTGTTAAAGGATGTTATATATAAAGGATGTTTTGTGAAATGTGGCAAACACCAGCAGTGGGGAATTTTGGTAGCAACAAATAAAGGCAACAAAAGGCGGAATGAAGATATATCTCTCGGACCCCAGGAGACACGGTTCGTTGGCGATCCCTGCTCGACAGGACCTGAATCCGATTTTAGGGAAATTGACGGAGGAGAGGGTTGGATTATGGAGGGACTTGTTTTATTGGAGAGCCGTGGCCGTAAAGATGGAGCGATGGACAGTTAGCCAAGCGCCATTGGACAGGATGGATCAGGGGCAGCCTCGTCTAACGGGCACTCCATGGAAATGGGAATATAACTCGGGGGTCCAGGGATCGCTCTTCTTTGCTCCTCTGTGCGCTCTACCTCTTCATCTAAATATACAACAAACTCACTATTCTGTAGGAATGACAGCTATTGTTTATTTATGTAACGTCACTTTATGCTGATATGGCTAATCAGATGATGCTACAGTGGGAGTCATAAATTTTGCCTATCCATTTTTAATCAGTATAGATTATCTTTAACGAATGCTTGACACCGTTTTGGCCCGGGATCCCCAATATAGACCCTTTCTAAAGTACGGCGTAACCAAGAATTTTTACTGCCATTAAAAAATCCTAAGGCAACCTACCGGACTATGAGCCCGCAATCCTGCACATAGTAGGTAGTTCAACTGAACTGGACCACTACACTTCAGTGACACCTCACCCAGCTATTTACTTGAGAACAATGCTTCGATTCATTTAATAATTTAATTTAATATAATTTAATTATTTTATTCTATTAAAAAAATATGGGCAGTAATTTGTTAATTTACACAAACAAAAAAAATTTAAGTAAGGTAGGGGAGTAAACAAACAATGATTTTTAATATTTTATCTATGCCTTCTTTGTATGCCACTGTTTTCACTATATTGGTCAATATACTGTATACGAAATTCAGCTGCCCATATAAAAGATTTTATGTACAATATTTAAAAAGAAGACATCAACCTGAAATAGCATCACGACAATGCCAAGATCTTAATGCAACTACTAAATCATAAGAAAGGTTACAAGAAAACAGCTGGGAAAGATTAAATGAACAACCTGTACAACAACAATCCATTAAGGGTCCTGTGGTCATTGTATGGTAGAGACCGTACTCTTTCTAGGACAACCGTCAGGTTTTCTCCGAATTAATACTCGCTTTATAGCGGCTGGGTTACCCCCAGGACGGTCTAGCACCTTTTTTTTCCACACCCCAACAAAAGAGCAAGTATTACTGTTCAATCTAAAACAAACTCTCCTCCTACTCTGTTTGCTCTACTTCCTTGTACCAGAGGCAGAGCCCTCTATCACTTCCCAGGCCAACAACTAGTGGCACAAAATGGCGATCTATCAGGTACTAACCAGTAGTAGTTGTTTGTTTGTTCATTTAACGTCACTTTATGCTGCTATGGCTAATCGGACGATGCTACAATGGTAGCACTAAATTTTGCCAATCCAGGTTTTATTAGAATAGGGATTTTTAACGATTACTTGACATCATACAGGCTCGGCACCCCCGTTTAACGTTCCTTCCGAAGGACGACGTAACTAAGGATTTTTTAATCCCTTAAAAAAATCCTAGGTAAATAAATAGAAAAATATTGTGGTTTTGCAGCTGAACATCATATGAAAATCACTTGACGGCCAAGCGAAGCAAAAATGGAAAGAAGCAAAGAAAAAAGTGGCTAGCAGCTATATATTTTATTTTCACCATTTTTATATTTAGTTATTAATCTGCGTTTTACATTTATGTAATTATTATTGTGTAACATTTATTTATTTATTATTACACTAAAAACACAGTAATTATAGACAATAGTGATTGATATAAGAACGAACTTAGATAAGTAAGTACAATAAAAAGTTTAATTTTTTCCATGGAATTTTAATTAATTCATACAAATAAGTAGTAAATTTTACCGTGATGTAAAGCCCACGAGAGTCCTTAATGATAACGATTCTATGATTTACAACGTTACCTCCGTTTTTATTTCAGAAGGTAATATGACTTCACTATCTTCGTAGAATACATTTTTAATTGTTACTAAATAGCATATAATCGGACGATGCTACAATGGGAGCACTAAATTTTGCCAATCCAGGTTTTATTAGAATAGGGATTTTTAACGATTACTTGACATCATACAGGCTCGGCACCCCCGTTTAACGTTCCTTCCGAAGGTCGGCGTAACCAAGAATTTTTTACTCCCTTTGAAAAATCCTAGGGCCACCTGCCAGGCTACGATCTCCCAATCTTGGGTTTAGTAGTTTGTTATGCTAACCATCAGACCAGATGTCACCACCAGTAGTAGACAAGTAGACTGGTAGAACTACACGTTGAAGAACAGCTAGGACCAGAATGTACTCCATAATCATCATGGAGTAGACTTTTCAGTATGCAGCCAGCAGGGTAGGGAGAAGCCAGCAATCACCCAAAGAAAGATGACATTCAAAGATGGATGATAACAATCATTAATATAGAATTAGATTATCTTCTTATCATTACACCTTGTCCACTGAGAAAAGGAACTATATCCCACCAAAGGAAGGTATCTTCCCTACCTTAAACAATTACATAAAAAACAGAAGATTTAGATTTACTATCACGAGATACAACATTATAAGTTTCAATTTAAGATAAAGAAGTAGTGGTAAGAGTATGTTTTCAACTGGTCTAGCAGATCCCATACGTTCCATTCCACAGCAGCATTCGAATTCGGTTCTTCAGCACAGCAACTCCGCGATCTATACACTGAGTTACCCCGAAGAGGTACTATAGTAGCTTACTGAACTCCGAAAACAATAGACGATAACAAGTGGACTCCCCCTCGTCCAAAACTTGAAGCATCGCCTCCCCCTCAAACACTCCGGTCATCGGAGGCCTCAGCGCGTGGATAATCCAATATTTATTGAAATGGAAGGGTCAGCCGTGGAACTAATGTTGGGGAAGGGAAGACTGAGTGCCCTCTTGCTCCTTCTTGATCGGCAGCTCTTAGCTCCTTCCTCCTCGCATCTGCATAATGTCTTCCTCTCCTCTGTCTCCTGCTTATGGTCCATAAGTTATTCATTCCTCTTAGGATAATAAATGTCAAAACAAATTATCTACTACTGAAATCAATTGTATATGTCCCTTTCTTTCGAGTATGACTTTCCTATAATACTTATAATACGTTATACGTAATTATTACGTACCTATTTATTCTTTAGTTATTTTTTTAATACTTCTGAAAATAATATACTTGCTTGTTCCTTATACCTTATCCATATCGTATACGTTATCATTATGCTGATAGTTATAACTCCCTATAGTGAAGCAATGTTGTCTGCCACGACCATTAATTCCTTATAGTTTCAGTCTGGTACTGAACCTTTTCAGCTTTGCATAAAGCAATGCTTGACTAACCTAGCAAAATTAATGTTTAAAATTTGGAGTTATCCGCTTTTGACCCTTAAAACCTCATAACGTAAAATCACTATATTTTATGAAGTCTTAATTATTTTTTGAGGGGAAGAAATATGGCATTTATTAATTATGACATAAACGTCTCTATTCACCCTACGAGAGTCTATGGTCTAAGGCAGGTATTGTGTTGAACAGTTTAAACACTCTAATGTGAAAGTTTCCCCTTTATAATATTTATATTTTGTAAAACATTAAATTACCTTTAAACAACTTTCAAAATAATTACAGAAGATTATATCGTACAAATATTTGAAGTAAATATTACTTTAATTTTTCATTTTAATATATTTTTAAATATGTATTTTGTAAGAGCAAGAATATGGTCCTAGTGGAGATAAGAAAAATTCTTTTAGGTTTCCACAGTCACTATTATTACAAAAGACAGTGCTGATTTCTTCTGGTTTAGACCGTGTAGATAAATTTTTCGCCAACGTTTCGCCAACCATGCTGCTGATTTCCTCAGGGCTGAGATGAGAAGGTCATTCTCATGATAATTTCTATTTCTGTTTTAGTTTGATTCAAAAAAAGACTTAAAAGCTTTTCGTTAAAAGAAAAGACTTAAAAGCTTTTCGTTAAAAGAAAAGACTTAAGGCTTTTCGTTGGAATTTTTGCCACGGTCTTAACATTTATGTAAGGTCTCTTTTTACTTTTCAATATTTGGATTAAATTATATAATATGGATTAAAGAATATAACGTTCTAGTTTTGGAAGTTGCATTGTAGGTTTCGATTTTTTCCTCTCAGAGAAGAGTATAAGATTTATTGAGAATGACGAAATAAAGTAATGAATGAAGACTTTGTAAACCCGATTTGAGGGTCCATTTCCTCGAATTACTGCTCCTCCTCTTCTGTAATTGGATCAACCCCCGACCCCTCGGCCTAAGGAACTCCCGCAGAAGGAAAAGTGATTCCTTTCTCTGATGAAGAAGGAATAAAACACCTGAACCTCCTCCTTCCGGATTATATAATTATATATTATCCGGTTCTTGATTATATAAATCTGAGTTTTAATTAGGAGATTGGTTTTGAACAGAGCTGCAAATCGACAAGTCTTTAATCCAGTATGATGTTTTTTTTTTAAATTTATATCTTTTATATTTTGTTACAATTCACAAAGTTACATGATGTACCAAATAGACCTGTCTCGAATTAAAAACAATTGTCCAAATTTAAATGCATCTGTGCAGAACATAATATACAATGAAAGAAAAAATGTGTACAAAAACTTTCATCAGAGAAAAAAAAAATTAATTCTAATAAAATAAACAAAAATTGTGACTATACATTCTTAGTAACTTACACACACACACACACACACACACACACACACACACACACACACACACACACACACACACACACACACACACACACACACACACACACACACACACACACACACACACACACACACACACACACACACACACACACACACACACACACACACACACACACACACACACATATATATATATGTGTGTGTGTGTGTTATATAACAATGAAATAATATGAACAATAACAACGAAATATAAGAAATTGATATTCTACAATAATAAATGTTTTGTTCTTTTATTGAACAATTGCTTTGAACTATTTTGGGCAGTTCCCAATATTTTTTAAAAGCGGGTTTTTATTGTTTTTACACTTAAAAAAAATTGTTTACATAGTTTATTGATTATGATATTAATGTAAGGTATACTTAATTCTTTAGGCATAATTTTAACCTTAGTGTAATATGCATAATTTCCAGCAATTCTAAGCCATTGGTTTAAGGCATTTGTAGTTTTTTGTAATTAGTTTTAGACATATAAGTAAATATTGGGCATGCGTATGTTATTATAGGTCGTAAGCAGGCTTTATATAATAATAACTTATTATCTGTTTTTAATTTAGAATTCCTGTTAAAGTATGGATATATAGTACACTGTAAAATCTGTAAAAGTTAACCTTTTGTCCACATAGTTTATATCTTGATTTATTTTAATTTTCCATTTATTGTAGAATCTCTTTATTTTTGTTAGTGCTGTAGTCATTCTATTTGTAATTGTGTCCGGTCTAAACTTAAAGAATAAAAAGCTGTATCATCTGCAAATAGGGATTGTTGTACTTAGAATGTATTCGGTATATCATTAATATAAATACTGTAGAGAGTTGGCGATAAAACCCCGCCCTGTGGAAGTCCGGGAGTAAGTGTACGTACGGTGGAGTAGTGACCTTCTACTCCTGTAGATACTTTAATCGTGCGGTTAATATGGTAGGTTCAAGGCAGTCACAGTGGAGAATTTCTCTTATTATTTCAATGCATACCAACTACCAATGAATTATTATGCATGTATACATACATGCATTTGGTTTAAAACACTCATTTCATATATTAGAATTATCATCAGTCAATGGAATAAAATTGTGCCAAAAAAATATGAAATAAATGTTGAATAATATTAGTTGACCCGGACCTAAATGAGGAAGAAAATGGTCCGAGTCAAGGTCAGAAAAAGTATCATGTTAAGAAGACTTGTTTATGTTTTAAAAGCCGACGTTTCAACCCATATTGCAGGTCTTCTTCAGGGCTAGTAGTGAGGCTAGGGGCTGGGAACTAGACTGTTTAACTGAGTGTAGTGGAAGTACATTATATGTTTTGAGACGATAGATAATTTCTATTTCTGTTTTAGTTTGGAGACTTAAGGCTTTTCGTTGGAATTTTTGACACGGTCTTAATTTAATCCAATATTCTTTAATCATACATGTACAAATTTACGTATAACAGTTTCAGATTTTCAGAAAGTTTCCTAATTGAGGACACACTCCCTGATAATTAAACTAGTTTTGAATTAGAAGAAAGAGTTCTAGCTAGAACTATAGGGTATAGGAACAAGAAAGGTATGCGATCCTCTCTATCAAATGTCCTCTTAACCATGCTTCGACTCCCTAAATACATTTCTACTAATATCTTCCATAGCTTGATATGCCGCATGTAATTGATCGTCAAAATAGTTAGAGGATCGGGTACTGACTTGAGAAACAATATAATTATGTTTAATTAGCCCTTTGTTTTTTTCCCTTTCCCGGTATTTCTTTCATGTTAAGAAAGTTTTTGTTTTGCTTTTTATTTACTGGAAAACAATGTTATTATTTTTACCTAATAGATTGATTAACATTGGCTGGAGATAGGATGGTCCTTTAGCTCCTCTCCTTTTCAATATAACCCTCGGAGCAGGCATCCATACAATAAAAACAAATCCTGAAGGAACAATTTACAACCGCATGTCCTAACATTTAGCATATGCTGATGACGTCGTTACCGCTAGAATCCAAGCAGCATTATTAGGAACATTTGTCATATTTGGGTGCGAGACATGGCCCCTGAACAAGAAATCAGAACTTATGGTCAGTTCACGGGAAAGAAAAATATTAAGAAGAATATGGAGTGGAGAGGTCTAAAATGGGGTCTGGAGAAGAAGCAGGAATGAGGAGCTGATGGAGCTTTATGAAGAGCCTGACATGATGGCGTTGATAAAGAAAGATAAACTTAGATACATGTGGAAAGAATGACAGAACACAGGATAACAAAGAGAATGCTCTATGAGAAAACAGACGGCAAACGAAGCAGAGGACGCCCTCGGATAATATGGCTGGACGATGTCGAGGAGGACTTAAAATTGCTGGATGATACAAGATTGGAGGGGAATAGGGCAAGATCGCGGAAATTGGTTGGCTGTGGTGGTGGAGGCCCGGGTTCTGGCAGGATCGTAGAGCCAGAATAATAATTGACAATTAAAAATCAGAATGTTATGAAAAACATGTTTTCATTATTTTACATGAATTTCCTTAACATGTTTTATGTAAAATAAAATGATAAGAAAATGTTTTCCTTATCTATTAAAACATTGTAAGGAGCTATTATCGTAAGTATGTCTATGGAATTCAGTTAAAGAACCTAAGTCAGAAATATCCAATAATTAAGGGGTCTTTTTAAAATTATTAAATGGTTTTTCATTTATTTTGTTTCGATTTTATTTGGCCGAGTATTTCAACTTATATATATTTGACCTTGACCCTGGAGGACACGAGGAACTTCAAGGTTTGGGATATAAAGATTACCTGGGATATCTCAACCTAGACCTATGATTGGTATGATATATAGGTCATAGATCTTAAGCGCAATGGGCCTCTTTAAGCCGAGGTGCACGGCAGAAGAGTCAGCTACCAATTAAGTTATTGGCATTACATGAGAAATAAAAATAGTTATGAATTATTTCAAGATGGCCTAAATAAAAGCTTTTCGCCGAGCGTTTTTGAATTCACTTGAGTTATTTTTATTTTACGATTTACTTGTTTTATCTTTTTTTTTTATCTATTGCAAGGTCGTAATAATCATATATGGAAAAAATAATTTTTCGTTGATATAATGCTTAATATCTCGGCTGCATGTGGCTACTCCTTAACATGTCGACTCTTTAAAATTAAAAAAAAAAAATGAGAAATAAGTGATAAAAGTATATTTTTTTTTTACAGAGCTTTGTAGTAAACAACTGACAAACATTATATTAAGCGTACAAGATCAAAAGCGTATAACTCCGGCTTTCAAAAAATCTTTCATCCCTAATTTCAAAACTTGACTTTTTCGCCGCTTTCGATATTAAGTGTAGCTAATTTCGGTCTAACGAGAGAATTTTCTACCTTGTTTCTCATGGTTAGATTCCGGTTTAAATCTTTAGCTTCAGGAGCATAAAATTTCTTGAATAAATGGGCGAAAAAAAAACAATTTTTAAAATTTCGAAATTGTCCACTCTCGATTCCAAATATCTCATATTTTGTTTCCTAATTCATCACCCATACTTCGCTACATTATTAGCTGCACGAACTTCCGAAGGATTTACTGTTTATTTTCTTGTAACTAATATTGTCACTACAAGAGAACGCAATGGCATAATTGACTTGAGGATCCCTTGACAGTTGGGTAGCGAGTGCTACATTGTTTAAATTGGTGACTGACGTTCTCAGGGCGCAAGAGGCGACTATTTTGAGACGGTGATCAGTCAAGTCTTTTTTAGAATACGCCAGGCCTCAGGGCTACCGAAATAAACCGTGACAACATTAATACACAACATTTTTTTCATAACGCTACGATTAGTAACGAAATTAGTAACGTAGTAACTTGTCTCACGCTCAAGTGGCGTCGCTTCGTGTATTTTAAGGTCAGTTCATTAATGTATCTGAACAGCTAGCAGATATACAGTTTCATTTTAAATACCATTAACAGAAATACAAGAATTCCAAAGCTATCGAGAAATATCGATCTTGATTTCTGTCTAGAGGCGCATATATTTTACTTTTATTATTTCACTTTACGTTAAATTCACTGTTACGAAACAGTAACATAGTGGCACCATAAGCAGGCATGATTCTACCATCGGCTTATAAAATGACTTTATTTAATATATTTTTTAAATTTAATTATTGAAATAATTATTATTTTACAACTGTATAATAATTATACAAGTAAATGCAATCACATGCGTTGAAGGTAAATAGAGACACTACCCACTGGTGACATTTAAATAACAATTTCAACATAAAAAGTCACGAGGTAGCTGAGGTTGGAAAATAGTGGGTTTGAATATCAAGTCTGGTCAAATCAGCAACAAATAGGACATTGGGGTCATTATGGATGACTTCATTCGTAACAAAGTAAGGAGCGTTGAAGATTTTATGAAAGATTTTATAAGGATTGTCTACGAGAGGAATTCGATGGCTTAGTGGAGTCCCGAAGCTCTACTCCATAAGTTCAAATAGTGTTTTAATAATCGTATTAAAGTCTCTTGTAGTCAATTTGAGGCGTTTATCTAGTAATTATTGAGATATTATACCTATACCGAGTAGATTTCGAATCCAAGACCAACTGATCAGCATTACAGCGCTCTTCATGACAAGCTATGATACCACTCCCTGTAGACAGTAATTTCAGTTTTCCCAATTTGTTGACTGTCTAATCTACTGGTAAAGTAGTATTTAAAAACAATTTAAAGGTGTTCGATAAGGGCTCGTAGCTATGAACTTAATCACCCAGGAACGATTCTACTTTCCAGTTATCTAAGTGACTTTTGGAAGGGCAGCCATTATAATCCATTCAAAGAGAAGAACAGGAATAGCACACATACACACATCTACCGCATAACCATAATAAAAACAATCTGCCTCTATGGCGGAGCTATGATAGATGGCGCTAGAGTACTATTTGTCACCGTGATGAATGGTCCCGGCCCAGCCAGTGCCTCCTTTATTGCTCCTAGATCTAATTGACCGTGAGCTTCCGTCAACCGATCCCCGCACCCTCTGGAATATTTTGGCATAAACAAGAAAACACTGGCTTAGAACGAGCTTTTTAAGTTGCTTAGTATAATAAGTCCGTGGGGACTGCGTGGCATCGACACAAGGAAGGTTAATCTTACATTGAGATATTTGATGTGTAGCACGTTGGTATTAGTGAATTAAACTCGAAAACATCTTTATCATTATATTCAAATTAGGAACTATCTAAGTAGTTTACAATATTTGGTGTATTCCAGTATCGATAGACAGGAACATAAAAGTGGGGCTAAGGCGAAAAATACACGTTGCAATCTAATCCTTCAATCGAAATTCCTTCGTTAAATTTCTTACTGATTGTCCCTTATACCTAACTTAGAAATGATGAAACACAACGACCTGAACAAACAACTCATGGCTGACTCAACTGAGAAACACTGCAAACAGTTTTATAACTCACTCGTTGGACACCCAAACTTACCTGTACAAGCATCACTGAAAGAAGTATCTATCCATATAAAACAAATTCCTCCTCATCACAAATGATACACATATATCATTATGTTATTATATTCTTGGTACTGTAATGTAATGTATTTTTATAGTTATTTTGTTTTGTCTGTTTTCTCTCATAGCCCTGAAGATGACCTACAAAGTAGGTCGAAACGTCGACTCACTTAATAAATAAGTATTCACTTATTTAGTGTTTCATTTGACTGCACCCCCAACTATCTCTATCCTTACATTAGAAGTTCCAGTCAACTAATTTCTTCTCTAACATATACCCATTATAGTTTTGTCTGTTGATATTAAATGTGGGCATAATATGCTCTACTAGCCTGGGTAGGCCTGCTAGTTATCTAATAATCCAACAAGCAGACTGAAACGTCTAATTCTATATATGAATGAAATATCCGCTTTATCTACTAAGGAGAGATCAAGCTGGCTTGAAGTGGTTCAATGGAACGTTTTCTCAACCAAGAATCCTCTTGAATACTTAAGGGTGACAAAAGAAAAGCTAAACGGCATTTGTAAAATATCCTCAAATGAATATTATTAAGTTGAATAATATTACTTGGCCTTTTATATAATATATGAGGAAGAAAATGGTCCGGATAGACGTCAAGAAAATGATCTTAGTGTCAACCCCCGCCGCACAAACTAGCCCTGAAGAAGACCTGCAATGTGGGTCGAAACGTTGGCTTACCAATAAAAAGTTCTGCTTACATAAGATAATTTTCTTGACCTCTACCCGGACCATTTTCTTCCTCGGAAATTATTAAGCTTTAGCATTATAATTATGAATGAAATATAAGGCTAAAATTTGTTGCAATATTTCGAAAATGATTTTTTTTTTGTTACATTAAATAAGAGACTATTAAATTAATACAAATGCATTACTAAGCATGAAAAACGCCATTTGGACAGGAGTAATTCCATGACTAACTTCATCCAGAGCAATTATTAGTCACATCCCGAGATATATAATGGAGCTTATAATATATTCATCGCAGAGTGCAGTGACTAAACAGCCTTCGGAATAGAGAAGCAGTTCCTTCACAGGGGCATATTGCCGTGATGTTATCTGTTTGTCGATGCAGGGGAGGGACAATGCACTGTTGCACACTTGATAAAGCCCTAAAGTGCATCCAGTTGCATCAAAGTCCTGTTTACCTGGATGAAAGTTGCAGGGCAACAAAAGACTTTTGTAGGGTCTCTAATACATGCAATAATGCACCGAGGGGATTCCTTTGCCGGTGCAGCTGGGTCGCAATTAGCCGCCCTTTGAGGGGATGCAGATATTGAGGGGGGGCCGCGAGATATGATTCCTTTCTATATCATTTCCTATTATACTCTTTAGTCCTTGTTCTGCCTAGCTTCGGCGGTCAAAGAGATGACTGATTTGTTCGTTCTTTGTTAGACCATTGTTTTATATTCGTGATTTAATCATTTTATATCCGAGTTGAATTTATTGCTTATTCAAAAGAACAATGTCATAGCACAAAAAAACTAATTTTTTAATAGAGATATTTGAAATTTGTATGTGAGTTTTAAAAATAAAAATTTAGTTATTTCCTATTGTAATGATGGTACTGAAACTCTTTTATTAGCCATTGGAAATTGTTTAAAATCTTGAAACTATTTTGATTTTAACTTATGTCATTATTCAAGTTGAAACATGATACAACCCAAAATGTTAATTTATTAAAAAAAAACATGGAAATGGAATATCAAATATGTTGTCCCTGAATTAAAAAGCATCAAAAAATACATTACTATTGAAGGCTTAGCGCAAAAACGCCAATTTCTTATTTTAAGACAACCTTCCGGGCTGCAAACCCACTACATTGGTATAGAAGCCTATTATGCTGATCTTTACATCACACGTGGCCCCTAAGATAAACTTTTAAATTTGGGTAAAGCTTGATAATTGAACATTGTTTGAAAATTAGGTCAACAATAAGAAATAGATATCGGAATGCTTTTCTGAGTGATGTAATATCATTCTCTCAAAATATTAACTCATTTTATTTCTCTCATCTCATATTTTTACAATATTTAATAAATAATACAATAAATATATTTTTATAATATTATACAAATATTAATTTTTAATATGAAAAGTATGAAGAGACCTTACATAAATATTATGATCGTGGAAACATTTCCAACGAAAAGCCCTAAAGTCTCCAAACTAAAACAGAAATAAAAATTATCTGTCCAAAATTATATTGGACTGGAATTTTGTCCTCGGTCTTAATATTCATTTTTTTTTATCTCTTCTCATAGTAATTGACCAGGAAGCTTCCCATTGATCGCATTATTAGCCGTCATGTCTTAATATTTGTAAATATTGTTTTTTGAACTATTGTCATGAGCCAACTTTATACACGTGGTCTAGAGCACTGCACTAGAGATGCAGACTATCTGGGTTCGAACTCCGGCCAGGACAAATCTTTTCTCTTCAAAATAAAAATATTTAAAAATAATCACCATCAAAAGAACAATAAATAAAAATAAATTAGATTCTTCTCCAAAATGAGTTTCTTGTACTCAAGGAAGCAGAATCGTGTTGTTCTCTTACTGAATAGGTGGTGGCTAAGTCTGCCAATTAATGGAAAATTGATTGATACTTAAAGAAATCTATTGTATAATATATAGCTCTAAGCCTAAAACTATAATTTCAATTTTATCAATTTGCGATTCATGAGATAAAATTGAAAGGTAACTAGAAAATCACCCTGAACATCTTTGCTTACCCCTGAACTCTAATTGCCTATATTCTGTTCAAACCTTAGTGACTGAGTCATAGTGATATAGTATTAAACTAATCCTGAATACACTAATTGGTGGCCTTCATCCGCAACCCTAGTGAGCAATTAGGACACTTAACACCTCGACCCATTCATCGTGACAGCGGAGGTGAGAAGGATTACTTCGGGTATTCAGGGGCTTTTTTGCTTCACTTAACTCGTCTCTAACGAACCTTCTCATTAATAGACACCTGTGTTCAAAAAGCATCCCGGCAGAGTCAAAAAGATTATTTATAACTAGAATTTAATATACAAGAAAATTCTTAGTTCTGTATTTACATGTATGTACATTATATGTATGCAATACATGTATTATTCAGGATATCCCAATATGCACTTTGGGAAAACTTGAGAAATATGCAATAAGTTGGATGGATAATAACATAGACTTCGAAATTGATACTTTGTTTTTTATACTTAGTTTTGTTTTGTTTAAATTTTGTTTTTTATGAAAATAATTTATAACTTTTATTGATAAATATTATTCTAATCTTCTGTTCTCTTGATAAATATTTGTGCTCAACATGTTGGATTGGATATATATATATATATATATATATAAAATTTAAGAGAGTGTAGTGTCAGCATTGGACCGAATTGTCAAGTAACTTTCAATTTAATTTATATTACAGTAGGAGCCTTGAATTGTTACAAAAACTGTAACAATGTAGTTAAAAGAAGTATAAAATAGTAATAAAAAATTGATTAAGCGCAATATTTTCTACTGCAACCCCCTCTTTCTTACATAAATATGTTATTTATTACTATTACACAGCCTTATTAGTCTACAAATGATTTTTAAATTTAACTAAAATAAAATAAATCTTGAGTAAAATAATTATTATACATTTCGAATATTAATCATATCTGCACAATCGTTATAAAACTTCTGGTTTACTTTAAAATAGAAAATTAAAAAATGATTATCCTCTACTCATTTTCAACGTTTGCCCAGATCCATAATATGGGCCAATGTAATTTCAATTTATGATTTAGTTTTATACTATTTTGTTCTAATGCTGTAGCATGGGTTGCAAGATAATTGCAATCGTTTTTGATAAGGTCTGGAGTAGTTTTTTTATCTCATTAATATGTATTAGTCAATTCAGTAAATTATATTATATTTTGTCTTTTTTTTTGATCTGTTATTTTATTCATTTATTGATATTTACAACTGTATTACAATATTACAACAAGTAAATAGTCTAAGTGATACATAATGACATGAGATGAATGACAAGTAGAGACCTACCCACTGGTAGTACTCAAATCACAAGTTCAACTAATAAGGTCACGTGGCCATTTTCTTTTCAGACGCCTCTGAGGATTATCGGGAATTGAAGAGGAAGCTAGGTTAGAAACTAGAGGGTTTGAGTGGGAATGAAGTTTGTTATGAAAGGATAGATACCAGGTTCGGGCCATATCAGCAACAAATGGGACATTAAGGTCGTTATGGATGACTTAATTCTTAGCAAAGTAAGGAGCACTGAGAATTTTACGAAGGATTTTGGATTGTAGGGATTGGATACCAATTCAATTGTAGGAATTCGATGGCTTACTGGAGCCCCAAAGCGCTACTCCGTTAGTCCAAATAGGTCGTATGATCGTCATGTAGATGAGTCTTTTGCAATTAATTGAGAGCTTAGAGCGTTTGTCTAGTAAGTGTTGAAGTAGCCTGAAACGTCGAGCGGTTTCTTGTCTCTTCAGTCTTGTATGAGGATTCTAGATTAATCGTTTGTCGAGATGCAACCCTAAGTATCGGATCTGTTCTACAGGCACCAGAGGGATATTATTAAATGATACTGAAGGGCAGGATGCCATTGGTTTCCGATGTAAGGTAAAAGTGATTTGATGCAATTTTTGAGAATTCATTTTAATTCTTCAATTTTGACACCATTCTTCAAGATCAAAGATATGGGATTGGAGGCTTTGGGATACAATAACTGGATTGATGTTGACTGATAATGCACACGTATTATCAGCATACGTGGTAAAGATAGTATTAGGATGAGCTGTATAAACTATATAAAGGATTCGGCCAAGGAACTGCCTTGAGGAACACCCGCAGAATGGGAAAAGAGGGATGAATAGATATTATTATGGTTTACTTGGAAAGTTCTATTTGTGAGATAGGATTAAAGGATTAGAAAGTATGTAGGGGGTAGGAATTTACGGAGTTTGTAGAGCAATCCCGGATCTTTGATCTTCATTGTATTCTTCACACGATCGAGAGTTTGCGCAATAACTTTATATCATTATCAGATAGAAAAGTGCTAGAAATAATTTTGTATACGGCTCAAACACCAAATTTAAAGCAAACAGAAATGGTTATTAATGTTTCGAAGTTCCAAAGCTGATGATAAATGTTTTACAACTTTTTTCGCTGTAATTTGCATAAATTCAAGAATAGGAAACCTGCATAGATTTCCATTTCCCTGGCTGTTTATAATGATATTCTATTGGAATTTATAGTGTGAAGCTCGTTTAGACAGTTATTTTATTTTTATAGCTTCATATGTAGATTTATTGTCAATAGATCTAAATCAGTTTATATGTTTAGTTTTTTAACTTGATCATATCCTGAATGAATTACATTCTCGTTAACGAAAAACATATTCACATGTTTACTACTACTATAATAATTATTATTTATATAATATTTTTTGTTTCTTAAGTATGATGTATATAAATAGCCGTTATTCAAGAAACGATCCATGCGTATAGATAACAACAAATTAGCATTGACGAACTCCAACAAGCTGCTTACCTCATCATGATCAATCAAATTTGAAAACCATTTGAATTGAAAAAAAAATATGATAAATAAAATATTTACATTGCTCTCAGTCGTTCGATACAATGCAAATAGGTTCGATTCCATTTTTTAATATATTTATATTTATGTTTTCATTACTTTAAGAATACCTTACATAAATTAAAAAAAAAAAAAAAACCTGTTACGGAAAAGGCTGTGAAAACTTTTGAGTTGACGAAACCCTAAAAATATTGATTTGTAATGTCATCGAATCTCGTAACAAATGTTATTGATGGGCACTTGTAATTTGAGTAGTCATTTTCTTGTGATTGATTTCGATTAAAAAAAGCTATTGTTAAGTTTCGAGTTTGGATGTTCCTAGTCGACTGTACAGTCAAAGCTAATAAACGTCACAGATTACTGATAATGGACCATCACGAGGAAATTTATATTGTTGACTTGAAATAAAAATAAATATTACACTAAAATGAATTTTGCTTATAATTATTATTGCTAATAATAATTATAATACTATTCTAAAATACTATTACTGGTTAATTTTTATAAAAATTTTCCCTTCCACTGTCCCTCACATTGTCACCGTCAATTCTCTGTTAATAGAGATTATTTCTAAACAACTAAACTTAATGAATAAGCTGCATATCAGAGGCGTAATAATCATGTGCTAATATTGCTCTTAGCTATTGGAAAATCTGCACAAGCTCATGCATAATTTTGTCCCATTAGTTCCTGACCCTAGTTTTAATTTTTCAGGTTTAGTGCTGAACAACTTTCTTTTAAATTTTACCGGCCACCATTTCTCTTTTAGTATATATAGTAGTATGTAGTATTTGAAAGGAGCAATGCTATTTCAAGGTTAATAATTTTATTCTTACGAAACACATTTGTCCACAGATTTGTCGAATTAGTTGTATGACATTAGTTATTGATCCCGTGGTAACTCTAATTAAGTCAGATGGCGGCAGAAGTTAGAGTTCCACCTCCATTATTATTTTGAAGTGAACAGATGCCTGCAATTGGGTCCTGGGACCATCTTCTAAAAACATGATATGTTTTTTTATTCTCTGCCACATTATTATCGAAATCTGTTCCATTGTACATTTGGCTAGTAGTGTTGTCGTTATTAGCTGTTGTGTGGCTCCTTTAATTAGAGCCTACAAAAATTGAGGGCCGAATGGCATTCTTATAAATAAAAAAATAAATTGCTAAAAAAAAAGAGTCACGTTAGTTACCGTAAGAGGTGGAAAATGTTTTTTTTTTTTTTAAAAAGCCTAACAAGAACAAGTATTTGTGCACCATTATACTACCTACTATTGTATATGTATAATCTCAAAGAGTACTCAAAGAGGTCGTAAGGAAGCCGTTGTTATGCATTTTTTTAAGTTTCACAACATTATTATAAATGTTTTTTAGATGACTTATACATAGAAGCATATTTTGCTCCTTTTAATTTTTTTATTGTTTATACGTGCCTTAATAATTTTTATCATTTATATTATTTGTTGATCATGAAGAGAAGGTAAGGGAGCAGAAAATAATCTGTTAATTACTAGATTTTCGAAACTATCAGAAATCTTATTAAGAAAAGCTGTTTCCTTGATAACATTAAGTAGAAATGTAAGCTAACGAAAAAGCAATTGATTTTGACGCATCAAGATTTAGTTACTTTTCCCTAAATAATAACTTTATATTTCATATTGTTCATTCTTAACAATAACGTATTTTCACAAATAATATTGAAAACTAAATTTAGTTATTGCTTTCTTCATTATTTAACATTACTTTCGATTTGTTCTTCTAGATTAGTTTTTAGCTGTCTCAGCCTCTTCTGTATTGAACTTTTTCTCTAGTACAGAAGTTTCGATATTCATGGTTATTCTTTGTTTTCTATTCTTTTTTATTACAAAGTATGCTTCACTGTATTGTGTGTGTAATGTCACTCATAAGTTGGTTGGATGTAGCCATAAAACTAGGTGGGGATGAGTCAACTTATGCGATCGCTTGCAAATAGCATTCTTTTCTCCTTAGACAGTTTTTGGGAGCCAAGCACAGCTTTTATTTATTATTGGAAAGAGGTAGTCTAAGTTTTTCATACACTTTATTCCAATATTTATTGATCTTACTAACAATAATTTTTAGGCAAGAATGTAGATCTACAGCTTTTTGCTGCTGCTCTAACTCCTGCTTGTTTTTGTTTATGCTCGAAGTATGCATTGTACGTAATCATTTTAAATATAACGACCTAGTATATTGGAACATAGATCTTTATGTAGAGAATAGAAATAATTCAAGTATATGACAATATCATACCTAGAATTATAATTTAGCCTTTTCCCTACAATCATACAATGCTGCTTTCCTGGATTTTCCACTCATATGATTCTTTTTAAAGAAGTTAAATGTTGCTTCATTGTTGAGGTTATCATTCATATTTCCAATATCAGGTCTTCGGCACGTGACCCCTGTTACGCCACAACCTCCACCCGACCGAGACCTTTCACCCCTACCCTGGCAGGTGGCTGCTTCGGGTGCTTCGAGTAGCAGTTTTTGCAGAGCAATAAGTGGCGACAATGGACTGGCTTTGACCATTGTTCCTTAGCTAATGGCCAGCCCTGACCTCTATGGGATCTCTTTTTAATTAAAAGCTCCGCGGAGCAGACTGTAAAAAGCCCTATTGTCCCGCAGACGGAGCGACTCTTGAAAACCTCTTAGCCACCATTGGGGTTATGCCGGATATCTGCGCGGCCATTATCCGCTAGCACTGACCCTTCCGAACAAGGACAATGCCTGAAGCTGGAATGTGCCTTTATGACGTCGCTTGGTTATTGTTATTGTACAAGATTCCATTAGCTCGCTGGTGCTATTCGAGGCTATCTAGGGTAAGGGTTATTAAAAAGTTGGGAGGTATTTTGTGGAAACCTCCGGAGTTGAAAATAATACTCCTTTTTACTGAAAATAGTTGAGTAGGAAATGCGTTTATAATGAATGGAAAGGTTTCTATTTCGTTCTATATCTGGATTTAAGTATACATACGTATATATCATTGTATGTACGTATATATCAAGAATATATAAAATAAAATTACCACTACAGCCAGGACAACCGTGGTGTCCCTGGTCACGCTCAATCGCCGGATGTTTCCCCTATTTGGGATATACTTTATAGAGGTTAGGTGAATCCCAGGAGGGTCTTAGATCCCAAAGGATCCGTCTGTTACTTTTTACTTACTTATATATTTTATTTAATCTGTTAACAGATTAAATATATATCTGCCATTGACGGATTTGAACCAGGGACCTTTAATTTCCAAGTTCTTAGAAGACAAGAATGGCCTTAATGTACGGGAAATATCAACAACCCCAAAGACTTTTCCGTATTTTTGATTTTCTTCTGTCGTGCCTATAATTAAAGTAAAATTTAATCTCTTTGAATAGATACTCTAATACAGCGGTTACGAACCAATGGGACACCCGAGTAGATTAAAAAAAAAATTGGTGAATTGAAAAGTAACCAGTTGGTACAAACTACTGGTTGTATATCTTAATCCAGGAGTGGATCGATACAGGAACTTTGTTTCTAAATATGTATAAGATAATAAACCGTATTAAGTATTCCTCCTCCACTACAATCTATTGGTGTTGTATATTTATATTTAGTTTATTGGCCTCGAAGTTTTAAAATTGGTGGTCTGCACAACTAAAAAGGTTGGGAACCGCTGTTCTGATATATTTTCTTAAAATACTATTTTGTTTTTCTTTTTTGAATATTCATAGTTGATTGTATGTGATATCTCGCATACAATCAACTAATAACAAGGTCAAATAGTAAATGAATACTTAATCGGTGCCTATACCTTGCTAATGCAGTTCTTCATCAGGGCTAATAACAAAAATACTAAGTAGTGTAAGAGTAAACAAATATTAAAAATTAATATAAGAGTGAAAGAAAATGCAACAAAAGAAAACCCAGAATTGAATAATTCACTAAAAAGATAGAAGACAAATAAAAATAAAAAATGACAAGTAAGATGAAAATAAAAACAACATAGACTAGCATAATATTTATTCAGTTATAAGAGGTGTAAAACCCATTGAAACATAATAATTGACAAGGTAAATAACGATAATGATAACAACAGTGACATATAATCAACGATGAACTAATCGTATTGGAAAACGTGACAGTTTACAAGTACTATAATACGACATCAGCAATATTTGCTATTTGATCTTGTTTTCGACAACTGCCTGAAGCATTTCCTTCTTTGTTTTTTCTAATTACTAATCTTTTTTAATTGATAAATTAAAAAAAGATTTACAAACGTTCAAGTTGATCGTTATTCCCCGTGATTCTTAAGATGTATAAAATTCCCCTGTAATGATAAAAATTATCTTGAATAATACAATTATTCAATACTATTATAGAATTTGATTTACAGTTTTGGGACGAAAATAGTCCTGATGACGGTCAAAAAAATAATTCCTTAAATAGTGACAAACTACTTATTAGAAACAAACGTTTCGAACTACAATGCAGGTCTTCTTCAGGGCTGGATAGAAAAAATATAAAAATGAAATCTTTG
This sequence comes from Arma custos, assembly GCA_037127475.1. NCBI lineage: Eukaryota > Metazoa > Arthropoda > Insecta > Hemiptera > Pentatomidae > Arma > Arma custos. The sequence goes on from CM073759.1 coordinate 154,446,464, forward strand.
GAATAAAGAAAATTGAAATTAATAAAAATAAAATAATAAATAAAAGTGAAATTATAGTAGTTAGGCAGATGCAAAAGTAAAAATAATTTAAATCTATCTATACATATTATAAAACAAAGTCCTCCGCCGGGTATGTTCGCAATTAACTCAAAAACTACTGCTTGGATTGTCATACGATTTTCATCAATAGATAGAGTGATTCATGAGGAAGGTTTAGGTACATAATATGTCAAGGTTTTGCGTGAATTGGTTGGAACATAACGATAATTGTTGGAAAAAGTCAAGGTCCCAAGGATCTTTCATCGATGAGGTTTCCTAATCCCTTTTAGATATAATAAAACAATGCTGAAAGATCTACAAATGAATTTCTTAGGAGTTATCACAAAAATTAACGCACGTGAAAGTAAATTCGTATATAAAGAAATATTTTAGTATTTTTTTTTATGTATCAATATCTACATAATAAAATACATTAAAATGTTTCACGTTGTGTAGACATTGTATTACATTTAAATCTAATCCACATATTCGATGTATCTAATTCATGCAATCCTACGACAGACAAAACATGTAGGCATAATGTGCCCACTACTTATAATGTGTATATAATGTGCACCCTTGAGAGCCGACCCAGGTGCACAGTGGAGGGAAATCGCTAAAAAGCGCTTAAAAATGTTTGTTTTTTTTTACTATATTCAATCGATTGAGGATTAGTAAATTTGCATAGGCCTACCTATTAGGCAATCAGAACTGAATTTCAGAGCCCTTTGTCCACTACAAAGCTAAAGGGGGCCTTTAGTCGGTGAAGAATCATGAGTGCGGGAATTTAAAATAACTGCTTTTAAGCAAATTGTCTATAATTATTTTTCTTATAAAGGCGGTGTTACGGCCACTCAGTTGTAATTATAAAAAAAAAAATATATCTACTATGAACATACAGTTTTTTTTATAATTACACCTGAGCGGCCGTAACAGGCGGATACATTTAATTTCTCTCGCCCAGATATTGTCCAATGATAGTAATAAGAGGAACAAAATGACTAATCTAATATTCAAACCGAAAATTCAGAACCGAAAAACTAGGGATTTCAAGGTTTTCAAAGCATTTTTTTTTTTCAAAACACTCTCTAAAAAATGGCTTCTTATGTACTCTTTGAAATAAATATTAATTAGTCGTCAAGGCTCTGAATGAAGATCCTGAAAGGGAATTAGCTGCGTAAACCAGCGAACTTTGGATCCTTAGCCCAAACAAAAAATTTATATATTGGAATGATACACCACACAACTTATTTTTGTCTTAGTTGAAGTCGTGACTAAGGGATACTCCGTAACTCCAATTTTTTTTTTTTAATACCTTCAGGTAGGAAAATTATTATAATTATTTTTCTATTATATCTATTTACTATTTTATAAATATGATAGCGTTATCACAGACTGTGTTTAAATACTCTCTCTATCCTCCAGTTTGAAGGTATGTATTGTGTTTGCGTGTATGTATGTGTGCGCGTGTGTTTGCTATTTATCGGCTACATAAAAAAAAGAAGCGATCCATAGGTGTTGGTGGCCCAAGATTTTTACGTCTTTAAACACCAACAAACAATAACAAAAACCTTTTTATTTTTTAAATAGAAAAGATAGGCCCTCGACCGAGATTTGAACCCGGAACCTTTGTCTCACCGTGACATCGCTCTACCAATTGAATTATCCAAGGCCGCCTGCTGGCCGAGGACAAACCTTTTCTCTCATAGACCCTATGTCCCAGTGCTCTCGCCATTTTTGCGATGAATACACTAGAACGAACTTCTTTGAACATTAATTTAATTTTAGGTGAGACAAAGGTTCCGGGTTCAAATCCCGGTCGAGGGCCTATCTTTTCTGTTTAAAAAATAAAAAAAAATTAAAAACTCAAAAAAATGACCAATAATTATAATAAATAACAAAAATCAATTCTGTCTATTGAAGTATTTTATTTTAGTCATTATTAAACTGATTTTAACAAAATCATATTTTGACACCAAATCACTCATATTCCCACGGACCACTTGCCACGTGACAGATGGGATCTGTTAAAGTGACGAGGGGTTGTTTGTTCTGTAGCGGGGACAGGTATAGGAGATATCTTGCCGTGGATGACTAGAAGCTGGGGATAGATAGGGATCAAGATAGTCTGGAAGATAGGATCCTGAGTAAACATGGCAGCATACTGGACCAGATCGCTCCGCCGGTGAGGGAATGTGCTTAGTAAGAGTGTCCGCTAGACATTAAGGGTTGTCCGCTAAGTAGGGGGTCCTTTGTTTGAAGTCGAAACTAGACTTGAAAATAGGGAATCTGGGTGACCATTCTGAAATCTTGTTGTTCTAGCTGATAAAATCTTAACTGCTCTTTCCTTCAATTGTTTTTAATAAAAATAACTGAACCGTACCAGGTATAGCTACGTCAAAGAAATTCAGTCATGACTGTTAAATTTCATCTCTTTCTTTGCAAGAAAGTTGCCAACATAGTTGCGTTGTGGGAGTTTATTTATAAACCTAAAATAATATTGTTATTATATTCATTTTTGTCGATTTGTACTTAACTCTGTGCATTTTTTCCGAAGAAGGAAATTTGTTGATGTTTACATGTCCCTAAGCCTAATTTCCTATTCATTTTTAAATTAAAAACTATGAAACAATCAAGAATTATTTGTTATTTTTGAATAAATACTTGTTTTTAATTGATTCCTAAATTTAAATTTTTAATTAGTTCAGGTGCAGGTAAATGACATAAAACTATTATTTAAAAAAAAATACAGATGATATACTTTTACGTCTAAAACGACGATATATTCTGTTAAAATTTTGTAGGGAGCTCTTGTTGATTTCTTGAATATTTCTAAAATTTACAATCCATACAATCTTTTACTTAATTAGTCAATGTTGTCATTGATTGAAATCCAACGATGCTAATTAACATGCGCCTGAACCTTCATTTGAAAAAAATTGTGAAAATATCAAATATTATTAGTTATTTTTGAAGAATTTTTCAACTTGTTTTTTTCAAAAGCGTAAATTTAGTTGACTATCATTTTCACAAAATTCAGCTGATCTTATTTTAGGTTCAAACAGACGATTTATTCTATTTTAACTTAGCAGAAAGCTTTTTTAACCTTGTGAATAAATCTAAAATCTTCAATTTATTCTAGTTTCTTCTCTTAGTGCAACTTTTGATAAAGAATGGGTCATCGTCATTTATTGAAAACCAGCATTGTTTACACGGATACCTGACATTTTAATTTATTCGAATTCAAATCTAATCAGGTTTTGATTATTATTTTTTAATTTATTTTAATTTGTTGATATCACAACAATGGACAACCAAGATTTTTAAAAAAATTGAAAATAAATGAACTTTTAGATTCACCATGTATTTTTAACAAAAATATTTATTTTATTTTTAAAAGATCATTTTTCATCGAAAAAATCGCGTTCGGAATATGAAAAAAATCACGTGGGAAATGAAAACTTTTAAACGCTTCATTTTGGCTTGTTGAAGTCATCAGGCTTGTTTACATTTTTGTGATTTTTGTGAGAAATTCATATGATGTTTTTGCATTTTCATATAGAAAATTCATCTCCAGAAATAAAATAATTGCTTATTATTAAGTTAATTTATTTCAAGTAAAGAGTCAATTTCTATTATTACTGGCATATTTTTATTCAATAACTATTAGTTTTATCAACATTTTAATGTATCAGCAATCACATAGCCAGGTAAGTTAAAGTTGTTTTCTGTTATGTAAATTCCTACAAAAAAATTGATACATGGGTGTAATGGACTAAAACTAATGTTTTCTAGTCCTTTTGACAAAAAACATACCAATACTTTGATATGTGGTGCAGCCAGTTGCATATTAGGTGTGTGTGCTTTGAACTGTCTGCTGGAAGTAAACTTGGAATTAAATTTCAGTTTTGTCACAGATAGTCATTTCTATTAAATAAAAAGAAAACTATCACATTGGTCATTATCATCAACATATGATGAAATATTATCTGAATCACTGGAGTCATCATTATAAATATCACTGGCAAGAAGTTTTGGTATCTTCATGGGTGATGTTTGCATATTTTTTACCATTAAAATAGGCGATGATGCCTTCTTGCGATGATGCTTTCAAAGATGCCTTTTTTTTAACAGATTTGCTTCTGGCATGATCTTTTTTAGCATTATGTTCTTCTGATTTCCATGATGCTACTGTTTCTGCACCCACTTTTGAAGAACATGTAGGAATTTCCATTATTGGTTCTAAGGCATTCAATCCTGTGTTCCTATGTTTTCATTATTCAATATTAATGGTTGCAAAACATCACTGACTAGTGATTGTCTCATTTCTTAATTCATTTCCTAGTTTTATAGTAAAGAGTACAAAGCTTAAACTTACATTAAAACGATCTTCACAGGCATAACAGTTTGTAGAAGGAGCCAAGTTATATTTTCTTCTCATCAGAGAAAACCACTTTTTTATTCTTATTGGATCCATGTGAACTTTAAGGATCATTTTATCTGGGGTTGATTTTGTGGTACTTCACACATTGGCACACAACAGTATTTGTAAGACATAAGTGATTTATTTATTTAATAGACTATGTAAAATTGTTTCACCTTTTTTAGAGATTTCTTTAAAATAATCTAAAAATGTTTCAAAAATAATTTTGTTACAAGGAAAAGTAGCGAGATAGACTGACAACAAGCCTAATGACGTCACATTATATCTCATCATAACTAGCTGTTTTGGCGCGAAATTCAAACAGAAAATTTTCGAAGTCAAAAATGTCATGTTTAAAAAAATATTTTTACATTAAAATTAGGGGTAGCCCATTATTTAAGGTTGATAGATTTCATTGAAAGGATTGTTGAAAATCAACTTGGTTGTCCACCGTATAATTCATCCTAACAATCTCAACTAGTGGAGCTGGATTTACCAGCACATGCAATGTCAAATTCATTGAAACATAATTGAGAGATGAACGGCATTCACTATCGATTTCTACTGAAATCCCAAACATCTCAGGTGCTTCACAACATTTGAGGTATTCAGAATCAACTCAGGAGACAGGATAGGATCAACTTATAACTCCATAATTTCAAGATTTTACTTTTACTTTTGGATCAAGCAATTTTGTCTAACACGACCTTTGCCGCCTTATTTATCAAGGTTTTAGTCCGGATCAGAAACTGAATTTGCGGGAGTATAAAGCCTTGCTTAACTAAACTAGAGAAAAATTTGAAATGTCAATTTTTTTTTTAATTTGTCAATTTGACAGAGTTATCCGTGTTTATCCTTATAGGCTCATTTAATAGTCTTTCCTGACAAGATACATGACCATATCATTATCTGAATTAAATGAAATATGACAGAGCAACTTCAGGTGATCAATGCAATGAAATATTTCCTACCCAGAAAACTGATTCCAATAGATGGAATTTGCAACTTGTATTTAGATGTACGTTGGCAATTTGATCCATACTTACTTAATCCTTACTCGGAAAAAAATTATATGGAACCAGAATTATTCAGTGGAGGAATAATTCATAGCGGAAATTATTAATTGATAATACGACTATTCTTGAATCTATCGATCCGATCTAAAATGTATTCGATCATGCTAAGTACATTCAGAGACGATTGATGCAATGTCAGGACGCCATTACATAGCATTAAGTTCGGGGCCCAAAAAATGCATACATTTAATGCCAGAGGCCGAGTACGTGTAGGCAGAAACTCAATGTAGTCAAGGAGCATCAATGCAGCTTCCACATTTTTTTCGAAATGGACCAACGTAATTTATCCTGAATCTCTCAATCTCACTAGAATTGGATGGAATAAAAAAAATGAATGCACCCGGCACTTAAACATCATCATTATTGCAGCCGAATCATCTCTGTTATATATTAAATATTATTATCAAACACGAAGAGTCGAACAATAGAGTTATAACACGTGCAAAATTTATTTTAATTATTACTCGATAGCACTACAATATTTTGGCGGGGTCTTGTTTAGATTAGGCCTGCCAGTAATTTTTTAATTATATTTAGTAACAGTTGTTGTATAATCTGATACAATTGATATAGAAATAAAATCACATGTTCAAATATTATTTAATTTAGTATTGTTTGTGTAATTGCGGTTATAAAGTGATAACACGATGAATATTTTTGAAGTTAACGATTTATGCACAGAAGAGGAACGAGCCAGGATTTTCTTTGAAGAAAGAGGAATTCTACCTAAGGAAAGATATTGTAAAAAAGGCCACATTATGAAATTTAACGAAGAAAGAAAAAAATATAGGTGCAACAAAAGACAATGCCGATATGAATGTGGCATGTATACGGGTACGTGGCTATGTCACAGCAGGTTACCGTTAAGTAAATCCCTTTTATTCATTTACTCATGGACACAGGAGTATACGACGTTTAAATTCTGTTCCAAAGAATTCAATATGAGCTCCGCTACAATTGTAGATTGGAAAAATTATCTGCGGGAGGTGTGCGCAGCTAGTTTGCTGAAAAACCCAATTGTTATTGGAGGGAAAGGACTGACAGTTGAGATTGACGAGTCCTGTTTTTCTCGTCGAAAGTATAATGTAGGACGCACCTATCCACAGCAATGGGTGTTTGGCGGGATCTGTCGTGAAACTAAAGAGTGTTTTTTGTACGCAGTGCCCGATAGGAGAAGAGAAACTCTGGAGGAGTGCATAAAAACATCAGTTAGACCGGGTTCCATTATAATGTCTGACCTGTGGAAGTCCTATAGTGGGATAGAAGGAATGATTGGAAAGGATTACAGGCATTGTACTGTAAATCACTCCAAAAATTTCGTCGACCCAGTGACTGGTGCTCACACTCAAAGAGTTGAGTCGTATGTGGGCTAAGGCCAAAAGGAGAAACAAAAAGGAAAGTGGGACTCATCGCTCTATGGTAGACTCGTATTTATGCGAGTTCATGTGGAGGCAGAGAAACTCAAATGAAGACGTTTTTGATAAAATCCTTAAGGAGATAGTAGAGTTTTGGCCTCCAGAGGTCCCTGGAGTAACTCATTAAAAGTATGTTAGTGTTTTTGGTTATGTATAAAAAGTTCCTATTAAATAAATCATATGTTTCTTTAACCCATATTTTTTAATATATGAATAAGTAACTGTTACTAGATAAAATCACTGGCGGGGCTAATCTAAACAAGACCCTTTTGGCGTGTGTTCAAGTGTAGGTATTACAAATGATTTGTCATAATATGTGTTTACATTATTATCATAAATATTAATAAATCCATCGTCATGTTATCTTTTTAAATAAAGATATGTTGTAATAGTCCTAACTTTTCTTTGTGTGTGTTTGTTTGAGTCAAAAGAGATGCGTAGTTGCATATTGTTAATAATTAGTTTCTGACTAATAAGACTGAAACAAATTTAATATGACAAATTGAAATACGTGAGGATTAAAAATCGTTTTGAGGATTTGCATAAATAAATGAAAATTTAATAAATACTGACATTTATTAATTTTAAAATAGTACTTTCTACTACAATATATGTTTTGCGAATATTTTTTTAATGAGATAAGTATACTATAAAAATTTATAAATCGTTATTATAGCTTACTAAAAAACTATATAAATTAATTAGGAAACTGGCTACCTCATGCCTTAAATGTCTATTACACTAAATGTAACATCACATTCATTGATTGCAATTTAAATTTCAGATAGGAAAAAACGAGGTGTTAAAATTAAAGAAATAAGATTAAAATAAATAGCAAAATGGAGAGTGCAATAAGCGGGGCGTTCTTAGAACTGCCGCTAGAGCTCAGCACTAACCACGTTGCACTCCGTCTGCAAGACCTTACTACATGAAAAGTAAAAAAACAGACAAATGAGTAATTTAATTATTTAGTATTGTTAAATAAATTTCTATTTGTCTCACTTTACAACGTTCTTATTTTATTGAAACAGAAATTTCAAATTAAATTAATTTTAAATACAAAATCTGAAAACGTTTGTCAACTAAAACGACAATTATTTCTTCCTGCATTGAAGAAAAAATGAATGAAGAATATACACCGATTGCATCTGTATAAAAACACTTGAACAAATGTAAACATTTAAAAAAAAATTGTGTCAAGAGATGCGTTGAAACTTGAAATGTCACAACGATTTTCCTGCAGTGCTTATTGGAATACATATGACTGATGTATCGTCTCTATTAGATTAATCAATCTTTTTTTGATTTAAATTGCGTTTGTATTTATGTAAACTAATGTTTTTCAGTTCTGATGATAAATTCGTCTAAATTTGTGGAACGTTAACATGTTAGTTATATATAAGTAGTTAGATTATTTTTTCAATTTATACTGGTTTTAGTTATAGTTTTTTTTTTATATTAGATTCATTAAATGTTATTTTAATGTTGTCATATACTTGCAAACCGAGATGATGTAGATGGTGGGTCTATTACAAAAATGAATAAATCTGAAATTCTTCCAGATATAAACGTGCCGAATCCAAGTTCCTAATTTCATCATGGCATCAATATATTTTTTTATACTAACAATTTTCCTTCTATTGTTATTAATATTTATTATATTTATCTTATTCACTGATAAGATTAATAATTAATATTAAAATATTGTTTTATACTAGATGGATTCCTAAATTTTAATTGTATACATTTTATAATTACAATATAATTTTTTTTACTAGGTTAGTAAATGAGAATGATTGAGAAAAAAACAGGATTAATGATATATACTTATGTAGTAAATACTGAATATATTTTTTAAAAAAAAGATCACTTACTGTTTTCTTTTAGACAGCTGTTTTTCTTTTCCCTGTTAAATTAATAAGAATCGACCTTAAGAAAAGGCCCAGATCTCCAGAGCGGTACGTTAATTCCATTTTGTCCTGGACAGACCATTAGGCTTGCCGGAGAGGACTATCAATCCCCTGCCAAATGAATCCAACTCCAGCCACGACAGCGAGGCATTGCGGAGAGAGAGGAAAAAAATAGGAGAAAAGACAAACAAGATAAGAAAAATAGGAAAATGGTCTGAGGAAAGAAATGGGATCTTCCGTGATAGAGGATCGTTATTAAAGCAGTGCATTCATCAAGAGTTGGAAAACTGCATTGGGATGTATAGTGGAGTGGCATTCCATCTGAGTGCTATCTACCACCTGAGTGCCACCTAACACCAGGGCAGGAATGGGTTATCGTGTTTACTCTTCGCCTTATCTCTCGCCGTATCACCGTTAACAGTGGTCGTTTTGTCTTGTAATCGAAACGGTTACGGTTCCATATCCCGGATAATCGTGCGTTAATTCTGTCAACTGCTAGTGTTAAATTGGGCCGAGCTTGGTTAATCAGATCCTGAGGTCGATAATGTTAACGAATTTTGTTCACCTGTCAATGAAAGCAACCTCAACTTTATATATTTGTGACACTATTTATTTACATTAATGCAACGAAAAGCCTTTTTTTAAAACTACTTTAGAAAAATCATCACCAAATCATTTATTAAAGTAATAAAAATTCAGATAATTGAGAACAAAGATTGGAATTTAGCTTTCTTGTTTTTTCAACTTTTTTCCTTATAGCATTGGCAGCATTAATTTAGGCTGTTCATATTACAGCTTCTAATTATCTAAAGGTATTAATTATCAAGAATTGCACTTATACTTATCAATCTTGATCGATTAACTTGCAGCTTTTAATTATGACAATGTTAGAAGGGAATAGTTAATAAATGAGAAGGCTTGACTCCTTTGTTTTATTACATTAATTTGGTAAGAATATTTGCATTTTCGTTAAAAGGCATATAGTTACTGAGTAATAAACAATAGTAATACAAGTTATTAAAAAGCAGCTGGCTTACCTGACAGATTAACTCATTTCATTAAAGTTTTCGATAAAACGTATACATAAATTGCAACTTTTACATTTCGAAATTATTGATAACATATTTTATCTCTAGCGGATTTTTATTATTTTTATGGTCCATGTAATATTTTAATAATTATATTTATTCGAGTACTACAATTGGTTAGTTTCTCTACTTGCCTTCGTCACGTGCCATTATTTATCTTTCATTATATTTACTTGATGTATTCTATTAAACAGTTGTAAATTTCAACAAATAAATTACAAAATAAATAATTATATTTCTCAATAATGAAGATAAAATTCTATAGAAAAAAGATCTATGTAACACGTTTCATCTTTTTAATTTTCAGCATATTTATATATTAAATAGAAAATATCACTACACATATGTAATATAAGCATATCATATACATTGAATACTCCGTACATAAAACTAGGTATATGACACTAAAAGGTTTAAATAAGTGTATTTATTTATTAATTGAATCTTGTTAAAACAATAAAATTAAATACAGCAAACGTCGTAGAGATTTTAGTTTAATGTACTAAAAAGTTCTAATAATTATTACGTTATTTCTTACATTTTTACTATATTCATAAATATCTATAGCCTTACCTATTTTATTTAGTGGTGTAAATATAAAAATTAATTTATTTGTATTAAAATAAAAATTATTTTATACTTAATTCAAAAGGTGAAAAATAATAAGGTTTAAAACCCAAAATAAGTTTATATCTAATGATTATTATAATGTAAGGTTGTGATAAATTCTTTTTAAGAATATAAAAGAAAATTGGAAAAAATAAAATCATAGAAATTAGAACCTTGTAAATATAATGTCTTTTACATTAAAATATTTTTTAACTTTATTTATTGTTTGTGTTTTTTGTATTGTAGTTGTCAATTTAGTTTTCATTAATCCTTAGCACATCTTATCACTTATTTTATTTTAATTTTGCCAATTATGATGTCATAATTGTTATTAAAAACTGATTTGATGATGCTAACATATAATTCTTACATGAAGACAATGTGATATATCGTCTGTATATTGAGAAGGCAGGAAAAGGTATTTTGGAAAATGTATACATATTTAAATCTGTTGTTTGTTCATTTAACGTCACTTTGTGTTACTATGGCTAATCCGACGAGTATTAATATTTTAATTTTATTGGTTTGGTTTGGATCAGAAAATAAGATGAGGATTGAAGATATTATGTTTTGGTATCATTTTCAATTTATTTATTATAACATTATTATGGTTACTAAACAATACAAAATCAAAATTTTAAAAAAATGTAAGTATAAAAGAAAGAACACATCGTTTACAATGAAAGACTTTTGGTATTATAGTTCTACTCAACTTTACTTTCCTTAAACAAATCCTCTTAATGCTTATTAGAAACATACAAACTTCAATAAACTACAATTCTTAATATCAAAACTACAATTTATAAAAAAAAAGTACAAAAATTCGCAAGAAATAGTTTCCTTTGGAACAGTTTTCTCATTTATAATTCAAGTGGCACATTTTGGTTTAATTTTTCAGATGGAAAGCTTTGCTCTCCTTCCTTGTCTAAACTATTTAGACTTTTCTCATTCTTTCAGAACTATCATCACAATATAGCTTTGATGATGAAGTCATATAAAACTAACATTGTATTAAAAAATAACAATTAGCTCGACAAATCTGTTACTTAATGACTAGTGAGATCATTTTGTGAAACTGAATTAATACAATAAACTAAACTATACCAACTATACACACTATAAAAATACTAAAATTAAAAAAAGAATGAATAAATAAAGCTGTGGCACATTTAAGCTAAAAAATAAATTTTAGTAACATTCTATAAGTATAGGAAGCTAAATAGACATTGAAAGAACACGTGGTAGTTTTGGTTTCTTCAGTCGTTAGTGATTGTTGATTATCTTATCGGCGACCGGTCTTGATTCTCCGGAACAACTTCTTCAAATAAATAGAAAAATGTATTAAAATAAAATAAAATAAATTTTTTTATAAAGGAATATATAGAAGAGGATTTAGTTCAATTAAAAAACTCACTTGATTGTTCTTCACCAAGTTGAGCCAGAAGATCGGGGACCGAATGGTTGTCATTTTCACGTTCTTCCCTTCCTAAAATTATTATTTATTTAAAATAAAATTCAAAACTATAATATAAAGTAATATTAATTATATTGGTATTTAAAAAAAAATGAAATTAGAAGATTTTTGTAAGAACTATTTTTTAAATAATAATTAATACAATTTTAAAAAACATGAGAGAATTTTAACTTATAGCTTTGTCAAATTCAATTAAATTTCTAAATTAAAATTAAATAGTAACTTAAATATCCATTTATATGTAAATATAAAAGTACAAAGGGGAGCATTTTTGAAAGGAGTTTAAATAAGCCATATGCAAGAAATAAAGTTATTTGAGAACAAAACATTAAGATCATGTCACTTAGCGATTCTAGTATATTTTATTAAGTTTTAAACAACAATAACAAAATAAATTAAACAATAATAATTGAAATACCAACCTGGAGGAAGCCTCGGGGGCTGCGGCGGTCCAAAAAATACCGCCCTCAGGAGATGATAGAGATCGGCGAACAACTGGTCGATTCGGCGGACGAGTTCGTTCGCTTCCTCGTCCGTCGGCAACCTCCATGGCAGCGACATCTCGACTGACTAGCAACCCTTGCCCCCTTCCCTAATGTAGTAGTGGTGGGGAGGGGTGGCGAAGTGGTGGGGAAGGGTGGTCAGGTGGTGGGGGTATTAATCATATCCCCTTAAGTGGGGGTATAGTTAGGGGTGGCTAAATCAGATATTAAACATCTATAGTATGTATTTTTTTTTTAGGAAATTGACAACAGGAATTTTTATAGTCGGATCTACCATCTCAAAGAACAGCAAGTCCTCAAATATCAATATGAGTGTGTAGTAACCACCCCTCAAATTATATCATGTTTAATCATTTCTAAATGCTTCAGATGAATATTTCAGAAATAACGTTAAACATGTTTTCCGTATTATTCGAAATTAGAAAACTAACCCTTCTATTGTATTTCTTAATATTTATACTTTCATAAAAAGCCTCATAACAGCCTCAAGAGCAAGGTCCCGGATAGTGGGCAGAGATGGAAGGAATGTACAAATGATATGAACTAGAGAAGCCCTAGAGAACGTGGACAGTACAATTTTTAGAACATATGGAAAAATAGATCAAGAAGTATCCAATAGAATAAAGAAATCAAACAATATATATTACCAGATTAGCACAACAGTAGTTGGGAAGAGGTAAGCAAATAAGGAATAATGTTAAAACCAACATTTACAAAGCATTATTTGGAGGCGAAAGCTATGTCATCCAAAACAAGTAATTAAGCAACGTAGCGGTAGCGAATATTAAATTTCTACAAAAAAAATTTAATTAACTCTTGGAAAAACCAAGAGAGATAGAGTAAGAAATGAAAAAATAATAGAACTCAAGATGCCATTTCTAAAAACCCTCCTTGAATGCGGGGCCAACTGGCAGGAGACCACGAGGCAAAGAAGAAAACATTCATGGACTTGGTCAGAAAAGAGGGAAGACCCTGGTTCAGCCGAAAGAACTGGGGAGAGACCGAGTTGTGTGGACGAATAGGCTGAAGGCTCCTCAACGCTGAAAAAATAAATTGTTAACGAGTATTTTTTTCATAAGATCAAACTTTTTTTTCTCCCTCGGTGAACAATTTGGTAAATAAGGGAACATAAAAAAAACATTGGATTTTTTTGTGTATTCATCTCCCCACTTTAAGAGCGAAAATTATCCCTTATATAAATATATATATATTTATATATATATATATATATATATATATATATATATATATATATATATATATATATATATATATTTATATGCTTAATTAACATAAGGACGATGTAGGTACTTTAAGATAATGAGCACATCAATTTACGAGTATATTATTATAATTTATTTTATTTTATTTTTTATTAATTGTTATAATTTTAAATATTTTTATTTTGAAGAGAAATAGTATGTCCAGGGGGTCCATTAATAAGATATAAGATCCTAATTAAAGTAATGTTCAATGAACATTCTTCCTCTTGTATACATCGCAAATTGCGAGAACACGGGGATATGGGATCGGTGAAGTGAATGGATTTTTCTGACCGAGGTACGAACCAGGATAGCTCAGGTGGAAGAACACGATGACGGAAATATGAGAGACCCGGATTCGAATCCCGGGCCTGGACATATCTGTTCTCTTCAAAATAAAAATATTTATAATTTACTCATATATACACAAAATTTAATAAAGAAAGCCTCCTCAAGTAGAATTAGCTTGATGAAAATAAAAAAAAAAAGTTAATCGAAAAATCTACACCGAGGTTCATACTGGATAGAAAATACCATGCAAGTAAGAAGCATTGTTAAGGGATAAAATGCATTTGAGTGGCATCTAGGGAGAAACTAAGTAACTAACACAATCCATTACACCATTTCAACTTCGGGGGCTTATTTTATTTTATATTCATCAATTATTTTTATTCATAATTTTTCAGCACTCATGTATAAGTGTAAAACATGCATATTGGTGAACTGTAAGCCAAATTCTCTAAACGTTCTAGTATAGAACTGATATAGGAAAAAAATAGATATTGAAATTTTCAGAATGTCTATGTGATCGAAAGTTCAGTCGGGAGGAGTATGAATAATATAAAAAAATATTATACATATAAATAGAGGAGTATGAATAATATAAAAAAATATTACACAATCTTGTGTATTTATTTCATTGCAAAAGAACTAAAACGCATCTAAAAAAATTAATTTCTATACTAAATCAACGACTTATTGTCCTCCTGTATCGTTTAATAACATCTCACTGATACCTGTAGAACAGGTACGGTACTTAGGACTACACCTTGACATACGCTTAACTTGGAATCCTCATACCAGACTGAAACGACAAGAAACAGCTCGCCGTTTCAAGCAACTTCAACATTTAAGACAAACTCTCTAAGCTCCCAATTAATTACAAAAGACTCATATACATGACAATCATTAGACCCATCTGGACTTACAGAATAGAGCTTTGGAGCTCCACTAAGCCATCGAATTCCTCTCGTATTCAATCCTTACAATCCAAAATCCTTCGTAAAATCCTCAATGCTCCTTACTTTGTTACGAACAAACTTCATTTCCACTCAAACCCACTAGTTTCAAACCTCGCAACCTCTTCAATTCCTGATAATCCTCCGAGGCGACTGAAAAGAAGATTGCCTCGTGACTTAAATTGAACTTTTTATTTGATTACTACCACAGGGTAGTTTCTCTGCTTGTCTTTTCTCTGGACATAGTTTATATTTCATTTTATTTACTTGATGTATTCTGTATACAGTTGTAAATTTCAATAAATGCATTTAAAAAAATGAAAGTATACTAAATCGTCAAACATAACATATATAGGTGATCAATATAAAGGCTGAATGTAACTTTAAGTTCAACATAAAACATTCATTTTCTGTGAAATAAATTATACATTAAATTTCTATATATTGGAATAGAATGATATTTATTTTAAGTTCTATAGTAAGCCTAATCAGTAGAAAGATATAAATAACGAAATTCCCAAATAATTATCCTCTTCCACAGTCTGTCATATCAAAGCAATTTCTTAATTTATATTAGCAATTTATATTTGGTTAGGGTTAAACTTATAACAGCAGTTATCAATCAGAAGGTCTGATTCAACAAGGAAAGCACAAAAGCTATATGAAAAAAGTTCTTCTTATTTTTTTTTAGAAAAGGAATTAAAATAAAAAACTAATAAACTAAACACATATAAAAAATTATAACAATCATAAAACAGGTATTGAGATTAAATAATAAGATTACATATTTAAAATGTTTAACAGATCATTTTGTCGTGCAGAATCTGTCAGTATTTTTTAAAGCATTAATAAAGTAATTAAATCAAAATATAAAATAAAACGAACGATCCCCAGAGTAAACGGGGAACACGAAAGAGGTGCAACAATAAACATCTGTACGCGATCTATTGGAGGGCTAAGGAAGTAGAGCCTGGCGCAGCAACGCTCTCTTTAGGATATTTAGTGAACTTCCAAAATATCTCTATGTTATTTAATAGTTAATTACATGTAAGCATATCTATAATATAATTCATAATATAAGTATATTCATGCACTCAAATATATATCTCATATGTATATTAATTCTTCACTAATATACTGCACACTATATTTTTAATGTTCAAGTATAATATGATAATAATATAATGGGTCCGTTCCTGTCTGTATATAAATAAATAATATTTTATTATCTTATTTTATCAATTAACCCGTAAACAGTGTGCATAAAGTTGTTAACAGCCACTTGTGGTATCACCACCGAGCCTTCAGATTTGCTTAGTCTTTTATTAATATTATTCAAAATTCTTCGAGCGCCTGGAGTTCACTTCTGTTACACCTATTCATTTCTTTTTTTCCCACAATCCTAACTAAAATTGGGATATATATTTATACTTATTGTTAATATGTAAGAACAGGATTGAGATAAATTGATTCATTATAATTTCAGTTAAGCATGTTTAATGTGTTCACTTTTTCGCTCCTCCCTTGATGCTCTGGGCCACCCCCCCCTATTTGTCCTTAGTATTTAAAAACACAATCACTAAATAGATATTTATTCAAACAGTACAGAATAAAACAAACTTAACATGAGGTAGATGTGGACTTACTCCATTTTCTCTCATAGAATATAGAAAGTGCTAACATTTGATGCGGCCAGAGTTTTTCTTTTGTTTAAGATTTTGTTTCTCTTTTCCTACCTCCCATTTTGTTACCGGTGATTTCAATATAGTTTTATTTCTAAAATATGTATGTATTAATAAGGCTGAAAAAACTGCATGAAAAAAGATAAAATCAGAAAAACAAAATACATAGTCACAAAAAGAGTCATCAGATTTAACTACATTGCAATGCATGAGCCTATATATTCAAAATCTTTCCGGAGCAAGGATTATTTTATTATATATGTCACTTTTAACTTCTCTGGAATTATTATCCTCATTACTACCATGCTGAACACAATTGAATGAAGTACGAACACAATTACATGAAAATGTACCCAATGGCGATTTCCGAGAATGCACATAATTTATCAAAAATTTAACATTTACCAATAAAAAATCAGAGAAATAATGAAGCCTTAATGTTAAAAATATGTATGTATAACGAAAATATTTTTTAAAAAATAAAAAAAAGAAACATAAATTTCAAAGGAAAATAAATTTTTGTTACCAACAAATGCAATCATTTTTTTATATTTATTACCTGATTATTTCGTACCTTGGTTACAGTAGGCAGTACATTATAAATTGTTAAATGTTAATAATAGCAATAAAAAAATTACTAACAATAAGGAGAATATCAATAAATTTAAAAAAAACAGAGGAGTTATCACTTGTAGCTACTGATATAGTACAGATTTTTAAAAAGCTATACCATAAAAGTATACATGAGCCGTTCAGGGTCAAAAACGGATAACAACAAATGTTCAAAAACTGGCTTTTTCTCATTTACGCGAGTTTAGTCAAGTTTTTTGTTAAACACGGCACTTTGCCACCTTAATGCTAATGGCCTATAGTTCGGTTCTGAATCTGAAGTTTCGGGAGCATACAATTGCTTGACTAAATGAGCGAAAAATATGAAAAAGTCAATTTTTAAAATTTCAAATTTTTATTTCTGAACGCCTAATTTCAAATCTACCATGTTTGAAAGCCAATTGAACTAGAGATAAAATTGTGTTAGGTTTTTGAGATTTCGTTGATAAATATATAAGTAACACATTTTTTATTTATAAATAGGCCTATGCCTACAGATAGTACTGTACTTAGTAGTACAGATCCGTAACCTGTTAAATTAGAGATGTGAAAATAAGTAAGCAGGTTTTACTTTTAAACATAATAACAATTGTATTCAAGATACGTAATAATAATTGTATTTTTTTCAACAGGAGGCCAACATTTACAGAATTATCATTTACCTGAACCTTCAAGGGCTGAAGCTACGGAGCATAATTAGGAATACCTCCGGGAAATTAACTACAACCCCAACATTCTGGACCAAATAGTATCATCAAAGAAAATACAGTAATTAAAGAACAATCGCGAGTTTATCACCAAATTTTGAATAGTATCAATAATATCAGAGGTGATATATACTTTTTAGATGATCCAGAAGGTACAGGCAAAACGTTTGTAATTAATCTTTTGCTACCAAAAATACGGAAGGGTCTAGGGATAGCTTTAGCTGTAGCTTCTTCAGGCAGTGTAGGAACGTTGCTTGAAGGAGAAAAGACAGCTCACTGTCCATTTAAGTTGCCGTTAAATTTGATGGAGGTGGAAACTCCATTATGTAATATCACCAAGCAAAGCAACATGGCCCACTTTTTGAAGGATTGCAAGCTAATAGTTTGGAATGAGTGCACTATGGCTCATAAGGATGGTTTTGAGGCCCATAATAGATCTCTAAAAGATATTGGAGGTAATGATAGGTTGCAACTGATGTTAACTTGTTAATTCGCTCTGTGCTTGTTACGTTATTATAACAATATTTCTTGTTAAAAACTCTCAAAACTGTGTCAGAAGAATCCATAAGTACTTTAAGACATTTATCCAAGATCAGTGAGGTGAGTGACTGTTTTAAACAATAAATTCAGTAAATACATTTGTGACGGGCTGCTGAAGGTAGCAACGTGGCCAATAATCCCTCCACGGGACTTAAATATTTACCTCAAGTTCACGGTCAAGACTTGGCAACCAGTCTCTCGATCGAATCTCGCATTCGTCAACATTTTTTTTTTTTTTTTCTTTTCTTTTTATTGTCTATTCGTTTTAAACACACGTATATATATATTTATTTTATTATTATATAAATATGAAAAGTTGTTTAAAATTTATTTCTTTTGTTCTAGTGAGATTTACTTATTTATTTCTAATTATTTTAATCATTAATAATAATTAATTACACAGGCCAACGATGAAAAAACTTTTTTAATGAAAATACCTTATTCTTATGTTGTTTAGGTTGCTGAATCCAAATATGATGCTTAAAAAGTTGTATCACCCACCATTTATTCACATTTTATAGTTAAATTCATGAAATAAAGAAATATTTTTAGAATTTAACAGCTTTTTCATAGTTAAGATAACATGAAAAAATAGGTCTAATGAACAAAGATGATGTTGGCAGCACTGCTGAAACACATGCTAAACAGCTGATGTTTTGTTTATTTTCAACATAACCTCACTTTTACGTTTCCTGTACATGTGCTCAGTGCAATGTCTCATCGCGGCTGTAAAAACTCTGCTGACAGTTTTTGTTATATTTGTGGTGAGTTTGTTATTAAAAAGCACCAAAGAAACATTACAGACTTTGTGAAAAAAGTTTATCTAGCATACTTTGGAACCAAACTTGGAGACCAGGATAAACCTTGGGCACCGCATAAGGTATGTTATGTATGTGTTGAAGACCTCAGGAAATGGTCAAAAAAAGAGAAAAAACACTTTAAATTTGCTGTTCCCATGATATGGAGGGAACCAAAAAATCATTCCGATGACTGTTACTTTTGCAGTGTAGATATTACTGGTCATAACTCTAAGAACAAGAAGGTAATAAGCTACCCTAACCTTCCGTCCGCCATCCGACCAGTAGGGCACGGTGTAGATTTGCCAATCCCGGAACCACCAGAGGACTTAAATTCTATTGAAACAGAAGTATTTTCTGATGTACAGTCGGAGTTAGATGAACACGATGAAGAATTCCAATGTGTTACAGAAAATGTAGAGCCTAAATTGTTCACTCAGGTCGAGCTTAATGACTTAGTTAGGGATCTGGGCTTAACAAAAGAAAAAGCTGAACTGCTTGGCTCTAGGCTAAAAGAAAAGAACTTGCTGGCGGCTGGAACCAGCACTCATGTGTATAGGAAGAGAGAACAACAATTTTCGAAGTATTTTGAACAAGAGGGTGATTTGGTGTACTGCTCAGACATTCATGGTTTAATGAATGAGTTTGGAATTGAATACAAAACAGAAGATTGGAGGTTGTTTATTGATTCATCCAAAAATAGTTTGAAGGCAGTTTTAGCACACAACGGTAACATGTATGCCTCTGTACCTGTCGGTCATTCTGTACATATGAAAGAGAGTTACGAAAATCTAGAAATAGTGTTAAATAAAATAGGTTATTCTGCACACGGTTGGATGATATGTGGTGATTTGAAAGTTACGTGCATGCTCCTTGGTCAGCAAGGGGGTTTTACCAAATTTCCATGTTTCTTGTGTGAATGGGACAGTAGAGCTCGGAATCAACATTGGTGCAGAAAGAACTGGCCTGCTAGGGAGTCTTTAAAGCCTGGCGAGAAGAACATTTTACGCAAAAACCTTGTAGATCCAAAAAACGTGCTCCTACCACCACTACATATTAAGTTAGGTCTCATGAAACAGTTTGTAAAGGCTTTGCCTAAAGATGGGCTTTGTTTCAAATATCTCTGTCAGAAGTTTCCACACCTTTCAGAAGCTAAACTGAAAGAAGGCGTCTTTACCGGGCCTGATATTAGAAAAATGATGTTTGACGTTAACTTTGAATCCACAATGACCTCAAATGAAAAGGAAGCATGGGTTTCATTCAAGCAAGTTGTCACCAAGTTTTTGGGAAATGAAAAAGACCCAGAATATAAGGCTATTGTTGCTAACATGTTAAAAAAATTTGAACAGTTAGGATGTTTGATGAGCCTGAAAGTTCACTTTTTGAGCAGCCACCTCGATTACTTCCCGGAAAATTTAGGAGATGTTAGTGAGGAGCAAGGTGAGCGTTTTCACCAGGACGTTAAAGTGATGGAAAAACGTTACCAGGGCCGCTGGAATACCAACATGATGGGGGATTACTGTTGGTCACTTCACCGGGAAGTTCAGCAAGCTATTCATCGCAGGAAAAGCTACACAAGAAGCTTCAAGGAAAAAAGGGAAAGAAAATATAAACCAATTCCAGTTGACAAGTGAACCTTGTATCATCACATAAAATTACTATTTCAAGTATTTTACTGTAAATACAAACCATTTTTACGATTCTACAGTGTTTCATTGATTTCCCTATATACTGTAAATGGGTATTAGACTATATAATAAAATACATTTTGCTTGGAAACTAAGGGTGATACATAAAAACTACGAGCAGATTTGGATTCAGCACATAAAAATCTATCAAGATCAGCTATTAAAATTAAAAAAGTTTTCAAAAAGGTTTTTTTTGTTGGCCTGTGTTATGTTCAACATGCAAGTAGACAATTCGGGTAGTGAAGTGTCGGAGGCAGAGACTCCATTTTCAGAAATAAGCGAGACCGATTCGCAATATTTAAAACCACGGACTCTCCAAAAACGTCAGAGAAAGGCTGCCCCTGGCTCAGCGGGCAACTCACCCAACTCAAAAAAAATAAATCAGCTGGGTCAAAAAAGTCAGTGACCAAAAACAACACACCACCGGAGCCTCCCATAACCCGCAGCAAAACTACTGCAGTCAATTCAAACAAATGTCTAATCACCTCATCTTCCAGCAACCCTGGAACTACAGAAAGCAATCGTGACGAAAACCAAGAACACCGAGGGTTCATTGGCCCTAACCCTCCTCCTATTTTTGTCACGAAGATAATAAATTTTTATGAATTTGCTCAAGAAATATCTGAACTTATAGGACAAATTAATTTTAAATGCTTTTCTAGAGTAAAAGACATTAAAATAAATACATCGAACAAGGAATCCTATAAAAAATTAATTAACCATCTTACAGTGAAGAACTGTGATTTTCACTGTTACCAATTACAACAGGATAAATCGTATCGAGTCGTTTTAAGAGGACTGCACTCTTCAACGCCAACAACAGCAATCAAAAGTGACCTCGAAGAAATAGGTCACAAAGTAAGAAATATTTCGCCAGTGTTGCATCCCACCGAAAAGTACCCCCATCGTAGACGTATTGCCATCATCAAGCTATGTGCGTCAAATGCGCTGGACAACACTCATCTGACACTTGTCAGAAATCAAGAAACGAGCCTGCTAAATGTGCTCTTTGTGGTGAGGATCACCCAGCGAACTATAGAGGCTGTTCAGTTCATAAGAACTTTCAACGCCTTAGAACCAAGAATTATCAACTAAAAAGTCAAGAGAAGAGCACAATCCAGGCTCCTGAAGTTGACAATACTGCCACCTTTCCTGAATTGCCTACACCTGCCATATTACAACCGTATGTAACCGTAAACCCCACGGATAGACTTCCGGACAACAGAACTAGGGGAACATCAAGCTTTCAGCAGCAGCCTCGAGCTCAGACGCCTCAAACCTCCCAAACCAAATCTCAGAATTCCTTTACCAAATCCCAGACGTCCCAATCCAAGCCTCGGGAACCCATATCCAAGCCCAAGGCAGCCAATCCTTGTCCCCAACCTCCACGTCAACAAATTCCTCCCCACCATACACCCTTACGGGTCAAATTACCTCCTCAACAACCAAATCCTCTCCCTTCCAACCACAGCATTCAAACGAAAGCTGTAGTTCATCAAACATTGAATGAAAATCCAGCACCTCGGGTACAACCCCCAGCCAACCCTCCTTTGCCCATTAATTATCCCTATCAAACTCAAGGCTCATATCCATCCCATGTCCAAAATCCTATCGACATAAATTCTATCCTATCATCCTTCCTTCTCTAAGGTCTAAGACCTTCAAGAGACTATCAAGCCTCTCATCATCCTACTCACGAGAATCTTTAGCGAAGTCCCTCTTAATTACCCACGATGAGCATAAAGCCCTTAGCTATCGTTCTGTGGAACGCTAATGGACTGCTTAATCACCGTGATGAACTTGACATATTTCTACACGACGACCAAATAGATATTGCTTTACTTACTGAAACACATTTCACTCATCGCGCACATTTCTACATACGGGACTACATCACTTACAGATCAGACCACCCAGATAACACTTCACATGCCGGATCTTGTATTCTCATTCACAAAAACTTATCTCATTCCCTTATTCCTTCCATTCCAACTGATGCTATCCAATCAACCTCAGTAACCATAACAACTCGTCCTTTCCATATCACATTTTCAGCTGTATAATGTCCTCCTGGAATTTCTGTTTCCTATAATCCTTATTCCAATCTCTTGGTTCACGCTTCATTGCTGGAGGAGACTACAACGCTAAACACCAACGATGGGGTTGTCGAACATCCAACTCCCGAGGAAATATCCTGTCTGCTGTAACATCCAAAAAGAGTTATTCCATTCTGGCACCAAACAACCCCACCTATTGGCCTACATCTACCAAAAAACGTCCCGATATCCTTGACATATTTATCACATCCCAAATTTCCCCCGCACAAGTCAATATTGAATCCTTGGACGACCTTTCATCAGATCATAGTCCAGTCCTCCTTTTCTTGCACTCAAGTTTCGCTCCCAAGCCTTCCCCTCCCACATTGATTACAGAACGTGTTAACTGGAACGATTTTTGTTATGACTTGGAGGACAAACTGGACTTAAAAATTTCACTAAAGACAAAACAAGACATTGATACAGCCATAGAAAAACTTACAACATCAATCAGAAACAGTATACATGACAATATCACAAATCACACAAATAATAACCATCAACAGACTGATTTGCCACAGCATATTCGTATCTTATTAAGAGAAAAACGCAGAGCAAGATCGAAGTGGCATAGAACTCGATATCCAGCAGATAAAACTATCTATACAAAATTAACTAACAAACTAAAAGCAGAAATCAAGAAGTTCTAAATTCAAAATTTAATTACCTGGACTGAAAATCTTACAACCACCGACAAAACATTATGGATGACTACCAAAAAACTCCTAAAGTTCAAAGAATTCAATCATCCACTCCTTACTGAATCAAATAACTGGACAAGATCTGACGGAGAAAAATCACAGTTATTTGGCCAATACCTTTCCAAAATCTTTCATCCCCATCCTGATATCATTAACCCAACTCAAATTGAATATATAAAAGAAGCGTTAGATATTCCCCTCCAAATGTCCCTTCCACCCAAAGCATTCCATCCTTCAGAAATATCCAACATTATTCACAGATTACCTTCCCGCATAGCTCCTGGGCACGACCTCATCACAATTCATATCTTAAAACACCTACCTAGAAAAGCCATTCTATTCCTTACCTATATATATAATGCTGTACTCCGCTCCACATATTTTCCTGACCTCTGGAAATTCTCCATTGTAAAAATGATACCCAAACCTAAAAAAAAACCAGAATACCTATCCTCGTACCGTCCTATCTCTCTTTTACCGTGCATGGGTAAAATCCTAGAAAAACTCATCCTTAAACGATTGTACCCTATCCTTGATGCAAATCACATAATACCAGATCACCAGTTTGGATTCCGAGCATCACACTCCACCATTCAGCAATGCCATCGTGTGGTGGATGTGGTCTCCTCTGCATTAGAACGTGGATCATATTGTACGGGCGTCTTTCTTGACGTGGAACAGGCTTTTGACCGAGTCTGGCATACGGGCTTGCCCTACAAACTCCGTAAATTCCTACCCCCTACATACTTTCTCATCCTTCAATCCTATCTCACAAATAGAACTTTCCAAGTAAACCATAATAATTTCTATTCATCCCTCTTTTCCCAATCTGCTGGTGATGCTGATGATACATCACCACAGGGGATATTATCAGTCAACACCAATCCAGTTATTGCATCCCAAAGCCTACAATCCCATATCACTGATCTTGAAGAATGGTGTAAAAACTGGAGGATTAAAATAAATTCTCAAAAATTGTATCAAATCACTTTTAACTTACGTCGTAAACCAATGACTTCCTGCCCTACAGTATCCTTTAATAATATCCCACTGGTGCCTGTAGAACAGATCCGATACTTAGGGTTGCACCTCGACAAACGATTAACCTGGAATCCTCATACAAGACTGAAAAGACAGGAAACCGCTCGACGTTTCAGGCTACTTCAATACTTACTAGGCAAACGCTCTAAGCTCCCAATTAACTACAAAAGACTCATCTACATGACCATCATACGACCTATTTGGACTTACGGAGTAAAGCTATGGGGCTCCACTAAGCCATCGAATTCCTCTCGTATCCAATCCCTACAATCCAAAATCCTTCGTAAAATCCTCAATGCTCCTTTTTTTGTTAAGAATAAAGTCATCCATAACGACCTTAATGTCTCTTTTATTGCTGATTTGGCCCGAACCCGGTATCTATCCTTTCATAGCAAACTTCATTCTCACTCAAATCCTCTAGTTTCAAACCTAGCTACCTCTTCAATTCCCGATAATCCTCCGATAATATCCAATTTCCGATAATGCGTCTGAAAAGAAGATGGTCACGTGACCTTCTTACTGAACTTTGATTTGAGTACTACCAGTGGGTAGATTCTCTACTTGTCATTCTCATGTCATTATGTAACACGCGTTCTATTTACTTGTTGTATAATTGTAATACAGTTGTAAATATTAATAAATAAATTTAAAAAAAAAAAAAAAAATGATAGGTTAATGGGGCCCTTACTCTGCTTCTAGCTGATGATTTTCGCCAAACCTTTCCCAGACGAAGGTAAATCATGCTTGAAGGCTTCATCTCTGTGGCCTCACGTATGAAAACTCGCACTCAATGAAAATATGAGGGTTTATTTAATAAGTGACAATGACGGCTAATCTACTTCTAAAAATAGGTAACGGTATTTACCCTTCACTAAAAGGTAAAATTCAAATATCTACTGACTTAGCGATAGTAGTTAAAACTTTGTCTGAATAAACTTAATACCCATACCCCGATATTGTAAATATTAACATGTAGATCGGTTGTGTGAGCGATTTATATTGCACCTAAAATAATGATATACTTCTAGGGACATGCGAAGGCGAGGAGATAAAATACAAGTCTATAGATTCAGTATTCGAACTTAACGGCGCTATGCACTATCCCACAGAATTCCTGAATACTTTAAATCCATCTGGTCTGCCAGCATATACACATTCTGTTAAAATTGGTGCACTTGTAATGCTACTTGGAAATTTATACCTCCAGAATTGTGCAATGGGACTAGACTGCTGGTAAAGTTTTGCATAAAAATATCACAAAGCTACTGTAATTACGTGATGTGGTCGAGAAGAAACTGTTTTTATTCCAAGAATACCTCTAATACTATCCGACTACCTATTTAAATTCAAGAGATTAAATTATTCTTTCGAAGCATGCTTTGCCATGACAATTAACAAATCTTAAGGACAGTCCTTCAAAATGGCAGGTATTGACTTAAGGCAAGACACACATGGGCATTCTATGAGGAAGGCTCGAGAGTTAGTTCTTCCAGTAGTCTGGTTATTTTAGCACCAGATGGTCTTAGTAAAAATGTAGTTTATCAAGAGGTATTAAGGAAAATTGTTTTAGCTGTACAAATCAGCAAGCTTGGGATGGCAAAAAATAATTGAATAATAATAATATAATAGTTCGTATTAAAATAATACGATATGGTTCCATTGAAACTTCTATGGATGGAACTGGAAAATATGGGATTTAAAGATCTTTTTGACGCAATTAAAAGCTTAACTTGGCTGCAAGGAGTTGAAGAGTGATGGCAGCAAGAGGCTTGGCGGAGGGAGATTGGGAGGACGGAGAGTATTGGCGACCAAATGGTCTGGGTTACGGCATATCACCAAAGGTTGTAAATGCCTGGAAAAAATAAATAAATAATAGTATAACCTACAAAAACATAGTTTACCTACTTCAATAAACGTTTTCACGTACTTACATAAACACTTAAATTTAAATAAGACGACAGCAAAAGCCAACGAAGCCACACCATGTTCGTTGTTTAAACAACAAATTACAACAATCTTTAGATGTCTGTTGTTTTATGTACAGTCGAGTTCACAAAATTTCAGTCTTTATCCTCTAATTTTAGTTGTTTGTTTATTTAGCGCCCCTTTATGCTGCTAAGGCTAATCGGACGATCTTATTTTAGTTATTTATGAAATATTTGTTGTGTTTACTAGATGTGGTGTTCAACAAAGAGTATTGTATTGTCGAACAAGTAAGTCCTTTACCATTTTTGAAGCTTAACATCAAACAAATAGAGGTGAAAAGTGATTAAGGACTTACTTGGTCGACGATACGACCTGCCTTATACCCTTGTCAAATCTTCCGAGGGTATCGCATTTACACATGATAAAAACCCCGAAAATGATTATTAACCCGGAAGTGACCTATATAAACTTCTTTCAGATATTGGACTTATAAGTGTGCTGAGGCCTAAAAATTTTTAACTTCAGCCTTTGACAACTTTTTTTCGAAAAAGAGCCTGGAGTTGACTTTCATCCCAAGTTATTTATTTAAATTTCTTAAAAAATTTTCTTGACTTTTTAATTATATTGTTTTACGTAATTATATTATTTAGAAAGTTATTAATCTCTCGGTGTAGGATTTCGTTAAGAAACAAGTTGCAATTATTGTCTCCTAAAGAAGGTATCCAGTCGTTTGACCAACTGTGATTTAACGGCAAAACGTTTGGCAAAATTATGATTCCTTATTTCAATTTTATATACAGGACCGACTGAATAATTCATGTTTTTCTAACGACTTTTTTTTTTTTAAATATTACTAGTGGATTACAAACGAAAACACATCGAAAGTTCTGTAAACATGCTACTTAACATTTAATAGGACATTTAATTTAAAGCGATCAACTCAGGGATTCCACGGCTGGCTTTGGACACTATTGAAAGTATTTGTAGGTTGGCTGAATTGATATGGAAAATAACATATTAATATTAATAATGATACATGGTATCTCTTTTACTGTACCAGATGCATTTTAAGAGATTTGTTTGTTTGTTTAACGTCACTTAACGCTGGATGGCTAATCAGACGATGCTACAGTGGGAGCTCTAAATTTTGCCTATCCAGGTTTAATTAGGATAGAGATTTTTAACGAGCACCTGACATCGTACAGGCTCGGGAACCCCGTTTAACGTCCCTTCCGAAGGACGGCGTAAGTAAAGATATTTTACTCCCTTAAAAAAATCCTAGGGCCACCTGCCGGGATACGAACCCGCGATCTTGGGTTTAGTATTTTAATTTTAAGAGAGGATTCTACATTGAATCACTCTGTATTTAAACTCAACAAAAAACTTAAGTTTTTATCCAAAATCTAGTAATCCAAAATCGCGGGCAAAAGCTAGTAATAAAACAAACCAGACCAAGAGTATATGTTTACTCCATATCATTTTTATTTTCCTTTAATATGGGAATCTTCAGTTATAAAAATGATCGCAAAGCCAAAACGTCATTAGACTTAGTTCGTCTCATAGCTCTATTAGTCTTTTCTCACTATTTTCTAAAATTGTGACCAGGTTTAAGTCCAAGGTCCAAATGAGCAAAAAAATAAAAAAACAAAACGTCAAAAGAAACCACGTTGTATTAATTCATCAAAGAAACATAACACCAACGAAAACAAATTACCGTCGGATGCTAACCGCTGAGCCAGAAAAACAAAAATGTTAATATCAGATAATGTTAGCTACTTCTTGGCCAACTAAAAAACTATATTGAGATAAAGTATACATCAACACATGACAATAGTTCACCACTAAATGAATTTGAGATGGTGAATTTTAAAATCACTTTGGTCTACAGCGCTAGGTAGCAGCACAGGACGGATTAGATCACCGATAAAAAAACAACTACTCTATCCTTCGGTAGAAGTAAATAATTTTATCCCAAACAACCAATTTATCTTTAGACCTGCACAGTCTACAACACAACGTCATAGAGTGGTTGATACCATTGCCCTGGTACTTGAAAAGAAGGAATATTGTTCATCAGCTTTCTTAAACGTTTAACAAGCATTTATCGAATCAATAGTAACCGTATAAAACACAACAGTTTCTTCAGGATAACTGGGATATTGGTTGTTTTCGTTCTTTATATGATGGTTCTGCGATGAATTAGGAGGAGACATCTACTTTATCAGCGTCAGATGAACGGAGGCGTTAAACGCGATAAAGCCTGGAGAAAAAAAGGACGAGGACAGAGAATAAAGACGACGAAGTTGGAAGCAGAAGACCGCGAAGGGAGGAAATTTATCAAGTGACGGTGTATGTTTACCGGCGCGTCCATCAGCCTCGCTACTATTATCTCTTCCAGAACCAAGAGTCACCCCGCAAATGACCTTCCGGAAAAACAAGACCCACATGGAAGGGGATGTTGATGCATGGTAAAAAATTGAGGGTATTTGTCACGGGGCGATTTGTAGCCCTGCGCCCCTCGCACTCTAATCGCCTGAACAAGTCCTCGCTGACCCTTCTTAATACAATAACCGTCCGGGGCGGTAAGAGGCGTCTTCCCTACCATGCGCTGGATTGTGATTCGATTTTCACGCTTCCTGATGAATATTAAATACGACAGGTGGAGGGGGGGAAATTTTGTTGGTAAGGGGGAAGGAAATGGCTGTGAATGTTTTAATGTATCCTTGCAATTGTGACATTTGTAAGAAATTCTATATTTAAAATATTTTATTTAAGAGTGTGTTTTTCAGAAAAGCAATCAATGTAACTAGGGGCTAGTGCACCAACCTCTTTAAGATGTCTCAGGACAAGTCAAGGCCATGAAGCTACCAAGGAGATTTATTATGTATGAAAGAAAATCAATACATATAAATAATATTTGACGTAAGATTGAATTTTTGACAATAACAGTAAGACAATCTTATTAGGAACATGTTTGCTTACCTCATATAGGGCACGTCTTATAGGACAAGTCGAGGTCCTATAACATGATGAGTTTTCATGTCAAAAGCTAAGAGCCACTT
Source organism: Arma custos (assembly GCA_037127475.1). Classification (NCBI taxonomy): domain Eukaryota; kingdom Metazoa; phylum Arthropoda; class Insecta; order Hemiptera; family Pentatomidae; genus Arma; species Arma custos. Next base: position 154,476,350 of record CM073759.1, read on the forward strand.
CTTCAGTGAGTCCGTATGTCTTCCTGAACTTGTTTAATCCATTAGATTCTTGGGTTGTCTCTTCTTCTTCTTCCTTCAGGACACCAGTGCAGGTTCATTTTTGGTATTCCTCTATTACCCACCCTCAGTAGGTGTTTGATAGTTATTTTTCCGAGAATGGTATTGTGAGTACCCATTATCTATCGAGCTACTGTATTGAGAATCCAGTCACACAAGAAGTCCCAACGTAATTTCTATTTCAACGTAATTTGAAAGAATAACTTATAGTTTGTACTTATAGTTATATGTTTTTTATGTAGCACAAAATGTTATTAACTAAATTGTTTTACGTTTTTCTATTGATATTTAAATTAAGAAAAAGAAAATCAATGGGCAATAATATGGGAAGCGTTCTGTAAGTTTTACATTGAAAGTGATAACTTTCTATTTGTATAGGGATATTCCCTTAAAACAATTAATTAAAAAAAATAACTATTTTTATCAAAATTTCATTGTTTCTAATTGTTTTACATCGCGAGTTCGCAGTCCTGCAAGTGGCCTAGGGTTTTTTTAAAAGGAGTCAAAAATCCTTAGTTATGCTGTCTTTCAGAGTTGACATAAAATGGCGGTCCCGAGCCTGTGCGATGTCACGAACTCTTTAAAAATATCTATCCTAATTAAACCTGGATAGGCAAAATCTAGGATACCTACTGCAGCAACGTGAGATCAGCCTCAGTATAAATCAGTATAAAATGGCGTCAATGGTATCTATTTATAAAATAAAATAGATTTTCACAAGAGCCTTCTCTTAATCCCAATGACAGATTATAATATGATAATTATCATAATGGTTACCTATTTATTAGACCCAGAATGGTAAGTGATAGATATACGCCTTCCGCCATTATATAAAGGTCAATTCTACAAACCCTATTTAAACTGATTCGTAAATATCCAGATACTCAGCGGCAGTCGTCAGAAATTTAATAATTTGCCATCCATTTTGTAGATAATAATATTCTCTCCGCGTAATATTCTATGTTTTAATTCCATCTCAAGTGACGAATCGACAAGCATAAATAAAATAGTAAATGGACAAGATCATATAAAAAAATATAAGAACGAATAAATAACGAAAATAGTTTTAACGACGTTTAGAAGGTTAAGAACCTCCACTGGCAGAAAAAGCTACATGGACAGAGTGCGCTAGAGACGAATGACTATACTCCACTCTATCGGATTACTGCCTACCCGGAAGTACGACACAGAACAAGAGGCCTCCAAACCAAATGAGTCCGGTTACTGAACGAATAGCGCTGGCCTTTTCTATTGGATTAACAGGAGCTCAGATGTCCCAGAAGCATTCTTCTTCTCCACCTCATGTAGGGAAGAGCATTCGTGTATTCTTTATCTTACAGCAATCAAGAATCGATTGCAACTTATCCCCTCCGAGACAAGTACTTATTTATTTTTCAGCTCTTTAGAGTAAATCAGTGGTGGATTAACCGGAAGAGATGATGGGGGCATATTCCTCTCCAACAATTACCCACTGAAAAAGTATAAAATATTTAGAGTAATTTCAAATGAAATGTCCGTTTTTATTATTCCTAAAATACAATGTGGAATTAGTAGATATACTTCTGTTGTTTACTACATACATGTCTAAACATTATAATAAGCTATAAGGGTTCCGACTTTGGCAGGTCATTTATTTAATCTTTTAACAGCCGAGGATGCATCCTGTAGTATCCGGATACCCTCGTGGGGCTCATTCAGCCTCTATTAAGATTATGTACTCTAAACTTAATGGGGGGGAAAGCTTGGCGGTTGACCGTGATCTCGGACAAATCAGCTCCCTGCACAACCGCTATCCTAAACACTGTACAGTCTCTATCACCTACTATACCCAAGCCCCTTCATGAATTGTAGCGGTACAGGTTTTTTATTTAAGTTTTCTAGAGCTACCCTCGTAAAGCAAATATTTAAATTATTTTCCTGAATAGTTTTAACTGATTTTCGATTAAATCGCCTACTCGATGCAGCCAGAGTTATAGACACGGTTGTATTTAAATTCCACTCACATCGCTCATTCCTACCGATCAGTTTTGTTCTTTATCGTGCTGTTTTTATCTCGTAGCCGTCTCCCCTGTCGCACGATAAATCACCCGGAGGAATACTACCCTCCCCCAGAAGAATTGCATTATCGGGATAATAAAATGTCGGCTACATTTTTCTTAGCGTACCCATCCTGACCCATCCATCTACTTCAAACGTGTTCACCGAGTCATCGCCGGACCGAGGCCTTTGCATCCATCTACGGCCCATGATGATGGGGGTCCGTAGGAAGTCCATCGTTTGTCAAAATGTGCTCCTCGGCCTCTGCAACCCAGCTCCATCTGAATAATAGAATAGTGACGCTATATTTAAGGAAGAAATAGTTGGGGGTGCAGTCAATCAAAACACCTAAATAAGCATAACTTATTTATTATGTGCCGACGTTTCGGCCTACAATGTAGGCCATCTTCAGGGCTAAGAGAGAGAAACAAACAGAAATATATAAAAACGTAGCAGTAACAAGAATATATAAAGTGGTACAAGAGTGGAAATTAAAATAGTGACTAGATATGATGAAATAGTGAATAGATATATGATAAATAAGAATGAATATAAGACTGGTTACAGAATATAATAAACTTAAAATAGTGATAGATAAAAATAAAATTGTAGATGATGAACAGAAATTCTAATAGTGACAGATATAATAATAATAGAATACGAATATAAAATAGAAAAAATACATGTCAAGATAGGATAAAATGTAAAAAATAATATAAAGAGAAAGAAAAATGAGGAGGTAAACGGAAAGATGCAAAATGAGAAGATTAAAATATATGAAAAGGGGGGTTGAGTATGAAGGATTTAGAAAAAACTAGTTTAATTATAGATATGGATAAGATACCAGACATGAGGGGTTACATAGGTAAAATGTAGTAATACAAGCATATATAGAAAGAAAAGATTGATAAATTTCAAAAATTAAACATTGAAAATAGTGGTATTTATAACTATGAACTATGAAGAATGAAAAGAAAAAGAAAATATAAGTAAGGGAAGTTAATATGTAACTGTATACAGTTAGAAAGAAATGGCATTAATGCAAAATAAGATGTGAATATAACATAAACATATAGAAAATAGGTAAAGAAATACAGTAGATGAAAAATATGAGGCTAAATAATAATGAACTCTATACTATTAACATATGATGGATGCCAAAAGTAGGTGTGAGATCAGATGCGAAGAAAGGTGAATGTGAAAAGGATGGAGATAAGATAAATACTAAGATATGTACTAACCGAATAAAACACGCTGCAGCAAGGCGAGCTCAGACCCAAGTGAGAAATACGTTAGGCCGGGCTGAAGCGATAAAGGCGATCTCTGACGGCCAAAAAAAATAATGAAAAAGGAGGGGGCAGGGGAAATGCAGATGCAGTGGATAAAAGTGACACGTAAATAATGTAAATTGCGTGAAAAATTAAAAGTCAATGGTCAAAATGTAATTAATTAAAGAATGGCATAATAAATTAAGAATGTAAGGTTATTTTAGTAAATTAAAAATTTGGGAGTAGGTTAGGGATAGGTGATGGGAGTCGGTCTTGGCATTAACGGTAGAGGAATCTAAATTGATGAGAATGGTTTCTGAGAGGATGCGTTTATTATAATTAGGAACGGAAGCTAGGATCGACGTATTTTCGAAGTCAAAAATGTGGTTAAAGGATAGGGCGTGTTCGGAGAGTTTAGAAGCGGTTGGGTTGTGGGAGGAAATGGAGTATTTGTGTTGGGTAATGCGGTCTTTAAGTAGGTTTTTGGTTTCGCCGATGTAGGAAGAGTTGCAGTTGGGAGTAGAGCAAGGAATACGATAGACGACCTGAGAGCGATGTTTTAGAGGAATGGGATCTTTAACTCGGGTATAAATATTGGAGAGTTTGTTGTGGGATTTAAAGGCGATGCGTAAATTGGGGATCGCGGAACGTAGGGATTTTTGAATGTTATTAGAGAGGGAGGGTATATGTGGCAAAGATCTGTATATAGGGATAGAAGGCGGATGTAGAGATCGGGTGTGGGTGGGTGGGTTATAATGGTGATGGATGAGTTTATTGATAACATGGGGAGGAAAATTGTTTTTTAATAGGATTTCTTTGATGCGTTGGGTGTTGGTGTTATGGAAGCAAGAGTCGGAGAAGGATAGGCCACGGTGGATGATATTTTTGGCGACATTGATTATTTGGTGGTGCGGATGTTGGGAGTAATAATTGAGGAGTCTGCCAGAATAGGTGGGTTTCGTATACCAATCAGTGGATAAGGTGTGATCGGGATTTCTAATGATACGGAGGTCAAGGAAAGGTAGTGATTTGTTATGTTCTAGTTCAACAGTGAAATGTAGGCGGGGATGGTATGCATTGAAGGATGATAATAAACCTGGAATGATGTTAGGATTTAGGATAAGGAGGAGGTCGTCCACATATTTTTTAATGAAAATGACATCGTCAAGGAACTGGGGTAGGATGAGTCTAGAAGGTCATTTAGGACAATATTGGACAACCCCCTCATTTAGGACACCCAACAACCCCCTCCGTCCTATTACAGCTAACGTCAATTCACCATCTACAAAACTTAGCAATTTCTTACTTTCATCCTTACAAGTCCTCAGCCGTAGCAACCCATATGATATCCAAAACTCCTTTCATCTACGTGATCTTTTAACATCCCTCACCATTCCTGATCATTACATCCTCACTTCCTCCGATGTCGAAAGTCTTTTTACCAACATACCCTTAGATAAAGCCCTTGTCATTATAAATAACAACTGGTCACCAATAGAACCCCATACCTCTCTCAACCGGTCCTCATATCTCCAATCCCTTAAACTCTGCTGCGAATCGGGCTATCTCACTTTCCATGGACAGTTCTTTAACCAAATTTCTGGACTGGCCATGGGAAATCCCCTCGCTCCTGACCTCTCCAATATTGTCCTAAATGACCTTCTAGATTCCATCCTACCCCAGTTCCCTGACGATGTCATTTTCATTAAAAAATATGTGGACGACCTCCTCCTTATCCTAAATCCTAACATCATTCCAGGTTTATTATCATCCTTCAATGCATACCATCCCCGCCTACATTTCACACTGTTGAACTAGAACATAACAAATCACTACCTTTCCTTGACCTCCGTATCATTAGAAATCCCGATCACACCTTATCCACTGATTGGTATACGAAACCCACCTATTCTGGTAGACTCCTCAATTATTACTCCCAACATCCGCACCACCAAATAATCAATGTCGCCAAAAATATCATCCACTGTGGCCTATCCCTCTCCGACTCTTGCTTCCATAACACTAACACCCACCGCATCAAAGAAATCCTATTAAAAAACAATTTTCCTTCCCATGTTATCAATAAACTCATCCATCACCATTATAACCCACCCACCCACACCCGATCTCCACATCCGCCTTCTATCCCTATATACAGATCCTTGCCATATATACCCTCCCTCTCTAATAACATTCAAAAATCCCTACGTTCCTCGATCCCCAATTTACGCATCGTGTTTAAATCCCACAACAAACTCTCCAATATTTATACCCGAGTTAAAGATCCCATTCCCCTAAAACATCGCTCTCAGGTCGTCTATCGTATTCCTTGCTCTACTCCCAACTGCAACTCTTCCTACATCGGCGAAACCAAAAACCTACTTAAAGACCGCATTACCCAACACAAATACTCCATTTCCTCCCACAACCCAACCGCTTCTAAACTCTCCGAACACGCCCTATCCTTTAACCACATTTTTGACTTCGAAAATACGTCGATCCTAGCCTCCGTTCCTAATTATAATAAACGCATCCTCTCAGAAACCATTCTCATCAATTTAGATTCCTCTACCGTTAATGCCAAGACCGACTCCCATCACCTATCCCTAACCTACTCCCAAATTTTTAATTTACTAAAATAACCTTACATTCTTAATTTATTATGCCATTCTTTAATTAATTACATTTTGACCATTGACTTTTAATTTTTCACGCAATTTATATTATTTACGTGTCACTTATATCCACTGCATCTGCATTTCCCCTTCCCCCTTCTTTTTCATTATTTTTTTTGGCCGTCAGAGATCGCCTTTATCGCTTCCGCCCGGCCTAACGTATTTCTCACTTGGGTCTGAGCTCGCCTTGCTGCAGCGTGTTTTATTCGGTTAGTACATATCTTAGTATTTATCTTATCTCCATCCTTTTCACATTCACCTTTCTTCGCACCTGTTCTCACACCTACTTTTGGCATCCATCATATGTTAATAGTATAGAGTTCATTATTATTTAGCCTCATATTTTTCATCTACTGTATTTCTTTACCTATTTTCTATATGTTTATGTTATATTCACATCTTATTTTGCATTAATGCCATTTCTTTCTAACTGTATACAGTTACATATTAACTTCCCTTACTTATATTTTCTTTTTCTTTTCATTCTTCATAGTTCATAGTTATAAATACCACTATTTTCAATGTTTAATTTTTGAAATTTATCAATCTTTTCTTTCTATATATGCTTGTATTATTACATTTTACCTATGTAACCCCTCATGTCTGGTATCTTATCCATATCTATAATTAAACTAGTTTTTTCTAAATCCTTCATACTCAACCCCCTTTTCATATATTTTAATCTTCTCATTTTGTTTCTTTCCGTTTACCTCCTCATTTTTCTTTCTCTTTATATTATTTTTTACATTTTATCCTTTCTTGACATGTGTTTTTTCTATTTTATATTCGTATTCTTTTATTATTATATCTGTCACTATTAGAATTTCTGTTCATCATCTACAATTTTATTTTTATCTATCACTATTTTAAGTTTATTATATTCTGTAACCAGTCTTATATTCATTCTAATTTATCATATATCTATTCACTATTTCATCATATCTAGTCACTATTTTAATTTCCACTCTTGTACCACTTTATATATTCTTGTTACTGCTACGTTTTTATATATTTCTGTTTGTTTCTCTCTCTTAGCCCTGAAGATGGCCTACATTGTAGGCCGAAACGTCGGCACATAATAAATAAGTTATGCTTATTTAGGTGTTTTGATTGACTGCACCCCCAACTATTTCTTCCTTAAATTAGAAGATACAGTCGACCAATTCTTCTCTAACATGAAGTGACGCTATATGCTCTGTATATCTACCGCATTTAAATAATGGCCACAGTTCTCCAAAGGATAACATCTCACGGCAAAGCTGCCATAACTTCTGATCATCCATATTTTAAAACATATAGATGTTGCATTATCAATGACGTGTCTTAACTTCATTTGCTTAACAAACAAGCTAATTATTATGCATTTTTAGTTATGTCCCTAAGTCGATGAGAAAATAAGGCCGCGGTGGTCAAGTCGTTAGGCGTCTTTCATTAGCAACCTGTTAAAATTTATTTTGTAGCAGAACCACCGAATGAATGTCACCATTCCGAATCTGTTCTGAAAGTTTAAAAACCTTTAGTAATAATAGTGATAAAACGTAATGTATGTTTTGACAAGAGTAAGAAATCCTAATAAATAAATAAAGAAAAGAGATTTTTTTTTAACTCGTGGAACACTAATTGTGAATACTTTAGAATATATTGGAAGAGTTTCCAATTTAGCCAGAAAAATAACTCATTTTGACTACATCTTGTATCGAACATAACATTAGCAATTTTTAGAACGTAGGGAGAGTAAAAGTACAGTTCATTTACCCCCCCCCCAAAAAAAGTAATATTTAATGAACATTCGTCTCCATATATACATTGCAAAAATTGCGAGAATGGGGATATAGGATCGTTGAAGAGAATGGATTTGTCTGCCTTGGTTACGACACCTGGTAGCTTAGTTTAGAGAGTGCCGCAGAGATGCGGAGGGCCCGGGTTCGAATCCCGGCCGAGACAAATCTTTTCTATTCACAATAAAAAATTATTTAAATAATCACCATCAAATAACATTAAATAGAAAATAATTTATAAATAAAATAAATAGTTTTAAATAAGAGGGGGAAAATAACATTTTAGTAGGACGGGCTCTTATGTTATTCGATAACCTATTATTTTCAGGCCAATCATACAATTGAATGTAAGGAGATATCTAGTGTAATATTTAAACATTTAATGAAAAAAAATATTTATAGTTGAAGGAAGTTCATTGACTAGTCACACAGTTTAAAAAAGGTTTTTAGTGAACCCTTCGGAAACAATACATCAATAGATCTCAGTGCATACAATCAAGGGCGGATCCAGGATTTTTTTCTGGGGAGGCAGACGGGCAAAAAAATCAACAATAACTTAGAAATACACTAGTAGTATTTATAGAAAGGTTTATTAAAATATCTAACCAATAGTTTTACTTATGTTATTTCTGTTACTTTAACAACTATCATCACATGATTTGCCTATATGTAAGTATGTACTGTAATGGATTCTCCACAGTACACAAAACACCGTCTGGGGGGCACGTGCCCCCATGCCCCCCCTGGATTCGCCTATGCATACAATACATCCAAAAATAAAAGCATATTCTTTGATTTTAGAGTAAAAGTTATTAGGAGAACGCCCAGTTATAAGTAGATCTATCTTTATTAAAATAATTGGTTTGATTTTTTCTTAAGTTTTACAAAATATAATTTTATAATTACAAAATATTTTATAATTGGAAGGAGATGCATAAGTGTACCAGATTTTCCTATGCCCAAAATAAGGGATTTAAAATATAAAATACTTATTCATATTTTAAAATTCACATTAATCAATCGAAATTTAATTATTATACCAATAAAAACCTCTGATGTACATGAAATAGGTAAAGAGTTTTCAAAGAAAAAGTTTTATTCACCATCCAGGGAAGGGGGGGTATATCCTTAGCTGTTGTAAAGAATTGATGATTTTCAGCTTTTGCCATTTTTATTTGGTTCTAATGCGTATATTATGTGTAATATTATGGCATGAAAGACATTTTATAGAAATAAATGGCTTGTACAACATAGCAATTAATAATTAATAATGCTCTTCTGTTAATTATTTCAGAATAAATAGGCATGTAAACCGTGCCAGGGTTTTATTTATAAATAAAGAGATGAAATTCTAATAGTGCATAAAAATAAAATGTAAATATTTCCATGAAAGAATCATATGTTATCAAACACCGTAAGTTTTTCAACTAGACAAATAAGGTTTCCATGGCACTTGCCGAGGTAACAATCCAGTAGGTTATACATCATAGTTTGCAATAATGGCAACAGATTCAAAGAAAACAACCGCGGCGGCGAAACCGGTAAAAGGAAAAACGTTAACACCTGAAGAGATTTACAGTGGCTTTCAACAGCTTAGAAATGAGCAACGAAATCTGGTCAACAAACTCGCCGAAGTTGAAATGGACCTCAATGAACACAAGTAATTTTTAGTACTGTTTATGCATTCAATGAAATTGAAATTTTTTACATATATATAAATTTCTTTTTATACAATATAAAAACTTTGGTGTAGATTAGTATTATGAGAGTCAGTCAGAAACATCACTTTTTAAGTTTCTAAGAAACATGTGATTACTACCTCCTACACATTAACTATCTCCACCATGCTTTCCATTTCTGTTACAGATTTGTGAAACACATATAATGTTTGTAGTTACCACCAACATCATTATAAGGAAGAAATCATAACTTATTTATATTTTATTTCTTTTTAAAACTAACCTACAACTTATTGAGGCTATTAGCCCACCATCTCTTTTTTGTGTTTTAATATTAGATGATTTTAAATTGATTGGTTTCAGGATGGTGCTTGAAACTCTTAAAGATTTAGATGGTGACAGGAAATGTTACCGGCTTATTGGCGGTGTTCTCTGTGAAAAAACTGTTAAAGATGTCATACCAACGTTAACAACCAACAGGGATCAGGTAAAAATTTAATCTTTTAACTTAATCATTCTCAATTAGTTTAGTGCATTTTGATGAAATTAGTGAATGGTAATGTTATTAATGTATGGCTCTAATAGTAATAATGGTCCAAGATTGTCTTATTAACAGCCATGTAGGGGTTTTCACATCTTAATGGTTTTTCTTTGTGCACTTAAAGATTTTTCGGTCCACTGAAAATGGCATTATAACCTACCCTCATGTATGTTTAATTTCCAATTTGCATGTATTTTTTTAAGAAGATTATAAATTTTTATTATGTAATTTGAAATTATGGTTTGTCTTTTGAGGAAGCAGTTGTGCCAAGTTAATAATGGTGATCTAATCGAGCCAATAATAATTCAATAATATCAATAAATACAAATTTGAAAGTTCGGCACACAAATTCATTCTTTAATGTAATTCAGTTTCTTCTTTTAAAATCAATTTTAGTAATGAAATTCTATAGCATAGATTCCTATAAATAGGAACAAGAAGTTTTGTGTTATTGGTGTCAGGTTATGAAGGTAACCATAGCAGCCATATCAATTAATCAAAACTTTTGTATATACCTTTCTATAAATGTGGACTAAATTTACATTTTGTATATGTGGACTAAATTTACATTTTGATTTTACTGAAGTCTAATTTTGTCGATAAGATAAGATTAATTGAAAATTATTTTTCAATATATATATATATATATATATATATATATATATATATATGCATTACATAAAGTACTGCTTACGTGAATATTAAAAATCTTAAATGTTAAACTTTTAATCAATATTATATTAGTTTTTGATGTTGGGAGCAATGTGTGTATAAAATATTTATATATTTTACTAGTACATAGATTTTTAATACCAAGTTAAGACTGTCAGAACATCTGTTTGATTCCATTCAACAAACTAGAAATGTTAAATGTCATATTTTAAATCACGTAGAGCTCACTTTAGACAGAAGGATGATCTGGGGCCCAGACATAATATAAATGCTTGGACCTAAACCAAAGATGATTAAAACTCATCATCTTCATGATTGGCCTGACAATCCGCCTCCTCAAAGATTAAGATACCAACTAATATTTATCCATACTTTAGAGACTTCCACATCACAAATTTTTTGTGAGACTTGTCGCATCAGCAACAAATCATTACACAAACATCTGGGCATATCTACTTTTCAAGATCAGATTATCTTACACTAAGTATTTTATGACAACTGTCATGTTTGAGCTTAACTGAAAAGAAATTATTATTTACTTTAAAAGTTCATTTATTTCTTTAATTTATAACTTTATGGTCTTTTTACACAGTTTTGTTTCATACAATATTCAGTTGTAATCTTAAAAATCTAGTCAGGAAAATAGTTATTAGGTTCTTTGTTTTATTAAATGTTTATCCCATGATGTAGTTAGGTTCATGATTTGATCCAATATTGTCTCTGGAAAGATCTCTGTCATTCCATTGGAATCATAGATTTAACATGGTGGCAAGCATTTAGTAGTTGAAAAATCAATAGCTATAATCAATTTCATTATGCTAAACTGAGTTTTTGTAAATATATCTTATGTATTATGTATATTTACATCTTTGAAGTGTAAATATGTGTTTTGTTTTGTTATAGTTAATGATAGTAGCTGAAACTTTGAATACGCAAGTAACCAAAAAGGGGGTTGAGATTAATGAATACAAAGAAAAACACAATATAGGTGTTCGAGGAGTTGACGACCCACCTCAGACCAGTACATCAGAAGGTGAGAAGGCTACAGAGTCTACCCCAATGAGGATCATGGTCAACCCAATATAGTGCTCGCTTATTGATAGTGATTTTCAACTAACCCAAGCTTCCCCCAATCAATGCCTTTGAAAGATTTTTCTTTCTTGGTCAGTACATGGACGATCTACAACAAATTCGAACTTTTAATAGTTGTTATTCTATATCGAACAAATCGTGGCACCGTTTTTTAATTTCCTTATATCATTGTGTTCATTTGTGATTTTGTTTCATTGATTTTCTGTTGTAAGTTATTTTGTATGCAATTAAATATATTTTATTTCACAATTACTTGGCAGTTTCAGTCACGTTCCCTTCATCTTTTTTTCATCGTTCTCCAACAAGACTTTTTATCTAATTTTCCTTCCCTCGCTTTTTATAATATTAAAGAAATTACATCTATTTCAGGCATGTGGCAGGCAGCTCTTTCTTAATCTAGAGGTCACTTAATCAGGATGATATTTTAATAATTTCCTTTAATTTCAAAGAAAATAAAATGTATTATCATTTTATATTATTGATATTGTCTATATGTGATCTTTTGTCTTGGAAAATTGTAACTACTAAGTTAATAGTTATTTTTTAATTTAATTATTTTATTAAAAAATTATTTAATTAAAATATTAATATTAATAAGGTTACATATAGACCATAATCATTGAAAATTCTGGCAATTAATTCATTCATCTCTTAAGAGATTCAGTTCAGAAAATTAGAATCCTTTGTCATATAATCTACTTCGGAAATATGAAGAGAATCGTATGTTTTTATTCAATATTAATATTTTATTTATGTAGAAGAAAAAATGAGAAAAAAGCTCAAAAAGGGGAATAACATAATTAGTGAAATGCAATTGGAGTGCACGAGATGTACTGTACTGGATTTGTTCTTCATTGATTGGATTTTTTTGGTAGTTGTCCTGATGATGCTTGAAGGGGTTAAGCATTAATGGCCAGTTATTTTTTCAGTATTTTAGAAATACTAGTTTGTTTGTATACATTTATTATTATTTTATTTTTATCCATTTGTATTTTTTTATTCAGTGCTGGTAGACCCACAATATGCGTGGAAACTTTTTTATGTATTTCTTACTATTTTCACTGTTTTTTTTTATACATATATATATATATATATTACATTACATTATTGGCGCGACAGACTCATAAAAAAGTCCTTGGCCTGCTCAACCGCTCTTCCCCAATCATCCTGATCGCCTGCTCGAGTGATGGAGACCTTGCTCGGCCTCTGACCTTCACAGACAGCATCCTTCCACCTGGCTTTGGGCCTTTCTCAAAGTCTTATTCCATACCGATTTCCTTTAACCAGCTTTTTAGCTGTTCTTTCTTCCTCCATCCTATTTACATGGCCCAGCCACTGATGCGTTGAATCCTGATGAAGCTCGATAACGCTAGGTCTCAATATAACTCATTCAGCTCCTTGTTCCTTCTGATCCTGAGTTGGTCGTTGTCTCGAACTGGGCCGAATAATTGCTGTAGAACTCTCCTTTCGAATCTATTCAGCTTTTCCCGACATTCTTTATTTTACTTATATATATATATATATATATATATATATATATATATATATATATATATATATATTCTATCTGTGAATAACTTTGATATTCTGATTTCATTGGAAATCAAATAAAAAATGTTGGTTGTTAGTTTTGAATTTGTGGCATAAAACCGATTGGTCATCAACGCCATGAATCACAAGTGTTATTCCAGTATATCTGTAATCTTTCTTCTTTCTTTTTTTATTAAACCTCAACTTCATTTTATAAATATTAAGTTGTGTGTAAAAAAATTATCTTTTAATTAATATTTAATGCTTAGTTATATTGATGATCAAGAAGAAAATGAATGTTAAGATCAAGACGAATTACAATTTAAAAAAAAAAAAATTAATTTTCTGATCCTGGTGACAGATCAAATGAATATTTATACATGACTGACCGAGAAGCGAGCCAGGATAGCCAAGATGGTTAAGGCGCCACCACAGAGAGGTGGGAGACCCGTGTTGGTCGAGTCCCAGTCCTGGTCATATCTTTTCTTTTCAAATAAAATATTTTAAAAATTATATAACAATAAAATAAATTATAAGAATAGTTATACAGTTTGATTTATTAGTCATACTTCTGTTCCCATCGATAGTTGTGAAATTATTAGCAATTTTATTTATAAAATTAAAACATAAAAAAATGATGGTAAATTTGAAATTCTTTCTCAGAATTTTAGATCAGAATGAAGCTATCTAAATAAAATAATCAATTAATAATACTTTTGTAGAACTGTAGTATAATAAAAGTCATAATAATAACCAAAAAAAATTAAGTTTTTATTTAGAGCCCTGTGCAAGTAAAATTTAATTCAATGCTAACTAAAAATCTTTTATAAAAACAAAAAAATTACTAAAATCATCCGAACATCTCTACAATATAACAATAAAAGAAGATTTTCCGCCAGCAATCAGAAAAATAAGAGAACAATTATTCACCTACTTATTAGAAACTAAGAAAAAGAATCAAAAAGCCACTATAAGGTACGATAAATTAATTATAAATAGTCAGATCTTTAGCTTAGAAGAACTCCAAGCACAAGAAATTCTTCCGGGAAAAATGTTAAGAAGAGAAGAAAAATCACCGAATGTTATCAGAAATGAAACAAACATTCGAAGAAACAAGAAAAAACCCAAAACAGTTCTTGTAAAATCCAAAAATAGATCGATGAGTTTGGAAAGTTATGCACAAAGGTCAAGAACGAACTCTCGGAATAGTGAAAAAAGGGGCATGTCAGAAAACGAATAACAGGATATAAAAGCATAGCAAAAGAAGCATTAAAAATAGACTGAATATCGGCACTTTAAATACCCAAACACTCCTAGGACATGAAAGATAATGAGAATTGGAAGAAGCTCTGGGATCTATCAGATGGGATATCGTTGGACTTGCGGAAATCAGACGTAATAGTGAAACAATAGCAGAAACACCCAAGGGAAATATTTTAATGCATTCGAGCGCGGAGAGTAGCCAATTTGGAGTCGGTTTCATAGTCAAACAATATTTGAAAAACAAAATTATGGAATTCAAACCAGTGTCCAAAAGACTCGCATGCCTGAAAATAAAGATAAAAAATATCATCCTTATGATAATGCAAGTACATGCTCCCACTTCTGAGAGTACCCAAGAAGAAATTGAAGATTTTATGACAAGCTTGAGGAAGAAATTTACCTTGTTAAAGATAAATTTCTAACAATTATTGGAGACTATAATGCAAAGGTTGGTCGAAAGAAATGGGAAGATTCTGATGCTATGGGACCTAATGGAGTTGGGACTAGGAATTATAGAGGTGAAATGTTGATAAATTTCTCCAATAGGAATAATTTACATATATAAAATACATACAATAACTCAAGACCGGCAAATAAATGGACATGGTGCTCTCCTAACGATTCAAAACATGAAATAGATTATATTCATGCGAGGAGGAACTTTTTTGAAGAGAACATCAGAGTTCAACAAAATTTTAATTTCGAATCAGATCATAGACTAATAATAGGACTAATGAAGATACCTGCCAGACGTTTTTGTGTAAAGGAAAAAATAATAAAAGTTAACGAAGGACAGGAGAGCCAATTTATAGAAGCTTTTGAAAAGATTCTTGAAAATAAAAATATTAGCACAGTAATGGCAATACAGCAACTACGATCGACTGGAATCTACTATTAAGGAATCTTTAAAAATAGCCCAGAGAGATCCACAACCAACTGAGAAACGAAAGAATAATAAGCTTTCTCCCATCACCGTAAGGATGATCAATAAAAAAAAAGAATTAAATAGAATTCATAACAAGACCTCAAAAGAGAAGATTGAACACTGCGAAATAAGGAAAATTGTAAGAACGAGGATAAGATGTGAGCTAAAGGAATATGAAACAGCAAGAATTAGAGAGATTTTACAGATCTCTGGATCTACAAGAAAAATAAATAAAGAGCTATCGGACCTGAAAAGAAAATGGATTCTCAAACTTAAAACTGATTCCGGAAAAATAACAAACAATAGAGATGAAATAGAAATGTCCATCAATAAATTTTATAAATCGTTATACCACCATAACCCTTCAACACAATACTATCAACATGAGGAACAAGAAACAGGACAGTTCAAAGAAAGCGTTCTGGAAGAAGAGATAACAAGAGCATTAAATTAATTAAAAAAAGGGAAATCGCCTGGCCCTGATAGAATAACTAATGGCATCCTTATTCTAGGAAAGAATTGCCTTGCGCTGAAGCTCTTATTTGAAAGAATGCTACAGGAAGGATTTGTACCGCAACAGTGGAGTACAAGTAAAATAGTATTATTGTATAAAAAAGGAGATTCCAAAGATATCAAAAACTACAGACCAATAACGCTCTCTTCCTCATTGCACAAAGTATTTGCAACAATTATTAAAAATAGGCTAATCCCAGTTATTTATGAAAACCATCCTTATGAACAAGCTGGTTTCAGACCTCAATTCTCCACAATCGAACACCTGCATATAGTAAATCAGATTCTAGAGAAAAGTAAAGAATATAACGTGCCGCTATATTTGGTATTTATTGACTTTAAAAAAGCGTTTGATTTATGGCAGGCACTACAAGAGCATGGCATTAATCGCGTATACATAAATATATTAAAAACTATTTACGAAAACAGTAAGGCATACATAGTCATTGATGGAAATAATAGAACATTTGAAGTCCGAAGAGGTGTTAAACAGGGCTGTCCACTATCCCCAATTTTATTTAATTGCCTACTAAATTATGCGTTTGATAAGCTAAACTGGGAAGAAAAGGGCATAAGTATAAATTGATACAAGGTATCAAATTTAAGATTTGCTGACGATATAGTTATTTTTGCCAATTCATTAACTGAGGCGGAACAAATGATGAACGAACTCCTTGAACAGTGTGTACTCGTGGCGTTGAACATAAATACCGACAAAACAAAAATAATGAAAAATTCACATAAAGGAGATATAAAAATTAATAACCATGAAATCAGTTTTGTTGAGCAATATAATTATCTAGGACAATCCATTTCATTTAACGATAGAAAAGATGAAATCAACAAAAGGATTAACCTGGAATGAAAAAAATACTGGTGCTTGAAACACATTTTTAAAAGCCACCTACCTACAGGATTAAAGGTAAAGGTATTGGAATCATGTGTTTACCCGGTAATATTGTATGGTTCACAGCAACAGAAAGCTATTAAAAAAAATTAGAGAGGACGCAAATACAATTTTCTAGAAGTATGATGGGTATCAGAAGAAAAGACAACATCAGCAACAGAAACGTACAGGCTAGGATAAAAGTTAAAAGCCTAATAAAAGAAGCACAGCAACTGAAATGGAGGTGGGCCGGACATGTTGCCAGACTCGATACAAAAAGATGGTCGAAAATTGCAACAAAACGGATACCAAGAGAAGGAAAGGAAGACCATTTACAAGATGGCGAGATGAGATCGTACAAAGAGTAGGAGACTGTTGGGCTACTGTGGCAAGGAACAGGAACATATGGACCAAGGTTATAAAGAACTTGCAATAAATAAATGGACAAAACATTTAATTTAATTATTGGCAAAAATTTTCGTACTTTTTATAATATTATGTTAAATGTTTTAAATACTGTAAATACTAAATTCATTGAAGAAAAGTAAATTTTTGTTAAACAGACTCATACCTCCCAAGGGAGAGGCTTTTTTTGTTCTGTAAAGGATGCATCAATAAAAGCTGTTATTATTATTATTATTTTTAATAAAAGAAATTATAAGAATATTTATACAGTTTGATTAATTAGTCATACTTCTGTTCCCAGGGATAGTTGTGAAATTCTTTTCTCAGAATTTTAGATCAAAATGAAGCTATCTAAATAAAATAGTCAATTAATAATACTTTTGTAGAACTGTAGTATAATAAAAATCATAATAATAACCAAAAAAATTAATTTTTTATTTAGAAATCAAGTAGAATAACCCTGATATCAAAGGGTTATTAATTTTTTGCCTCTTTTGTAGTTACTGACTTTCAAAACAGAAGAAAATTTAAAAGAAAACCAATATTGAAGTACAAGGATGAAATTAGTGCAGATAAAAGAAATGATTGAAGTCTTATAAAGATAGAATGAAAATAAAGCATTCAAGTCATTATAATAATTTGTTTTATTGCTAGCTAATCCTCAATATAAAAATATTTTAACTTATTTAATTTTTACTCAGGATATCAGGCAAAGCATTAAAAGGATTAATTAAATTTTATCGAGAGTCCCCAACAGCCTGAAGAGTATGTTTATGTTCTTCTGAATTATTTATTTATTTTTTTATTAAATTTTCTGGAACAGATCCTTATGCTTAGTCTGGAAATAAAGCGTAATTAAAAATCTCCCCTTCATAGACATTCACTAGGTTACTATTTATATTAATACTATCCGTATCGTGAAATAGTAGAAGCATGAAAACTGAAGTCTCCCTATGAGGACTTAACACATAAAAATAGACTGAGTGATAATTCTTCTGGCTTTCACAAGTTTTTATTTTCATTTAGTGTAGCTGTTAAATTACTGGCACTTAAAATCGACTATATTCAAAATTTATTTTATTCAATTAAATATTCAACTTCAAACTTAGGTATTAGGTAAAGTAATACCATTTGCGTTATTAACATTATATTGGTTAGTAACTATTTTAAAACTTATAATAATATGAGCATAATAGTAATTTAAATATGAGGCTAAAAATATAAATAGTAATACTTGATTTTACACAAAAAATAGTTTTCATTGAATTAACTTTATGTTTTTTTCATTTAAATTATTAAATTTGACACTTATCTGCTGATATCAATAGCTATTTTAAATCCTCTGTGCCCTACTCCCTGGCAGGAATGCTATCAGAAGAATTTGCGTGAATAGTTGCTTGAGATTAAAAGTAAATAGAGGAAGGGAAACCCATTATTACCTGTTCTTTTCAATTTAGCTTTGGAAAAAGCTATTAGGGGAATCGAACCAACCCTTATGGGACTATATACAATCGACTGAAACAGCACTTTGCATATGCAAACGATCTTCTCATAATAGTTAGAAGCACAGCAGCGCTTGGAGGAGCTTTTAAAGAGTTTATAAGGAAAGCAGCAGAAGTGGGTCTTCATGTAAACAAGGAAACAACAAAATATTTTAAAACTCCCAAGTGCCAGCAAATGGAACACTACAATCTGCAGATTGGCGAATGCAATTTTGAAAGGACTGGCACTTTTAAGTACCTAGGATCTGTCATAACAGACTACAACAGAGTGAAAGAAGAAGTGAATGTGGGGCTATTTGCTGGTAAAAAGTGCCTCCATGCCCTGCAAAACACTTTAAACTTAAAGATGTATGCAATCAAGCTAAAATTGATATATACAAATCTATTTTGAGATCCATAGTTACTTATGGTAGTGAATCCTGGGTATTGGCAGACGAAAGTAAAAGGAAGCTTAATATCTGGGAAAGGAAATACTCTGGAAGATATATGGGTCAGTAAGATTGTATGTGTGTACATGCCGATCAAGGAAGATAGAGCTCTGCACAATGTATGGAAAACCAGACTTGGTATTTTTTGTGAGGAAATCCCGCCTCAGATGCGTGAAATGGATGCCAAGATGCCTACTATATGGAAGAATTGGAGGGAAAGATGTAGAGGAAGACCGAGAATAAGATGGTTGGATGTCGTCGAAGATCTCAAGTTGCTTGGAGTAAAGAGATTGAGTGAGTGAGCACAGGACCAAAATGACTTAATGTCCTTATAAGACCATAGTGCCCATCAGAAAGTACCCTACTGCCTGTTACTTTTAGCAGTTAACATATAATTTTTCCTTTCCTCATTGCTCTCTTGTAGTGTGTCTTGTAAACATTAATTTTAACAATTATAAGACAGACCACAGGAGGGTAGCAACTAACAATATTTTCAATTTTTTTTTTAAAAGAGTAAACATTTGCCTCACCTTCATCCTCTGTAAGATATCATTATTACTGAAAACCAATTATATTTAAAAAAGGTATTAATCTCCATATATTAATTATAATACACAGTACAGCTGTATTTTTCAATTCAGGGCACAGTGTTTCGATTAATAGGAGCTAGCTGGACAAAATTCTAAAAAAAGTTATTGGAATATTGTAAATGATTGTCCAAAACCTAGAAATCCAATATTTGTTTATGCCTGGCACACTTCATCTCGTCAGTGATAGAGTCCAAAATCATGAATCCATAGAAATTGACTAAATCAGTTGTATTCAAAACTTCATTTCAACAGCACAAAATTATAATGTTACTAATTTTATATGAATCAATTGTTGAATATCGATAATATATGTACTCATAGGTGCTATTTTTTTCAATTAAAAAAAATCTGGCAATCTGAGTGTGTCATTTTTTTTATGCAAATGCATGACGGATTTTTCCTCATTTTGAAGCTTTCAAGATATGGGAATGACTATAAAATTTGTATCCGGGCTAAATTTTATATATTTCATAGCTGCATCTCTCCCATTAATAATAAGATGCATTAAAGCCTGCACACTCGAGTACAACATTGTTTTTTTTTATTTTAGAATATTTATTTTCGAGAAAGGTTTTTTTTTTTTGAAGAATGGTAGAAACACCCTTATTTTTTTATTTGATAGTTCTTTTCGATCAAATAAAATGTTAGAAACCTTGCAAAGGACTCTGAAAGGAAAATTAAAACAAGATTGGCTAACTATTCCTCCCAAATGTCTGATAAATGGCGGGAAAATAAAAGCAGCGCAGTGTTTCGATTAGTACAAGCTAGGACAAAAGTCATGTTTAGAAATCTGAAATATGGTATTGGAATATTGTAAACAATACTTCAAAACATGGTAATCTAGCATTTTTTTGAGTCTGACACTTTTTCACAGCTTGAGGGTTAGGACCCAAATTTATCATAGCAATAGAATAAATCAGTGGAATTCAAGGCATCATTTCAACCTCAACAATTTATTGTTCAATTACTTTTATCGAACTAATCGAATTTGGATATTAATTGTACTGGTAAGTGCTATTTTTTCGAAATAAAAAAGTCTTCTGATATCAAACTATATTAACTTTTTTTAATTGGCCAAAGAATATTTTTCCTTATTTTGAAACTTTGGAGTGATCAAAATGCCTTTTACCCATTTGTTGAGAAACATTTTAGCCTGCTCACTCGAGTGCATTGTTTTTAGAGTACTTTATTTTGAGAAGATATTTTGTTGAAGAATGGTTAAGGCACCCAAAGGAAGAAAGAAACCCTTATCAATTAGAGTTTCTTTCGACCAAAATTAATTTTGAAAACATTGCAGAGGACTCCGAAAGGAAAATAAAAACGATTTTGGCAAGCAATTCTTCCAATTTATTATATATATTATTTGGGGCATTTATTTACCACGATACAACTTTAATTAGTTTTTTATTACAAATTTGTGGATGGATGAATGATGAGTTGTAGTATATATCACAGTCTGGCCAGAGCACAGAACATTGAATAGACTAGAAGCGCTAGCCCGGGCTTGTCCTATGAGTGAAAATGGCACCAGCTCATCTACACTCCCCCCACTCCTTTGACCCCCTCATCCCGCCTCATGCCTTCGCCTTTATGTTATTAATCTTTTTATCGAGTAACAAACGATAACTGTTGTTTGTTTGTTTTCTTGGGTTTAGGGGCGTAAAACATATAGGTCATCAACGCCGGTTGGTTATTAAGTTATGGTACAAACGATATCTAAGGCACATTAAATTTATTTAGGTACAATAAAAACTAACACTTTTCTATTGCATAAGTATACTAATTCAACGTTTAATAAACAATGTACTCTTCAAAAAAAATTAAAGAGTCAAGTTGTTACATTATGTTTTTGTCAATAATGTATTTTCACATTTTTGGTTGTTTTCTATGGTGCTTTCCCATTTAGGAGAACAAGAGAACAAAAAAAAATATGAAAATACATTATTGGCAAAAATAAATAATGTAACAACTCGATCCTTTAATTTTTTTGAGGAGCGCATAATGATTTTTATGGTTGTATATTGGGTGTAATTCGTCATATAAGTTCAAACGACAGTTTTTTGCGAACACCCTCTCCCATCCCGAACTGGAATATATCAAAAAATATTATTAAAAAATATAAAGTCAGTTACGATATTCAATTAAAGAAATTAAGGCTTATTCTTAGTTTATTAGGTAATCAATGTCAAGTATTGAACCAGTTGGTTTACATTTTTGAAAAAGTAATTTTGTTAATTTTAATTTTAATATATATGTATATAATATATACATAATATATGTATATGTGATAAACTGTTCTTTGAAATACGGATCGTTAATTAAATTTTCGATGACTCAAATTTCCATTGTTTAAATTGAATTTTTGTTTCGCATTGCGTAAAACTATCAAATATTCCTTATGTATTTGACAACTGCAAAAGTAACGAAAAAATGAAATACGAATACGCGGTCGAAGATCCGATATTAAATATGAAAATATAATAAATAATAACTATACCTAAGGATTTTTAAGTAATAATTAATTAATTTCTTGATATAATTAATAAATTGGGACTTTAAATATTTAGGTAACGTAGTTTATAACTATTTATTAGGTATTTTTTCTTAAAAATGTTATATCACAATTTTCATTGAACTTCATTTTCGTTTTATACAATTAATTAGTGTCCCTTAAATAAAACTAGCTTATTTGAAAAAAATCTAATTTTTTTAACGCTGTCATTATTTTTTTCGGCCAAGAAACTCTTTTTTTAAAGTCTAATATGATTTTTTTCAAATCTCAATTTCTTCTGACGGTAAGCTAACCCGAAAGAATAAAATACCGAGGTCAAATTAAAAAGAAAAAAAACTAATTTTATAAAAACAATTTTTTCCTAAGAAATATTCCGACAACTTTTTTTTTAATACTTATAATTAAAATTGCTTTGCAATTTTATTGAACCACAACAAAGATGTGGGTCGATCATTTAAATTCAACACGTATTGTTCTTCCTTTAGCATAATAACTAATAAGTAATTGTTAATGAGATCTTTTAATGTTTTTTAAATTCTAAAAGAATATTATTTGAGAAAAAATTGTTTTATATAATGAAAGAAATAATAAAGTTACGTCTGAAATGTTATTGGAGGTACTGCTTGTTTATCGGGCTTTTTGTACAGCATCCAAAGGCGAAACAACAAGGCATATTGTAATTAAACTTATACAACAATAGTAACTCGAAAATAAATTACTAAGGAAGTAAAAAATATCGAATGTGAATCAATAATAGAACCAAACAAGCTTACTAACAATAAGACGGCCTGATCGTGGCTAGAACTAACGTCCTAACTCCGAATGAATAGGCAATAAGGGCCCAAGGGGGTCAAAGGAGAGGGGGAACAGGCCTCAGAGCTGGTGCCATCCCACAGCTAGCCTTTGCCGCTTCTAGTCTATTCAATGTTCTGTGGGCCAGAAACGGCACGCAGTCAACACCTCTCTCCTTACTTCATTTGCTCTTCCATTTTCTCTCGATCTTTTTTCTTTTCAATTAAGCGATCAAATTATCATTGTTTAGAAGTTTAAAGTGTTTAACTATCAGTGGAACTAATTGTTTACAAGTGAGTCGCGAGTGAAGATACAGAGAAAAATAATAGAAACATTCAAGCGTGAGTCATTATTATGATTTTTTATTTTATCAAATAAATAAATTAAAATGCCCCAATGTTCAATCTGCAAATCAAATGTGACTAGAGATGACAAAAATAATTTATCATGTATTAAATGTCGCATGAGTTTTCACAGTCGACGATAAGGAATAAGAAGCCGCGAAAAAAAAAAAAAAAATGGGTCTGCAATAATTGTGACCAATTGAAAAAATCTGGCCTGCAGGAAAAAAAAACCAGCCCCACCTATGAAGGAAGTCCTGTGAAGGAAGTATCGGAGCCGTCCGCGAGTGATATTCTAGCGTCGGTAAACAAAATGAATACAGAGATTATGTCACCAAAAGCGTCTTCAGACAACTATGGCGAGCTCAGCTTCGAGCTCAATGAGCGGCTTTCTAAAATTGAGAACCACCTCGAAGGGCAGGCCAAATTCATCGAGGATATGACATCAGAAAACAAGGCCCTTAAAACTAAGGTGGGTGACTTGGAGGTCCGCCTTAATAAGACATAACAAGGCCTTTTATGCAGGTCCGTAGAGATCCGTGGCGTTCCAGTCCGATCAGGCGAAACCCCTGCAGCACTGGTGGTTAGTGTCGGAGCGAGTCTCGGGCTGAAGGTGGCGGTTGATGACCTTGAATTCGTTGAGCGTTCCAGGCCGCGGAAGGACGACCCACGACCACCGCCAGTTATCGCCAGGTTTGTCCGGAAGTCTTTGCGTGACGACCTAGTTCAGCGTCGGAAGGTAAAAAGGGACTTATCAACCTTGGACATGGGCTGGGAGGAGAACGATTTCCACCTGATTTACCTGGGGGAAGAAATGACTCCAGCCAACAGACGTCTGTACTGGTTGGCCCGACAGAAGAGAGCGGCTGGGAGGCTGAGATACGTCTGGTTCGCCGGTGGTAGGGTGCGGTGCCGGAAAGATGATGGCCATCCAGTGATCTACGTTGAACAATCTGCGGACCTAGATGTGTTCGGCTGACGTTTTGGAATCGTTAAATTCTCTAATGGTTTTTCAATGGAACATTCTTTGGTCCTCACTATTTTATTCAGATCTTTTATATTTATATATTCATGTTCTTATTTTTCTTTATATACAACTATATTATTTAATTTAACTTCTCTTTGCTATTTATAGGAATCGTATAACGTAAAGGCTTATATTTTAATTTTCACCATAATTCACCCAATAATTTATTCTTTTTGCACAGCATCTTTCCATCTCATATTGATAATTTCTCGTCTACCACCCTTCGATGTCTATACTCCTGATCTCCTGTCACGTTAATTCCCAATCCTTACTAGCCCATATCGACGAATTCCAGCAATACTTCACCAACAACTTTTACCATATTATAACAGTCTCTGAAACATGGCTCAAACCACATATTCCTACCTCATCCATCACCCTACCTGACTATATGTTTCTCCGACATGACCGGGTTAACCGGACTGGTGGAGGCGTAGGTCACTCCTGTCTGATTTCCCTCATATTGAATTCCTTTGCAGTGAAATATCCTGTAATGGACACCCGCTCTTATACATTGTGGTATATCGTCCTCCTCTAGTGCCGTTTGACTCTACCTTTGAATCCATCCTTTACAATTACATTCCTTTCTATGACCGTATCATTATTGCTGGCGATTTCAATACAAACCTCCTTGCCAAATCTAAAGATACTCTATACCTGGAAAATCTGTTCCACTCACTAAACCTCTCCATTCTTCCATCTTCTGCTACCCATCATACTCACCGATCAGATACATGGTTGGATCTATTCATCATCGATTCTCCTCATAATCTACTCTCCTCTTCCCAATTGCCAGTCCCGTTTCTTTCCTCTCATGACCTAATCCAAATTTCTTATAATATCCATACTCCGAAGTTACTATCTAAAACCTTTACCTTTCGCAACCTAGATGCTATCAGTCGTGAAAGCATCCTGCCTTCCCTTGAATCCCTAAACTGGAGTGAAATCTATTCTTGTCCTTCTATTGACTCCATGGTTGATACACTCACCTCCTATCTTATTAGTATCCTGGACACCCATGCTCCTCTTAAAACTTCTACCCTCCGTCGATTGCATGCTCCCTGGATGTGTCAAAACATAAAAGAACTGCAAAGGAAGCGCGACGCAGCCCGGAGACGCTATAGACGGACAAGACTGACTGACGATTATCAAGTGTTCAGGACTCTCCGCAATTTAACACAATCTTCAATGAGGCAGGCGAAATCCAAATACTTTCATGAAGCTCTTTCCTCCGCTCCCGATCCTAAATCCAAATGGCAAATCCTTCGGAAACTCTCCCTTTACAAATCCCCTTCTCCTGTAGTCTATCCGGTCTCAGCTGATGAACTGAACGTAAATTTCTTGTCTTCCTCCTCTAACAACTCACAATCTACTTCTCCCAATTTCTCAATAGTACCATCATTCAACTACAACAATTTTTATTTCTCTGACATATCACCCACTGTCCTTATCTCCTCCCTAATGAAATCCCACTCTAATTCCATAGGTTCTGACGGAATTCCTGTAAAATTGTTAAAAGTATGCCTTCCCGAAATCCTGCCCGCTCTTCTCTACATTTACAATTTTTCCCTACAAAATGCAGTTTTCCCTTCCTCCTGGAAAAAAGCAATAGTCCATCCTATTAACAAATCACCTAATCCCACAAACCCGAATGACTTCCGTCCTATCTTTATTCTCTCTAACCTTTCCAAACCTCTTGAATGAATAGTCCAATCCCAAACGTCAAATTTTCTGGAACAATCCAAACTCCTTGATCCACTTCAATCAGGATTTCGTCCTGGCCTCTCCACACAATCTGCTCCCGTGAAAATCACCACGGACTTACCAAATCACCACGACATACCGCCATGGACGAAAAAAAATTAACTGTAATAATTCTTCTCGACTTCTCAAAAGCTTTCGACTCGCTTAACCATTCCATCCTTTTTTCAAAATTAAAAGCTCTTTCCTTTTCCAACAGTTCCATACTCTGGCTCCAAGATTTCCTCTCGGATAGGACTCAAGCAGTCTCCATCCCAAATCAACCCCTATCCTCTTTCCTTCCGCTGAACAAAGGAGTGGCTCAGAGTTCTAGTATTTCCCCAATCCTTTTCAATTGTTACATTAATGACCTTCCTAAATCAATCCACCATTGTTCCCACCACCTATACGCCGACGTTTCCCGGATTTATTTCTCCTTTCCTCCCTCTGAGATAATAGCTGCATTTGCTAAAATTCAGGATGACCTGGATAGGATCAATGCCTGGGCAGACCTGAATAGACTGATGTTAAATGCTGCTAAAACTCAGGCCATTCTAATTGGTTCCAACACCCTCCTTAAATCCATCAACTCTCTTCCCCAACTAATCTTAAAGAATCACCCTATTACTTTCAGTTTCTCTGTTAAAAATCTCCGTTTTCGACCAAACCCTTTCCTGAAAACCCCAAATTGCCCAAATTTCCCGTCGATCAATAAGCTCCATAAAGTTATTCCACCGTTCCCGGCATCTCTTAACACTACCTATTCGTAAGCTCCTCATCACTTCTTTCATCATTCCACACTTTGACTATGGCTGTGTGGCTTATGGTGGGCTCTCGAACAAACTTGATGAAAGAGTGAGACGAATTATGAACAGCGCTCTTCGGTTTGTCTTCGATGCCCCTAGGAAGTCTCATGTGTCCCACCTCTATGATGAGTTGAAGTGGCTCCTTCCTTCTATCCGCAGACTCTATTTCCTAGGTTCTTTCTTATACCAAGCCATCAACTCACAACATCCATCTTATATCTATAATCTACAGTTCAAATCCCAGGGCACAAGATCCCGCCTTTCCAACCTTTATTCCCATTCCCACAGAACCAAAACTTTTGAGCGGTCCTTCCTAGCTCGGTCTACCTCTCTTTGGAACTCACTCCCACCTGATATCCGTCATGCGTCTTCTTTATCCACATTCAAATCCAAACTATTCCTACATCTCCTTAATTCCCAAAAAGATGCTCTCTAATCATTAAAATAAATGAGCTATATTCAACATAATAGATTGAGTAAATACTGTAAATATTTCACACTCATTTCATTGATATTATATTTATATTTTTATTTCTAATATGTAAACAATTAATATTCGAATGTTTTATGTATGTATATGTTAAAATATGCCACACTCAATATGATAATATTATTCGTATTATTAGATGCTCTTATCTACTTTATTATTTTTTCCATTAGCCGATTTTTATTTATTGTAATTTTTTTTCTATTTTTTTTTTTGTCTTATGTAGGTATACATATTTTTTTTCTTTCACTATGAGAACATATGTTTTAGTTAATATTTAATTTTATTATAATGTAGCCGTTTGGCCAGAAATATTTCTATTGATTTTTGTACAATATTGTTATTCTTAAGGGACCTGGTCCTAGAATAAAGTTGTTTTTCTATTCTATTCTATATATACATATATATGTATATGTAAGGGAGTATATATATATATATATACACACACACATTGATTTTAAAAATAATTATAGTTTTTTGTTTCTTTAATTTCTTAAATTATTTTGTTGTTTTGTTTTCCGTAAAACTTGTATATAAGTGAATATTAATAGTTTTGTTTCTTTATAATTATTGTTACTGCATTTATATTTTTTCTTTCATTTAATTCGTTGTTGCGAGCTAACTCCTAATTTATATTAAAATTATTCCTGTTTTAACTTGATATCATAAAAAATTATTATTGCTGTAGACTTTCGCATGCTACCATAGCTCAACAGATCCTTTTAAGCTGAGGTCGGGGTCTCAGTATAATTTTAATTATTGCTGCTCTAATTAGATCATAACAGTCAAATAACGCTTTTTCAAAAAATGTATGATCCTGCAAAGAGTCATTTTTAGTGAAGTTCAGGCCCTAGGTATAATTTAAATTATACATGTTTTGGTAAAGCTTTATAAAGCCTCAGATCAATATAAGTCACGTACACCAATAACTTTGAAATTTCAAATTTTTTATAATATAATTTTAATGAGATATCTGAGAAGAGTTGAGGGGAAAACAGAAAAGAAGGGGTAGTGGAACATGTTTACAAATTAATTTGGGCATACAACCAGCAGCAGACATCATTGAGAAACTCAGGATGAGCTGGTTAGGGCATGTCTACCGTATAACTGAAAATAGTTGGCTTTAGCCAAACGATCAAACGAGGTAGAAGACTTTAGAGAGGCTTTTGATCGGAGAGCCTAGGACTGAGTGAAGAGGTTGTTGGTTCGCGACCAAGGCAATTGGATCAAGCTCTATAACCAGGATCCTCACCTCTGCCTAAGCGGTAGAGAGAAAGTGTTTAATAATCCTATATAATAATTGTAATAATGAATACAAATTAAATAAATGTTTAATTTTTATTAAAGATACAAATATAAATACATAGCATTTATATAAGCTAAGTATTATATAATGATTATGTTCATATTTATATTAATTATACAAATATAAATATATTGATTACTATGAATCCTGTTAGATAGTACTAGCGCAGCACATTAATTGATAAGGTGGCAGAACACTGTTGTATCTCAAAACCAATTTAAAGCAATGTTGAAAATGGTTGGGAGTTCAGTAAATGAATTTTACACAAATAAGAAAAACCTGTGAAATAAAATTTATGAAGATATAATGCATAATAAAATTACTTGAGGAATAAGTTTACAATATATAATGATTGACATGTTATTGGTGAAAGTCAAAATGAGTATTAAATTAATTATGATTAAAATGAGTATGAAGTTATGACAGAGTCATCTTAAAAATCAGGATAAAATGCTGATACAATGTAATATAAGTTTTTATTAGTTGTGTAAAATTCATTGATCAATCCCCAACAATTTTCAACATTGCTCAATATGCATCCAGTGAACTGATTTTTACTCATGAAAAAATATTTAAGTTTTTGATGAACCTTAAAGTTTATTATTAGTAACCAATAGACACCCACTACTATTAGAATGTGTTATTCAGTATTGCCATTAATAAGAATAAAGGGAACATTTTTAATATTATGTCAGTCTCATGATATCCTAAATATTTGTCTATTAAGTGAGTTGTTCAAAGTAGGAAGTTCGGAGGATTGAAAAAACAATGTACCACAATCATTGTGCTAACTGTTTATTAAATAATAATCTAGTATTATTCTCAATTCATTCTAATATTATCTATTCATTATTATTATCTATTCATTATTATTATCTATTCATTATTATTCTCTATCCTATTTTTTACAAATTAAAACACTGTATCATATAAAAACACTACCTCAATCCTACTAAATAACTTTTAATTAAATAAAGCCATACCTAACAAGTGTCTGTTGATTTCATTTAGTCGACCTGTAAAGTAGTTTTAAAATATTATCTAAAAGAGTGTATCTAATACGCCACGAAAACCATTCCAAGGGTATTAGAAATAACAAACAAGTTACAAATAATATTAAGCCCATTAAAAATTATTATAAATAACACAAAGATGTATTTAATAATAATCAATTACTCTTTTTTTTTTAATTATTCCTATTTTCCTTTTTTAGCATTATAAATAATCTGTTTTGTTGCGAAAAAAGATATATAATTACATTAGAGGAATAAATAATTGATAAATTTAAGTTTTACTAATGAAATAAACATTTATTTGACCTTGTTTTATCTACAACAGTAGCTATTTATATTATTATTAATATTTTTTTTTTTGCCCAATTATAATAAAATATGAGTAGTAACATCTATTTTCTTCTTGACTTAATGAAAAAAATAAATAATTAGTATTTATTATATGGAAATAAATTCAGCATAAATGAAAATAATTATTTTTTACAAGCATAATGATGGATTTTAATTATTTATAAACAAGCTTATGCCATTTTGTAAAATATTCTCGTGATTTTATGAAGGAAATAATAAACATTTCAATTTGTAAATTAATATGAAAATTCTTCAACTATGCTGAGAGAAAATATAAGAAACATATCAGTTTGAGCTTAAAATACTGAACCTAAAGTTAAACATTTTCAAAATAAAATTTAATTTAAAACGATTAAATTATAATATTTATAAATCACTATTAAATGTCCTTACTTTAAAAAAAAAAAAGCATTAAATTTATATTTCCCTTTTTTCTATTCAAACATTGATATTACACAACTTTTTTTATTGGTAATATCTGCTTCAGAGTAAATAAAATAGACAAATACAAACTGATAACATTATTTACTGATCAAAATTAATAAAATTATTTATATGTGCTTATAATTACATTAAAGTATACACTATTGCCATATCTCCCTGTCTGACTACACTTTTACTTCTAAAATATCAGATGTACACAAAAACCATGTTAGTTAAGCAACTAAAAAGCAATTACATAATCCAATAAGCTAAATTAATATTTAGTCTGTAGTTGAGTAAAATAAAACAAAGGAACTTAATTATTTATTCATTCAGTTGTTTCACTTTACAGTAGACATAATTAATATTCAAAGGGAGTTTGTCCCTGACTTTATGTTATAAAAGATAGCCAATAAGTAACTGTCAGTTTCAAAGGTCCCTTGAGGTGCAGTGAGCTTACAGTTATGTTTGAAAATGTAGCTTATCTTATCAACAGTGATTGTCACACTGAGTAATATCTTCATATTTAGTTAGCAACTCTTATCATGTGCTTTATCTAGTGATTCAAGTTACCCAAACCCTTGTCATTATGTGTTTTTTGGTGTTAACTTTTATTTTTATGATTATTATTGTTACAAATACAACTGCATTCAAGTGCAATGTGACATATCCTCCAACCACTATTGACTGTTCAAGTTTAGGCCTTAATAATCTTCCTGAACATTTGAAAGATCACATAGCAACTGTTATGATCTTCACTGATAATAAGCTTGATTCAAATACATCATTTGACAATTGGTTGAATTTGAGATCTTTGGATGTAAGTTACAATTCGATAACAAACATTACGTCGCAAACTTTTCAAGCCTTGATCAATTTGAAGGTTTTGAATATATCCTACAATGATATCGAAGAAATATCTGAAGATGCTTTTGACAGAATGAAAATTCTCGAAGTTCTTGATCTATCAGGAAATCCTCGGATTGGCCTTAACTATGGGACTTTGCAAAATTTCTTAAATGGAACTTTATATAGAAGCTTGAAAAAACTCATTATAAGATCTTGTAAACTACAAGAACTGCCAGATACATTCTTCAAGTACGCTCTTGAATTACAATATCTAGACCTGAGTCATAACAATCTCACAAATATACCAGCTCTTCCAAACAAATTAGTGCACTTTGATCTAAGTCATAACTATATTACAAATATCGGCATTGTACCATTCCATAATAAACAGAACTTGAGGAATATATTTCTAGAATATAATAATAAATTAAACATCATAGACACAGACGCATTTGAAACAGCCATACAATTGAAGAATATATCATTCAAAGGATGCAAAAATCTGATTAGATTACCTCCAAATTTGTTTTACTTTAACAAAAATCTGAAATATCTCTCCATAGAAAATTGTGGTTTAAAAACACTACCAAGGCAGTTGAAAAATACTTTCTTGAATATACCTTCTCTGGAATTAGAAGATAACCCGTGGGTTTGCAATGCATCACTAAAGTGGTTTCTTTATTTGGATTCTGCAATCGTAAAAAATGTGAGGTAAGATAATGATCTTAAAAATTACCTTTTTTTTTTGCCTTAGATTTGACCCAGCCCATTATATTTCATGTAAAATGTTAACGGCACATAATGTTGGTTTATTTATTGGCCTTTTAACCCTCTAATATATTCCAAATATATTAGGATAGACAGATTATCCTACAGACTACAACCCTATTCTAGCCAGAGTTAAGTCAAGATATTCTTGAAATTGTAAAATAACTTTTTGGGGGCAAGATTATTTTTCATTAAGATGATTATTAAATCCTTCCATAGTTTATGCTTAGTAATCCATAGCCTTTTGTATTAGGTTAAAAAATGTAAAAACATTTAAGCGGTTTTAATCGTTGCAAGGCCTAGTTCCAATGACTACCTAATATGAAAATAAACTTTGTTTCTTTCAAATAGCATTCATTTCTTTTGAAATTTTAAATCTCGGAAATAAATTCTTCTTTACTTTTGAACAAAACAAATAAATAAATTACTTAAGTATTTATAATTTGAGTACTACCAGTGGGTAGTTTCTCTACTTGTCATTATATATCACTCAGCCTATTTACTTGTTGTATTATTGTAATACAGTTGTAGATATCAATAAATAAATTAAAAAAAAAAAGTATTTATAATTACTCTTCTCAAACCTTCAGAACAATTATTGCATACCTGGATCAAAATGGTTTAAGACAAAAAATTTTTAGTTAAACTTGCTAACAAAGTAAAAAACAGAATCACATTAATATCAGAAATACTGAGTAGATGGTAATCAATTTGTTTCACTGGTTCAATCCACTTTTCTTGTTGAGTTAAATGAAAAAAAAATCTGATGGGGTTATTACATTACACAAGTTTCAATTGCCATGTTTTTAAAAATTCTATTTAGTTTCTATGGAAAAAATTTTAATTTTCGTTAATTACTACAAAACAACAGAAATTATTAATTATAGCAATCGCTTAACTTTATGCATTTTCATCATTCTTATTACTTTTTGTGGCTTTTTAAGGATGAGATTATTTTTATAAAATCTTTAGAGCAGTATAATACACATCTACGTTAATGCTCACATTGTTGGAAATTGGTTTTCAGCATGGGCAAATATTTTTCATTAAGATGACTATTAAATCCTTCCATAGTTTATAGCTAACCATCGTTTATTACTGCTAAAAATGAGAGGCAGATTGTTTTAAATTGAGGCAATAAAAATTAGAAGAAATTTTGAAAAATTTGTTTTTAAGCTTAATCATTTTTTTTTTTGCTTAACACCTTCACTGTGGCATCAGTCCCTGGGGGACTGATGCTTGCTTACGACTCGAAACAAATTGAAATAATGAAAATCAGGTTATAGTTTGATTGGAAAATTACTTGCAGAATTGAATAGAAATAATTTATCGGTCCCAAGGACCGATACCGCATAGTAGAAGAGACCTCTATTTTCATTACCGCAATGAAGGTGTTAAGGCTAAGACTCATCTGATATTTACAACTAATATTCAATATACATTTTTATTAGACATAATGATTTTGATTAAAAATTGTTGACAGGCATTCCAGAAATGAGTAAAATTTATAACATAAAGTGGCACTTCTGATAAGTTTTGTTGAAAAATATTGATGCAACAGCACTGGTTTATACCACCTATCTTAAATACACAATTCCAGTTATGTTCAACTTTTTGTTTTTTTGAGCAAGGCTTGACGCACAGAGAGACAATTTTGTACAATTTCCTTATTAGACCAAAGGGATTTCTTTCTTTTCTTTTTTAATTTTAATACTTAAATAATGTTATATTTTTCATCAATAGATAATTGCAAGTAAAAAGTAATATTTTTGAATTGATCTCTGTTTGCAGTCAGTCATAAAATGATTAATTATTATTTTATTTTAATATCAATATACAAAGCAATATCATTAAACATTTCATCATTTTGGTATGTTTAGAAAATACCCAAAGGTATAAATATTTCCATTATAGAAAATCAAGTAATTCAATCTATCTACATCAAGTTTTTAAGTCTACCTCTTTCATTTTATACAAAAGATATAAACAAAAAAAAAAGTCATTTTTCTTTATTATTAAAAAAAAAAAAAAAGGAAATCTATCCCATAATTATTTTTTAAAAAATAGATAAGTAAAAAGCCTTATGTAATTAATAATGTGACATAATTTCATTAAAAATGCTTTCTAATTATTTAGTTAAATGAATAATTTTTAAAATTACAAAAGCTAGTCAGTAATTTTTATTATTTTTTTCAATTTAATTGAGTTTAGTAATACATAGATACTCTGGAAGGACCTTATTTCTAAAAGATATGATTACAGTTTGTCTAAATGCCTGTTAATTGGAAACATATTTTGACTAGATATCGTGTATTTATATTAATACACTCGTATATAGTGTATTTTCCCTGCTCTAAAAACGGTATCTAAACAAAAAACATCAAATATAAAGGAAAGGTTGAACTAGAATAATGGTATTAAAGTACAGTTAAAATAAAATGTGGCCAATGTTCTTAATTTCTTCAATTATATGTATTTTTCTACATTGAGTGGAAACAAAACAATTCTAATATCATCTTATTTTAAGATTAATCAGTGATTGGAATCAGGTTAAGACTCTAATCTAAGACTCTTTATAATGAATCTTAAAGCCAACTTGTAATGAAACCCCCATATTTCTCATGTGATTGATATGAAAATATGTATAAAAAAATAATTGCAAGATATGACTCAAAATAACCCTAATTTTTCTAACCATTTTAGACAACTTGACATTAATCATAATATTTTGTCTTCCCCTTCTAACAATGGTTTTTGAAATGCATTGCATGGTCAATCTAAACATTTTATAATTATTAGGGTTGACTTTCTTTGATTTTTTAAATGTAAATCCTTGGTATGTCTATTATAAATACTCACCTTAAGCATACTCACTACTTGGGCCAAATGAAAAATTATTATTCATAACATGGGAAATAGAGCAAATAATTTTTATTATTATATTATATTATATATACTGTGAGAATTCAGAGGGTTTAAGTAATAATTAAATAATTTTATGTAAAGTTTTAAGTAAAAAAAAAATGACAAAAACTAAAATATTCAATCATTAGAAAGGAGCAAATCTCAATTATTGAAAAGCCCATTCCATTGCAGTCAATTGGAAAACTCTGAAGATCAATGAATATCTTACTTTTGAAACACTTAAGTATGAGTATGAATGTGAGGAGGTTGCTGTCTAAGGTTGATTAATTTGTTTGAACTGTTGATGTAAAATGTGCTGCATTTGATTTCCATTGACCCGAATTATTTTTATTGTTGTATGTCCTGATGATACTTGAATTGGCAAAACGTTGGCTTGTTAGTTATTTTACAATATTTTAGAGACTTCAGGCTTTATTTGTTGGAGTATTCCAATTGCATTTTAATAAAACATTTACATTTGTATCATACTTTTAGAACTTTCTCGGTTTTCGCCTGCAGTAATAGCAATAAAAAATTTGAAATATTTGCTAATTATTTTATTCAAACATATATAATATATAATACGTGCTATAATTTATCCTGATATACATTTATATCCTTTTCAGATGCCGAGAACCAACTAACTCAACAATAATAGAATTTTACGGAACAACAAAACATGGAGTTATCTTGCACCAAATTTTACTAGTACTTGTTATACTAATACTAATTCTCTTCGGATTGGCTTTGTATTTGTCGTTTGTGAAAGAGAAGAAAAGAAGGTCACAGCATCCCTATGTACCACTTCGCGGAAAGCACCCACTTCACAATCCTGTTTATATTACAACAGTTGTCTAATGTGCGAGTGTTCTTCTTTAATTTGGGGGAAGATAGTTACCACATGTCATTAAATCCTTCCATTTGGCAAGGATTACACATTATGAATATGAAGAGGTCTGATTGTCGAAATACCTGAGAACTTGTTTTTATGCCAAAGATATGATTTTGAAAATTATTTGTATTTAATGAAATTCTAATATAGGATGACATCTTTATACCTGAAGATACAAAATTTTAATATTTTTTATAATTGAAATTTATAAGAATATCTTTTTAATTGTTTGGGATCAAAGTATATATGCTACTGATGATTATTTAGTGCTAAGATCAAAATGTAAAGAATTTATCATTCAGTGGTCTTATCCATCAAGTTATTTAATAATAATATTTGTTAGCTACATCTAACAATATATGAAAAAAAAACAAACTTAGATTTCTAGTCATTAAAATTGCTTTAAGTTAGCACTTTAAAGTATTTTAATCAGATAAGTTTTATTAATTATCATATATTTTTTTACTATAAGTAATTTGAAAAAATGGAGCATTTAGCATGCGATACTAAAAAAAAAAATGTTTTGACAATGAAATTTACTTTTTTTTAAGTTGTTGAGGTATCAATGAATGTTTTATACTTTCTAAGTTTATGTTTTGTTTTTTTTAGAAAGGAAATTTTTAGAAGAAATGAGAATTCTGAAAAAATATATCTATTGTGTAGTAGTGAAATTGTTAATGATGAATTACATTCCATTCGACGGAAAAGGACAGTTGTTCAATTAAATGAAATAAAAAAAAAATTTAATGAAAATTTTCATTGATTTTTTTAAATTGAACCTATCTATTAAATAAAATTTACATCAGTATTGAGTAAGAGAGATTTTTTCATGTAATGCAAGAATAAATGAAAAAATAGGTACCTTTAAAAATGCATCGGATAAAGATTATTGTTAATCTGTGTCACATAAACAGTAATTAAGACAAACAAATATTTTGCCTTTTACTACAATACATAATACAATTAAATTATTAATAAGTAATGACCCAAATATTTCTGACATTAAACTTATATATAAAAGAAAATAGATCATTGTGTTTTGGAAATATATCAATTTAGCAAACTCTACTTCTTAATTTTCGACCTTCTTTAATGCTCCTCTTCTCTTCCTGTTTTCGGGTTTTCTTTCCCATTTTATTGAACTTTATTTTGTCTATTTTTTTTTTCAATTTATTTATAAAAACTAATAAATGAATGAATAAATATAAACATCTATAATGTTTATAACTTTGGTAATTATTAGAATAAAGACGTTTGGACAAAATCAATCTATCCCACTGATGGGATGGTTTTGTAAATGTCTACTTTTGAAATGAACTTACGTTTTTGAGTCCATTTTTGAAATGTAACAGGAAATCAAAAGCTGAATTTGGTTTACAGAAGTTTTTTTTTTCCTTTACAGACAAATTCTTTAAGAATCAATGGCTAAATCATAATCAATTTCCATGACAATTTGATATTAGGTCACTATAATTATGAATATTTGCTGATTATTATAATTGAATTATATTTTAAGTATTCCTTATTCCTGAAAATGGAAATGATTTGCAGCATAAGCTCCTGAGGAACTTTCTAAACTTGTCTTTAATGCTCTAAATTAGTTCCAATCACTTAGCTTTCCTCAAGCTTCCATTAAAAGCATCAAATTATTTTTCAGGCTTATGTATAAAAAAATTAAAATTAAAAAATACAGAATTTTAAAACTAAAAATTGATACAAGAAAATATTAGTTTACCAGAAATAAATAATACAAAGAAAAGTATCTTATTAGGAATAAACAACTTAGAGTTTTGACATATTAATACTGCAGAATATAATATTACAATGAAACAGATTTATATATCAAGTTTTTATTTATCTGATATTCATCTGTTTTTTCCTTTTTTTGTGAAATATAAATTCCTTGAACTGTAGGTTCTGATAATAAGAACAAACATAATTCAAGCTATAAACACATTATAACACACTATTTGATTAAGAAGATAAATATATGATGCAGTAATATAAAGTTATCTTTTGTCCTCTAAATTATCTATAGTCGACAACATGAAATTAGGCGGCTCAAAGAAAATGAGGTGTTGCCAAATCGATCTACACTAGAGTACCATGGGTAAAAACCAAATAACTGAAATTGGAAGAACTAGGCAACAATTCTAGTACATTGTTGTCAAATATTGGCAATTTTGAGTAAAATCACACCCACATTCTCGCTACAAGTGGCAACACAGCAGTTTTGCTCACCCGCCTGATTTCATGCCCTCAACATTAGAGATATATGTTTTCAAATGTTTACTTCTAATTGTTTCCATAGCAGCATAAATTGACATTAAATAAACAAACAACTGCCAATCGTGTGAATGTTGTCAAAATGTTTTATGGAGAATTTCTCTACCTTGAAGATAAAACTCTAAAATTACAAAATATTGTAATTAATTCATTAATTACTATGTTTATATTCTTTAATATGTTTGGTAAAGAGGACATGAATATGCAATAATTTTGCTATGTACTGATGCGGGCGGCAAACATGAAAGGGAATATGTTTGGACAAAGAACAGACCTTTTGCTCTGGAACCATTATGGTCAGTTCCTGAGAAGGAGGTGCTCTGGAGACGAAGGCGGAACAGGAAGGGGTACTCTGGAGACGTACATCAAGGAGGAGAGATCTTGCAGAAGATGGATACTCCTGGAGGCGACAAGAGGACCGACCTGTAACCCAATCTACCCCTGTTCATAGATAAGTTTAATTAATTTCCTATAACGTATTTTATGGCAATCCTTTTGATATATATTAAAATCTGCATCATTAAACTTGTTTGAAACTGAATAAGTAAACGATCCTTATTGTAATTCTTTTGGTGCTTACATACCCCAGATACACTATTTATTTATAAATAATATATTGAAGGTATGATAGATGAGTAAATTGGTAAACACAAGAACAGACCTTTGGAGAGGAACCAATTAAGATAAAGGCATATAAATAATAATTTGAGTACTCATCCTAAATGAGACTCTGGCATCCCAAATATCAATATATATATATATATATATATATATATATATATATATATATATATATATATTCAAGATGTATTTAAGAGTAGAAACATAGCAATTTTAAGCCAGCATTACTGTCCTCTGCACAGATCCTGTTAATGTTAAATAATACTTTTATTTTTTTATTTTTTAAATTCATAAAAATTACTCTTTTCTCTTAGGTGAATAATATACAAATGGGTTTTGTAAATAAGCAGAAGTTTAGAGGAAGACATTTACTTCATAAAACTAATAAAAATAAAATAAATCTTTTGAAAATACCACTAAAAGATACATATATTACTAAATTGTATTTTATGTAGAAAGGAGATAGTTGGGGGGTGCAGTAAAAAAAAACACTGAATAAGTACTAGACTTATAATTATGTGCCGACGTTTCGACCTACAGTGTAGGTCATCTTCAGGGCGATTTGGAGAGAGAAGCCGTTGGATGCAACGGCTGGCTAACAACCTCTAAATTATCTATAGTCGACAACATGAAATTAGGCGGCTCAAAGAAAATGAGGTGTTGCCAAATCGATCACCAGATTGTTAGCCAGCCGTTGCACCCAACGGCTTCTCTCTTCAAATCGCCCTGAAGATGACCTGCACTGTAGGTCGAAACGTCGGCACATAATTATAAGTCTAGTACTTATTCAGTGTTTTTTTTTTACTGCACCCCCCAACTATCTCCTTTCTACATTTGATCATCCAGTCAACTATTTTCCTCTCATAAATTGTATTTTACTTTTTTAAAATATTTTTAGTTAGACACATTACCAATGCCCAAACAGAAATTTCATACAACTACAAACAAATAATAGACACTTCAAAAAAAAGGTAGAGGAATTTAATTATTTAGAGTAAAAACTTTGATAAAAATTGGGCTTTAATGTTTCTAAATGTAAAAAAAAATAAGAAGAAGTAAATAAGTAAAATTAAATAGCTTCTTTGCATATAAAGAGATTCTTGAAAATAAAATCTTTAGACAGAATCTGTCATATAGTCTTTCAAAACATCAAGATGAGGCGTATCATCACCCCAATCCTAAAAAAAAATATTAAATCCATAAATCAATTGAAAATTCTATAATTGGAAGATAGATGTAATTACAGAAATAATATTATAATAAATTGTTAAAAGAAAAATTTTCTTACTTCTCTAATTGATGTAAAAACAACTTCATATTTATGAAGTTTGGTTCACTTGACCGAACTTTTAGTTAAT
The DNA here is from genome assembly GCA_037127475.1 of Arma custos. Classification (NCBI taxonomy): domain Eukaryota; kingdom Metazoa; phylum Arthropoda; class Insecta; order Hemiptera; family Pentatomidae; genus Arma; species Arma custos. The sequence goes on from CM073759.1 coordinate 154,516,667, forward strand.
AATTATTATTTTGTAAAAACATTTTATCCAGAACTAATATACTATATATTAAATTGATATCAAAATCGGAGAATAGCGTGGAAAAAATTTGAAAACATTATTTTTAGAAACTAATATTCTTTTTATTATGCAGGATTTTTTTATAAACACACAAAATTAAAAAAGTTACCATTTACCCATTTATTGATGAAGAACTTCTAGATCAATTGAGGATATAGGCAACTGCCTGTTAGAGTGTAAATTTGATTTTGATTCAAAATTATAATATATTTTTTTCATCTACCTTCCTTGATAAGTACAATCAATTTCTATAGGATACAAATTGTAATGCTTGAATAGAACTAATAACTATTTTCAAGGGTACTAAGTACATTATAACAATAAAATACAATATCATATATATATAAATATATATATATATATATATATATATATATATATATATATACATATATATGAATTATGCTCTGTGTAATAATGCTACTAATAAGCAGTGGTGTTTTATTATTATGAATAATATCCTCATCCACAGGCTCAGTGCATGGCTAGTGGGGATTAACGCTCCCCAGGTTCCCGAGTTCAGTACACTAACATAAACTCAGGTCACTTACCATAAACACCCTAAGATCACCTTCCCTGAACAGCTGAGAGTAAGTGTGCTGATACCCTGCTTCTCCTTAAAACCTCAAATATTATGAAAAATAGAAAGAATAGAGCTGGATTGTTTTCAAAGAATAGGACATGGTGTGGAAAATGGTTTTTAAGAAATGCCATCTGGAACATTCGAGGTCGGACAGCAAAGGAAAGCTAGCTTGCAGAGGAAGCCAGGAAGGCCAAGGTGGATCATCAGATTACTGAGACTAAGAAGAAAGGAATTGAAGAACTCAAAATCCAGGACTACATGCTATTATATTCAGGTGTAGATAAGAATGATAGAGCCGCTGGAGGAGTCGGGATTTTGTCCCATAATGACCTAGCTTCAGTAATAAAGACATGGGAGTATGTGAGTGAGCGAATTATCGTGATCGACTCTGTGGAAGGAGAAAATATACATTCATTGATTGTCACCTATGGTCCCAGCGAAAATGCAGGAACAGAAGAAAAGAATTCCTTTTCAGTTCCCTACAAAAATAAGTCAACGACTGTGAGCTATAGTCATGGGGGACCTAAACGGCAGGGTCGAAAAGTGGCCTGGAACATTAGGAAGATGTGGGGAAAATCTTTTCAGTGATAATGGAAACAGAATTCTGAACTTTTGTGCTGCAAATGGCCTAACAATTGCGAATATACTCTTCCCTCAAAATGAAAAGCATAGATAAACTAGAGAGGAACCAAGCACAAATGAAAGTAACAGTACCAAGTAACAGACTATGTTTTGGTGAAAAGGGAAGACTTCTGCAACTTATGTGATGCCAAGGTCAAAAGAGGTTTTGAAATAGGAAGTGACCATTATCTCCTAATGATAAAATGGATCTGGAATGAAGGAAAACCACAAAGCAAACACTAAGAATAGAGGCATAAAACCTTACTGCTTAAAGGAGGAGTAAATGCCAACATATTTCTAAGAAGTGGAAAGAAAATAGCACATGATGGTGACAGACCATGGGATTGCGATGACATCAATAGGAGCTGATCAGCTTTCAAAAACATCCTCCTGGATGCAAACAAATTGGTCTGCAGTGAGAAAAGAGTTGGGTTAGGTTTCAAGAGAAACTAGTAGACTGAAGAAGTGAAAAAGGTGATCCATGATAAGAAAGTAACTTGGAAGAGCTACCTGAGCCCGAAAACCCCTAAGGCCTATCAGGCATATAAAACCCAGACAGAGGAAGGAAGCCAAAACAATAGTCATCCAAGCGAAAAGAAGATCTTGGGAGGATTTTGGACAGAAGCTGGAAGAAAATGCTAAGGAGAACCAGAAAGTCTTCTACTGAGTGCTCAAAGAAATGAGGAAGGGTATGCCGACTTCCCTGAAAGGACTCAGAGATAGGATGGGAAACATCATCTGGCATGAGGAACACATAATGGAAAGATGGAGGGAATACTTCAAAGACCTACTAGAAGGAAGAGATGTTGTTTTTTTTGTTCATTTAACGTCATTTTTGCTGCTATGGCTAATTGGACGATGCTACATTGGGAGCTATAAAATTTGCCTATCCGGGTTAAATTAGGGTAGGGATTTTAAACGAATATCTGACATCACACAGGCTCGGGATCCCCGTTTAGCGTCCCTTCCGAAGGACGGCGTAACTAAGGATTTTTTACTCCCTTTAAAAAATTCTAGGGCCACCTGCCAGGCTATGAACCCGTTATGAATCGGTTTATCGGGATGTAAAAGATAAAAAAGAAAAATTCGGTCTAAAGGCTGGAAAATACTGGCTGAATAAGAAATAAAAGGCTGGAAGAGACGTTGAGTCAAGTGTGACTTAGAAAGATGTAGAATAGGTTTGGATTGAGGATGACTTCATCAGTAAAGAGGAACTCCAAGGTGCCATTGGAAAAGTAAGACTACGGAAAGCAGCAGGAATCGATTAAACCACTCTAGAAATGATCAAATACATGGGAAACAAAGGTCAAGAGATGTTCCTCCATCTTTTGAACCTGGTCTATAAGGAGAAGTGGATCCCTAGAGACTGGGAAGTAGCGATGATCGTGCCCATTCACAAGAAGGGAGATATTGGGAGTGCAGTAACCATCAGGGAACATCCCTTCTTAGTGTGCCTGCCAAAATCCTAGAAACGAGAGTGAGTAGCATTGTCGATTGCCAGCTGGGAGAACAATACGGGTTCAGGAATCAGAGAAGCACGCATGATCTCATTTTCACGATGAGACAAATAACTGAAAAGACAGTTGAGAAAGATAATGAGCTCTCCATCTGCTTTGTGGGCCTCCAGAAGACTTTTGACAGAGTAAGGAATGAAGACATGGAGCAGGCACTGTCTGAAGTGGGTATGGTGGAACAACCTTGGCTGTAATGAGTCTCTTTAAAAAGACGAGGAATGTAGTTAGAACGAGAAACCACATTTCAAAAGAATTTGAGACAACATTGGGTATCCGCCAGGGCTGCAGCTTAAGCCCATTGCTCTTCATCATGGTTTTTGAATTGGCACTAAGGAGGGCAAAGCTGATGATGAGAAAATTCTAACTGGAATACAGAAACCTTCACCCGACAAATTTTTCTTGTTGGCCAATGTTGACAACATCGTCTTACTAGCTGCCAATGACTGAGACCTCCAACATAACATAAGAGAGGAATTATTGACAATAATCATGAAAATTAACCCAGGGAAGATTAAATGCTTGCGAATAGGGAAGAAACCCCGAAGAATAATGAGAGTACTAAGGGTTGGAGAACAGAGATTAGAACAAGTTGAGTTTTAAATATCTAGGTGTTGAAAGCGGATATATTGATGAAGAAGTAGTGCGAAGAATTGGGGTAGTGGGGAAAATGCGGATAAATGAAAAGACAGTGAGGGGAAAACTTCAGTAAAAATCGTATAGGGGAAGAAAAACACACAAAAAAAATTGGTATAAATGACTATCACTGAGTAATAACAAGAGTCTAAGGATGGGTTAGACAAAGCCAAATATGGTCCGACGGGGTTTCCTGGGAAGAAGAGAGGTGACAAAGCAGACCAAACTGGCCGCCTATAAATCGGCTTTCCTTCCTATCCTCTTTGGAATCATGGACCTTGACCTCTAAATCCTGAAGTCAAATACAAGCTATTGAAATGCAGTATCTGCGAAGAGTAGAAAAGTAGAAAGGAAAACTAACTAATCTCGATATTAAATCAGCTGAGACTATCTTGGATGAACACAAAGAAAGATGGATCGGACACCTTCTTAGGATGGAACCAGAGAGAATCACCAGGAAGACTTATGAGACCCGCATGGAAGGGAAAGGGCCCAGAGGAAGGCCTCGCATATCCTGGGAAGATACCATAAGGGATGCTTTCAGGAGAGAAATGGACTGGAACTAAAGCAGGATCTTCACATAGCACAGCGGTTGAAGAAGAAAAGAATATGATGATGATGATGATGAATAACATCCTTAGCTGTTATGGGCCTTAAAAAGCTTAGTTTTGCTGTGCAGCTATTATAGATGTTTTTCATGTTGACATACAAAATAAACATTTTGTTTAGTATTTTTTTATGAGAAAGAAACCATCATTAGATAATTAAGGGTTATTAAAGCATTACACATTAACACATTAAAGCATTACTGAGCTAACTAAATCAAATAGGCAATAGATCAATACAGAGAACATCCTGCTGCCAAAATTTAATGAAAAAAAAAATTTAGTGACATTTGCTAGACAAAAGCAAAAGCGATGAGAATATCACAAAAACTGAATATCAGAGAACTTGAAGAGCTGTTAATAACCACAAAAATTTACCTAAAACAATTACCCACAAATGAAAAGACAATGAGGGGGAAACTTCAGTAAAAATCGTAGAGGGGAAGAAAAACACACAAAAAAAATTGGTATAAATGACTATCACTGAGTAATAACATGAGTCTAAGGATGGGTTAGACAAAACCAAAATGCACAAAATTTTAGTTTATTTTTCTTCCAAAATATTTTGTTGTTATTTATTCAGCTTTATAATTAAAATGAAATGAGCACAACATTTGAATTTTATTTATAATTTCAATGCTTGTGTAACATGCATCACAATCAAATTTTAATTTTAGGAAAAATCATAAGAACAAACCAATTGTTTTTATTGTAATAAAAAAGGGAAATCGATGATTGAAATTGAATGAGCAAAACATTCAGTGAATTTAGTTTGTTAAATGATATTTGTGCTATTTTAGGGCAAATGTATAGGAGGATAATAAATACATTGTGAGATAAATGATATATGAAGATTAAAAAAATCAATTAATGGGCTGCCCATACAACACATAACTGAAACGTCAGTTTAATTTGAAAGTTATTTTAGATTGAATAACAGGATGATTAGGAACAGAATGGCTCACAAGTAGAGTCCAGAAGTTTCTGGGTTCAAATCCGGCTTATAAAGATTTTATTTAATCTATTAAAAACTGGTGACCAATCCATTGGGATCTAGGATCCTCCGGGGCTCACCCAGCATGAAGTGGGGACCCAAAATAGTGGGAAAAAATCGGTGGTTGAGCGTGATTTAGGACAAATCATCTCTTTGCAATACCTTTGTCCCAGAAACAGTACAGTCTCTACCACGTATTGAGAACCCAAGACCCTTCATGGGTGGTAGTGGTAAAGGTATTTTATTTTAATAGAATCACACTATATTGTCTTAATATTCCACTGATGAATCAGCCTCGCTAAAACAGATATTTAAAGTGAAATAAAGGGAGAGGGTAGAAGTTATAGTATCATTATCTTGTTTTTTAAATACATCATAAAATTAGTTCTCCTTAAACTAAATTTTGGGAAAATAAAAGATAAATCAGCTGAAACAATAAACAACTTAGACAATTATTCCATCAAATCCTAATCCTAGCGGCATTTGACAATGCCAACATAACTGTAATGTAATGAAAACTACTTCAGTTGTTAACCAGCGGAACCCTTGAAGTAGTTATCTTTTAGTGACAAATCAAAGTATCATTGATTGTCATCTATATTATCAATTCTATAATTACAAAATCCATAAACTATTAACAAAACTAATGAAAATATAGGTGTAATACTTTAGGATTATTTTCACAGAATAAACTAAAAAAGTATTCATTTGGTAATTATTACTCACTTTTATAACGACACATGAGCAACCAACTATCTTTCTTGGATTTCCAATTTTGTCTATTTTACAAAGACCAGACCATTCTCCCAATTTCTTGTTTGAATCAACCTTAACAAGAGGAATTTGGTGTTCAGAACACAGGGCTTGAACAAGTTTTTTATACATAGGTTCATCACAGTTGTCTGCTAGCACACAAAGTAAAGCTTGCCTCCTAAAACATAAGTGAATGGATTAACGGATTTATTTAAATTTGAAATTAACATTGTAAGTATTTTAAAGCTAAAGTTCTATGCCTTTAGACAGCCAAAGTTCATGTCACCTGGTCGGCTGATAGTCTACCACCGAAAAAAAAAAAAACACCTTAGGAATTTTTTTAATGCTTTCTGTAATGTGAGTATCAGTTTCACAGGTTGTCACTTCGGGTTAAGTTACAAGTTTTAACAGTTTATTCTTTTAATTTTTCTAAATTTTCCAAAAATACAAAAGTTATTGTGAGCTTTAGTAAGAAAAAGATGATGAAATTATGAGTAAAGGATAGATTTCAGTAATCATTTCATCAAGAAATAAAACTTTAAACTTACATTTCAAAGTATAGATGATATTTATGGCGGAAAGGTGGAAGACCCGGGTTCAAATCCCGGCCCTGGACATATCTTTTCTTTTCAAATAAAAATATAGATGATATATGTTTGTTGAAACGTCCATTTCCAGATGAAATGATAACCAAAGTATACATCTTTCCCATAATTATATTCTCTTTTCCATACTAAAGCTTGTATTGTATTTTTGGAAAATATTAAAAATAGTTAAAACTTTTTTGCAACTCAACTCGAAGTGACACACTAAGGAACAGATGCCAAATTAAAAGAATTATGAAACATCAATAACATACTCACCTATAAGTTTTGTAAGGTACAAAAATGAGTGGAAGCTAAAAATGATTTTATATCATAGGATGTCTGTTAAATTATTTATGACACAAGATGTTGAATTTATGTATGTAAATAATATTTAATTCTTATGGAACTACTAAACATAAAAATTACTTACTTGTCTAAAGCTTTGGTAGATTCCCTTATACCATGGACAACCACACCACTTCTAACAGCACCTTTCATAACTTCTTTAAGTGCAGTATTAATGTCCACACAATCTGTAGGGGTTCTAAAACAAAGTTTATACCATAAATGTAAAGGAAAACATACTATGTACCCCAGTCAAATTAAAATATAAGTTCTTACTCTTCATCTTCCATTTTATTTGTAAACAATCGAAATATTTCACAGAGATATCAACTACTGGAGATACTAACTACAGCTGCCATGATGGTTAAGTCAGTAAGATATTAACTTCGAGTTCAAGTTAATTACAAACAATGACGATCGAAAGGAAATCAGGGGAGACTAAATCACTACAACACTAATTATAAATTATCATATTATAATTTAAGTTGTATTTACATATTAATACAAAATTATTTTTTTTAAAGAATAGCATTTTTTTCAATAATTACATTAATACAATGTTGTTTTTCAGTCACTAGCAAAATTATCAAGGATACCATTGCCTACAGAATTTAGCACATGTTATCACATGAATAAGTTCATTTCTGTTGTACATTAACTTACTCATTTTTCATTCCTTATTTATGAACAGGAAGGTTGCTAAAAGTGTTGGAGGGTTTGAATAGAAATTGGAGGGGGGGTGGGCAAAGAAAGAAACGTGAAAATGAAGGGTGCTTGTTTAAAATATTTCTTATCCAAACTGGCTTTTATTTCGATTAGAAATAGTAAATCGATGTTTTACAAAGCTTGCAACAAGTCACAAACTTTTATAGTGTTAAAAGAATTCCTGCTACTCCCTTCAAGAAGTCATCAACCGGCAAACATCATGTACTTCACGCTGGATGTCTTGTCTTATGATCTCAGATACTTTATCCAGATTCTCATTCGTTCATCATTTATCTGACTGGCCTTGTTCTCATGCCACGAATTCATCAGCTGTGCCTGAGTAGCATATCGTGAGTAGCTTGGTGTCGATTCAGTCATAAAGCTACTACAATACGGTCTTCATATTTGTTCAACTACCTAACTTTGGTTGTTTTGATACCCGGAGTTTGTCAAAGTAGCTCGAAGTTCTTCAAATGAGAACTGACAATAGCTCGTGGTTATAAGCGCGTGAAGATTTAGTCGAATAAATGGGTAGGAAAAATCCTTGCGACAGTGATCGTGTTATACTGCTTCTATTGTAACCAAGTCAATAAACAGAATATTTTCTTCCCATTCGAGGGAAACAAAAGGATCAGTGAAAAGAAGGGATATGACTGACCGAGAAGCGAACCAGGATGGCTGAGGTGGCTAAGCACCACCACGGATAGGTGGGAAACCCTGGTTCGAGTCCCGGTCCTGATCATATCTTTTCTTTTCAAATAAAATATTTAAAAATAAATAATATGTTAGTATCAAAATGGGCTTTGTTATGCAAATATAATCCCATTTTTTATTAATAAATAACAACTAAAATTACATTATCTCTAAAAAAATGTATATCAAATCAAAATTATGTGTAATATAATAATATAAAATGTGGGGTGAGATACCAACTCGTTTAAAACTCTACTGCTCTGAGTTCTTTTTTTTTTTAGCAATAGTAATGTATGAAAGGGATAAAATCAATTTATTTTATCCCCTAAAAGTGTACTAAAAGACTGTTTAAGCAATGATATATTTCTCGAATTCAGGGAATTTCGACCTCTATATCACATCTTAATGACGTCCTTGAAAATTTCTGTAAAATTTGGAATTTATATGTTATCATATTGAATACAAGACTTGGGTCTTGATCACGTTTAATTTCTTCTTATTTTCTCCTGACTTTATTATAGATAAAGAAGAGATGCTCACACTAAAAAAAACGTGATGATCAGAGGACGTGATATAAAAGACAATAACAAGGGATGTGAGGAGATGGCCCAGAGGGGCTCCAAGTCCCAGGAGAAATGTGGAACAACTTAGAGCTAGGGGGTGGGGCAATGAAATCAAGTGACCACCCTTGTCAACAGCACAATCTAATTGTTACCTGGTCTCCGTCCAATCCTTGTATCTTCCCTCCCTTCGTATCTTTCTTATCTCTGTAACTTTTTTATCACCGTAATAGTCCAAGGATCAAGGCTCTATTGGATACCTTATTTTATTCATAAATCCAAGTAATATCCACTTTCCCACTTCTCTAACTTATATCATCAGTTTCGATTCCGAGCATCCCATTCCACCATTCAGCAATGACATCGTGTGGTGGATGTAGTCTCCTCTGCATTAGAACGTGGATCATATTGTTCGGGAGTCTTTCTTGACCTGGAACAGGCTTTTGACCGAGTCTGGCATCCGGGCTTGCTCTACAAACTCCGTAAATTCCTACCCCCTACATACTTTCTCATCCACCAATCCTATCTCACAAATAGCTTTCCAAGTAAACCATAGCAAAGTCTATTCATCCCTCTTTTCCCAATCTGCTGGTGTTCCTCAAGGTAGTATTTTTGGTCCAATCCTTTATACAGTTTATACAGCTAACATCCCAACTCATCCTAATACTATCCTTACCACGTATGCTGATGATACATCACCACAGGGGATATTATCAGTCAACACCAATCCAGTTATTGCATCCCAAAGCCTACAATCCCATATCACTGATCTTGAAGAATGGTGTAAAAACTGGAGGATTAAAATAAATTCTCAAAAATTGTATCAAATCACCTTTACCATACGTCGTAAACCAATGACTTCCTGCCCTTCAGTATCCTTTAATAATATCCCACTGGTGCCTGTAGAACAGATCCGATACTTAGGGTTGCACCTTGACAAACGATTAACCTGGAATCCTCATACAAGACTGAAAAGACAAGAAACCGCTCGACGTTTCAGGTTACTTCAACACTTACTAGACAAACGCTCTAAGCTCCCAATTAACTACAAAAGACTCATCTACATGACTATCATACGACCTTTTTGGTCTTACGGAGTAGAGCTTTGGGGCTCCACTAAGCCATCGGATTCCTCTCGTATCCAATCCTTGTAAAATCCTCAATGCTCCTTATTTTGTTAAGAATAAAGTCATCCATATTAATTATGTTTGACTCTTGATTACTATGCACGTCGGCCTGTGGTCGGCCATTGTGCTTGAGTCCTAAAGATCCCTAACATAGGTCTAGACCTCTGAGAAATTTTAGAGTCATCCATAACGACCTAAATGCCCCTTTTGTTGCTGATTTGGCCCGAATCCGGTATCTATCCTTTCATAACAAACTTCATTACCACTCAAACCCTCTAGTTTAAAACCTAGCTTCCTCTTCAATTCCCGATAATCCTCCGAGGCGTCTGAAAAGAAGATGGCCACGTGACCTTCTTAGTTGAATTTTGAGTTGAGTACTACCAGTGGGTAGTTTCTCTACTTGTCATAATCATTTCAGTATGTATCACTTATCCTATTTACTTGTTGTATTATTGTAATACAGTTGTAAATATCAATAAATAATTTTTTTTTAAATTCTAACTTATATGCCAACTCAAACGGTCAGTTTTCAAAATGGCGGATGTTTGAGCTTCCGCGAAATAGTAGGACCTTTCGATGAGAGCTCCGAAATGGATAAGGAAAAAAATAATTAATTAAACTCTTTATGATACGGTCGCTATTAAAATATTCCAAAAACATCGCTAAAATTATACCCGATAACCTTATTATACCAATTATGGTAGTTGGAGACTTTAATGTTAATGCCTCGCAAGACCGCTCATTGCCCGGCTTCATCCTCAACAAGTTCAATTTTTCTTAAATCGAAACTTCTCCAATAACTTAGATTTACGTAATACCTGTATTGGTTCAACGGTTACTAGAAACCTCGGTGTATCTTGTATTCCTCTTTTGTCATCATAGACCTATAATTAATAAAGTTATATTGTAACACAGTAATAATTTGTTTATAATTATAATAATTTGTTTACTTGACGTTTTCCTGATGAATACATAAATAATAAAATAATAAAAAATATTACCCGTTACGTAAACGTATTCCCGTACAACACACGGCCGTGTCCATGACACAGCCACATCCAATTTTCTTTCTGTAGCGTTGATTTTAATAACAAATATAAGGTGTTGAATAAACCAAGAGGCAGTGCTATCTATGTTGTAATCTGTATAATATATCTTAATGTATATGATATATTGTAATCTATAACCTCAATAATAAACATCGAGGACTTTTATTGAAATGGACCGACTGAGGCTATATAGGGTGTCTAATGGCCCGACTAACTGCGGTCGTGATTTCGGCTCGTTAGGCTAATCCTCCATACCCTGCCTTGTCTCTCAGCCCCAGTCATAACTGTACGGTTTGTAGCTTGCCTCTATATAATGCAATGTAGTGTCTTTTATTTAAATGAGAATGCCATCTTAAAATATGTATATTAGAGTGTCCCAGGCTACAAGGAGTGAATTTTTTTTTTCGAATTTCGAAACGCATAACCTCTCAATTTTTTTCATTTCAATCCAAAACCTTAAAAATTAAATATTATTGCGATCGGATAACGATAACCTGTGCCGACTTGACGTCAAAGTTCAAATATAAAAGTTAGTGTGGAAGCTGTAGGGCGGTTGTATAGTTTAAATTCAGTAAATAAAACACATAATATTATTTAATATTTATTTATTGTAAAAGACAAATTAATCTTGAAATTTTATTTTAAAAGTTAGTTTTTTACAGTCAGGATATACGTTTCTGTGTTCTTGTACGCACCGTAATAAAACTTACTTTTGCTCCTCTTCAACAGTGATTAAACCATGAAAGTCTTGTATTAATTTAACCGCTCTTTCTGCCATATCATTAACTGCTTTCAGTGTCAGAAGCTTCTTTTTAGCTTGTTGGAACGAATCATCATTTGACCATGAAGAAGGGTACTTTTTCAGAAAACTGTCATCAATTGTGAGTCGATTAAATAAGAACTTGCTTTTGACAGAGACGAAGTCATCGAAGTTTTTCTCTGAAATTAAAATAGAGGGATAGGTTAACAATCTTATAGTAAACTATAAAAAAAAAATCAAAGTATAATTCACATGTAATAAATACCAAAAAGTGGGCCACTCAGGCCGCATCTTTGGATGCGATGTAACGTTTATCATGGGCTGGTGGGTTTTCTTTAGCTAAGTTAGCAACGAATTTTACTTTACTTGATCAAATTCATCTTCAAATAAAGACAAAACATTAATCATCTTCATCTGTCAAATACCATAAATGATAGCAAAACTTCTATAAAGCTGCTCTGGAAATGCTTTTGTCTATCGTCTCGTAAGCTTTCATGGACTTTAAAAAGCACAAATCCTGATAAGGTGCTTTTACTGCTAAAATGCATTGGAGCCAGGGTTAGACGTAGGATGTCACGATAAAGAGACAGACATCCAGCAGTGTTGCCTTATTCTTGTTTGAAATTCTGAATTGGGAGCTTAGTAATGATATTTTTAATGAATAAATGGCTCTCGCCATCCACCGAGTTTGGTGCATAACACCTGGAGGCCGAATCTTAAATTTCTTCTCAGTATGACCACCAAGAAATATTATTGACAGCTCAATTAATTCACCATAGTCATCTATAGCTATTTCTTTAGTCAATTCACATCGGTAGAATTCTAGCAGATCATTCATTGCAAAAAAAAAAAAAAAAAAATTAAAAAAAAAATTAAATTAAAAAAAATAAAAATACAATAAAATTAAATTAAAAAAAAAATTAAAAAAGAAATAAAAAATATTAAATTACATTAAAAAAAATAAAATAAAAACATTAAAAAAAAAAGAAATTAAATTAAAAAAAATAAAATAAAAATTTTTTTTTTTAAATAAAATAAAAATATTAAAAAAAAAATTAAATGAAATAAAATAAAAGAAATTTTAAAAAATAAAAAAAATTAAATAAAAAAAAATAAAAATATTTTTAAAAAAAATTAAAAAAGAAATAAAAAAAAATTAAATTATAAAAAATAAAAATAAAATTAAATAAAATAAATTTAAAAAAATTAAATTAAAATAAATAAAAATAAAATAAAAGAAATTTTAAAAAAATTAAAAAAGAAATAAAAAAAAATTAAATTATAAAAAATAAAAATAAAATTAAATTAAAAAAAATAGAAATAAAATAAAATAAAAATAAAATTAAATTACATTAAAAAAAATAAAATAAAAATATTAAAAAAAAAAGAAATTAAAAAAAAAATAAATAAAAATAAAATTAAAATAAAATAAATAAAAAAAATTGAAAAAAAATTAAATTAAAAAAAATAAAAATAAAATAAATGAAATTTTAAAAAATAAAAAAAATTAAATAAAAAAAAAATTAAATAAAATAAATAAAAAAAAATTAAATTAAAAAAAATAAAAATAAAATAAAAGAAATTTTAAAAAATAAAAAAAAAATTAAATTAAAAAAAATAAAAATAAAATTAAGTAAAATAAATTAAAAAAAAATTAAAAAAAAATTAAATTAAAAAAAATAAAAATAAAATGAAAATAATTTAAAAAAAAAAAATAAAATAAAATAAAAAAATAAATAAAATAAAAATATTTAAAATAAAAAAAAAATAAAAAAAAATAAAAATAAAATTAAATAAAAATAAAATTAAATTACATTAAAAAAAATAAAAATAAAAGAAAAGAAATTTTAAAAAATAAAAAAAATTCAATAAAAAAAAAAATAAAAAAAAAATAAAAATAAAAATATTTAAAAAAAAAATAAAATTAAAAAAAATAAAAATAAAATAAAATAAAAATAAAATTAAATTACATTAAAAAAAATAAAAAGAAAAGAAAAGAAATTTTAAAAAATAAAAAAAATTAAATAAAAAAAAAATAAAATAAAAATATTTAAAAAAAAAATTAAAAAAGAAATAAAAAAAAATTAAATTATAAATAATAAAAATACAATAAAATTAAATTAAAAAAAAATTTTAAAAAAATTAAAAAAGAAATAAAAATAAATTAAATTATAAAAAATAAAAATAAAATTAAATAAAATAAATTTTAAAAAAATTAAATTAAAATAAATAAAAATAAAATAAAAGAAATTTTAAAAAATAAAAAAAATTAAATAAAAAAAAAATAAAAATATTTAAAAAAAAAATAAAATAAAAAAAATAGAAATAAAATAAAATAAAAATAAAATTAAATTACATTTAAAAAAATAAAATAAAAATATTAAAAAAAAAAAAATTAAAAAAAATTCAATGAAAAAATTAAATAAAAAAAAAATAAAATAAAAATATTTAAAAAAAAAATAAAATTAAAAAAAATAAAAATAAAATAAAAGAAATTTTAAAAAATAAAAAAAAAAGATAAAAAAAAAATAAAATAAAATATATAAAAAAAAATTAAAAAAAAATAAAATTAAAAAAAATAAAAATAAAATAAAAGAAATTTTAAAAAATAAAAAAAATAAAATAAAAAAAATACAATAAAATTAAATTAAAAAAAATAAAAAAAGAAATAAAAAAAATTAAATTAAAAAAAATAAAAATAAAATGAAAATTATTTTAAAAAATAAAAAAAAATAAAATAAAAAAATAAATAAAATAAAAATATTTAAAATAAAAAAATTTAAAAAAATTCAATAAAAAAATAAAATAAAAAAAAAATAAAATAAAAATATTTAAAAAAAAAATTAAGTTAAAAAAAATAAAAATACAATAAAATTATATTAAAAAAAAAATTAAAGAAGAAATAAAAAAAAATAAATTATAAAAAATAGAAATAAAATTTAATAAAATAAAATAAAAATATTTAAAAAAAAAATTAAATTAAAAAAAAATAAAAATACAATAAAATTAAATTAAAAAAATAAAAAAAGAAATAAAAAAAATTAAATTATAAAAAATAAAAATAAAATTAAAAAAAATAAAATAAAAATATTAAAAAAAAAAGAAATTAAAAAAAAAATAAATAAAAATAAAATTAAAATAAAATAAATAAAAAAAATTGAAAAAAAATTAAATTAAAAAAAATAAAAATAAAATAAATGAAATTTTAAAAAATAAAAAAAATTAAATAAAAAAAAAATTAAATAAAATAAATAAAAAAAAATTAAATTAAAAAAAATAAAAATAAAATAAAAGAAATTTTAAAAAATAAAAAAAAAATTAAATTAAAAAAAATAAAAATAAAATTAAGTAAAATAAATTAAAAAAAAATTAAAAAAAAATTAAATTAAAAAAAATAAAAATAAAATGAAAATAATTTAAAAAAAAAAATAAAATAAAATAAAAAAATAAATAAAATAAAAATATTTAAAATAAAAAAAAAATAAAAAAAAATAAAAATAAAATTAAATAAAAATAAAATTAAATTACATTAAAAAAAATAAAAATAAAAGAAAAGAAATTTTAAAAAATAAAAAAAATTCAATAAAAAAAAAAAATAAAAAAAAAATAAAAATAAAAATATTTAAAAAAAAAATAAAATTAAAAAAAATAAAAATAAAATAAAATAAAAATAAAATTAAATTACATTAAAAAAAATAAAAAGAAAAGAAAAGAAATTTTAAAAAATAAAAAAAATTAAATAAAAAAAAAATAAAATAAAAATATTTAAAAAAAAAATTAAAAAAGAAATAAAAAAAAATTAAATTATAAATAATAAAAATACAATAAAATTAAATTAAAAAAAAATTTTAAAAAAATTAAAAAAGAAATAAAAATAAATTAAATTATAAAAAATAAAAATAAAATTAAATAAAATAAATTTTAAAAAAATTAAATTAAAATAAATAAAAATAAAATAAAAGAAATTTTAAAAAATAAAAAAAATTAAATAAAAAAAAAATAAAAATATTTAAAAAAAAAATAAAATAAAAAAAATAGAAATAAAATAAAATAAAAATAAAATTAAATTACATTTAAAAAAATAAAATAAAAATATTAAAAAAAAAAAAATTAAAAAAAATTCAATGAAAAAATTAAATAAAAAAAAAATAAAATAAAAATATTTAAAAAAAAAATAAAATTAAAAAAAATAAAAATAAAATAAAAGAAATTTTAAAAAATAAAAAAAAAAGATAAAAAAAAAATAAAATAAAATATATAAAAAAAAATTAAAAAAAAATAAAATTAAAAAAAATAAAAATAAAATAAAAGAAATTTTAAAAAATAAAAAAAATAAAATTAAAAAAATACAATAAAATTAAATTAAAAAAAATAAAAAAAGAAATAAAAAAAATTAAATTAAAAAAAATAAAAATAAAATGAAAATTATTTTAAAAAATAAAAAAAAATAAAATAAAAAAATAAATAAAATAAAAATATTTAAAATAAAAAAATTTAAAAAAATTCAATAAAAAAATAAAATAAAAAAAAAATAAAATAAAAATATTTAAAAAAAAAATTAAGTTAAAAAAAATAAAAATACAATAAAATTATATTAAAAAAAAAATTAAAGAAGAAATAAAAAAAAATAAATTATAAAAAATAGAAATAAAATTTAATAAAATAAAATAAAAATATTTAAAAAAAAAATTAAATTAAAAAAAAATAAAAATACAATAAAATTAAATTAAAAAAATAAAAAAAGAAATAAAAAAAATTAAATTATAAAAAATAAAAATAAAATTAAAAAAAATAAAATAAAAATATTAAAAAAAAAAGAAATTAAAAAAAAAATAAATAAAAATAAAATTAAAATAAAATAAATAAAAAAAATTGAAAAAAAATTAAATTAAAAAAAATAAAAATAAAATAAATGAAATTTTAAAAAATAAAAAAAATTAAATAAAAAAAAAATTAAATAAAATAAATAAAAAAAAATTAAATTAAAAAAAATAAAAATAAAATAAAAGAAATTTTAAAAAATAAAAAAAAAATTAAATTAAAAAAAATAAAAATAAAATTAAGTAAAATAAATTAAAAAAAAATTAAAAAAAAATTAAATTAAAAAAAATAAAAATAAAATGAAAATAATTTAAAAAAAAAAAATAAAATAAAATAAAAAAATAAATAAAATAAAAATATTTAAAATAAAAATAAAATAAAAAAAAATAAAAATAAAATTAAATAAAAATAAAATTAAATTACATTAAAAAAAATAAAAATAAAAGAAAAGAAATTTTAAAAAATAAAAAAAATTCAATAAAAAAAAAAAATAAAAAAAAAATAAAAATAAAAATATTTAAAAAAAAAATAAAATTAAAAAAAATAAAAATAAAATAAAATAAAAATAAAATTAAATTACATTAAAAAAAATAAAAAGAAAAGAAAAGAAATTTTAAAAAATAAAAAAAATTAAATAAAAAAAAAATAAAATAAAAATATTTAAAAAAAAAATTAAAAAAGAAATAAAAAAAAATTAAATTATAAATAATAAAAATACAATAAAATTAAATTAAAAAAAAATTTTAAAAAAATTAAAAAAGAAATAAAAATAAATTAAATTATAAAAAATAAAAATAAAATTAAATAAAATAAATTTAAAAAAAATTAAATTAAAATAAATAAAAATAAAATAAAAGAAATTTTAAAAAATAAAAAAAATTAAATAAAAAAAAAATAAAAATATTTAAAAAAAAAATAAAATAAAAAAAATAGAAATAAAATAAAATAAAAATAAAATTAAATTACATTTAAAAAAATAAAATAAAAATATTAAAAAAAAAAAAATTAAAAAAAATTCAATGAAAAAATTAAATAAAAAAAAAATAAAATAAAAATATTTAAAAAAAAAATAAAATTAAAAAAAATAAAAATAAAATAAAAGAAATTTTAAAAAATAAAAAAAAAAGATAAAAAAAAAATAAAATAAAATATATAAAAAAAAATTAAAAAAAAATAAAATTAAAAAAAATAAAAATAAAATAAAAGAAATTTTAAAAAATAAAAAAAATAAAATAAAAAAAATACAATAAAATTAAATTAAAAAAAATAAAAAAAGAAATAAAAAAAATTAAATTAAAAAAAATAAAAATAAAATGAAAATTATTTTAAAAAATAAAAAAAAATAAAATAAAAAAATAAATAAAATAAAAATATTTAAAATAAAAAAATTTAAAAAAATTCAATAAAAAAATAAAATAAAAAAAAAATAAAATAAAAATATTTAAAAAAAAAATTAAGTTAAAAAAAATAAAAATACAATAAAATTATATTAAAAAAAAAATTAAAGAAGAAATAAAAAAAAATAAATTATAAAAAATAGAAATAAAATTTAATAAAATAAAATAAAAATATTTAAAAAAAAAATTAAATTAAAAAAAAATAAAAATACAATAAAATTAAATTAAAAAAATAAAAAAAGAAATAAAAAAAATTAAATTATAAAAAATAAAAATAAAATTAAAAAAAATAAAATAAAAATATTAAAAAAAAAAGAAATTAAAAAAAAAATAAATAAAAATAAAATTAAAATAAAATAAATAAAAAAAATTGAAAAAAAATTAAATTAAAAAAAATAAAAATAAAATAAATGAAATTTTAAAAAATAAAAAAAATTAAATAAAAAAAAAATTAAATAAAATAAATAAAAAAAAATTAAATTAAAAAAAATAAAAATAAAATAAAAGAAATTTTAAAAAATAAAAAAAAAATTAAATTAAAAAAAATAAAAATAAAATTAAGTAAAATAAATTAAAAAAAAATTAAAAAAAAATTAAATTAAAAAAAATAAAAATAAAATGAAAATAATTTAAAAAAAAAAAATAAAATAAAATAAAAAAATAAATAAAATAAAAATATTTAAAATAAAAATAAAATAAAAAAAAATAAAAATAAAATTAAATAAAAATAAAATTAAATTACATTAAAAAAAATAAAAATAAAAGAAAAGAAATTTTAAAAAATAAAAAAAATTCAATAAAAAAAAAAAATAAAAAAAAAATAAAAATAAAAATATTTAAAAAAAAAATAAAATTAAAAAAAATAAAAATAAAATAAAATAAAAATAAAATTAAATTACATTAAAAAAAATAAAAAGAAAAGAAAAGAAATTTTAAAAAATAAAAAAAATTAAATAAAAAAAAAATAAAATAAAAATATTTAAAAAAAAAATTAAAAAAGAAATAAAAAAAAATTAAATTATAAATAATAAAAATACAATAAAATTAAATTAAAAAAAAATTTTAAAAA